>OX402529.1:18454593-18951445 GCA_948098885.1 Drepanosiphum platanoidis
GTCGTGTTTGTTAAAAACTAAAACGGTAAATATTGGTCTTCGGTGCAAAATTTGACTAACCCGTCTTTAATAAAGCGTATTTGTAGAATGTGTAACTTAATCTGCGTAATCAGATTATGCAATACGAATTGTTACGCATAAGCACATACGTATGTACATACTTAGACACTCGTGCACGGTACGTATGTATGATTTTCTTGAATAATTACATTAGTTTAAGATTACCTGGTCGGTGTGTTAACGAACTGTGTGCAGTTGTACGTTCTTGAACAAAGAAATCGAGTGTTTAAACATTTTAAAGTAAATTGAATCGTTTTATGCAACGTTGAGATTAAAATGTAATATTCATTTCGACATTTGCGCCTTGTAACGTGCGTTTATAGCTGTTTCGTAATTAGGTTGGTACAGTTCTTATGAGTAAGGGGGGCACCGGAAGCGAGTGAACAAATTAAAACGTTCCTTACATAACATTGTATATACTATAGTCGTACATAAGTACCGAGTGAAATATATGAAACAAGTCCTCAAAGTCGTATCATGAAATGAACGCGATATCTACAATAATAAGGTCATATACAACTGGATGGCGTATTAATATTTTTACTCGACAACAATTAAAGGATACGTATGTATCCTTATACCGGTGAATTTTTCGATTCGTACGATTCGTGTACGGCATACCTCGAGACAAACGGGTTGAAAACGCAGAGAAGGTTTTCTCGCGCGAAATTCAGGTAACGAGACGTGAATATATCATTACATATTTTCTATTAGAGACGATTTAGAATAGAGTTGTCACGTCATCATACACGGACGTTTTTCGTTCGACGTTAAAACCGTATTGTTTGAATTTATTTTCATTTTTACGCGGTTTCCTAGTGTCGACATTTTACTCGAACGGCTTTCGACCGAAAACTTTATAAATAGGCGCGTGCAACGTTATGTCGCAATGACAGATATCGAACAAAAGACAAAGAGAACCGACGACGCGCGCGTTCCTTTGACGAATACTCTCTAATGGTATCGAAGACGTGTGAATATCCGATAGTCGATGAGAACGAAATCCGACAGACCGCGCGTGATAAAATTAACGTGTCGATCGTGTCGATGTCAGATAACAATATTGAAAACCACTAGATTTCGTCACTCCGTTCCATTGGGACGATCAAAGCGAAACAGAAAGAAGGAAAAAAAAAACGAGCTTTCCAAAAATCCGTAGCGTCTATATATATTTCTTTTTTCCCGTCGGCGCGTTTCGAATCGGCGGCGGCGTTTCTTTGCCACCGCGGTCATCAGCGCGGAGAAAAAAACAAATAACACGCACGCCGCGCCGCGCCGCTAATTCGAGGTTATCGCGGCGACGCGTTCCGGAGGGTTTTTGCTCGTCAATCCCGTCGAACGATATTGTACATGGACGTTATACATATACGGTTCTTTTCGTACGAGCTCTCGCGATAACTGGTCTCCTAATATGCCCGCCGACGAGTATATTTGGCCGCGGTCTCGTTACGATTATAACGCGGAATTCATCGCGGCGCGTCCATTAAGCCGAACGGATATTTAGCCGAACGGCGGCGGCGGCGGAAAAAAAAAAACGTAATCATATTGCAGACGATTTCGCGTGCGTCGGGCTCGTTATGAAATTACTTAAACAATAACCCGGACCGGACGAAATTAAAAAGGAACCGATATTAACATAACGTAGGGATATTTAATTCGGGCTAAAACCTTCTAGAAACGCAACGAGCCCCCCAACGTGTTATTAGTATTTTCTGGTAAACCCGACGCAGATAACCCTTCCCCCCGAACGGCATATTTATAAATTACGTTCACGGAGCTCGTTATGGAAGGGGAACGACGTTACGGGGGGTATATTATCCTCCTCCCGCGCGCGCGCGCGCTCATATATATCGTATATATTATATTACACGTTCAAACGGTTAACGATTTCCCTCTTTTCGCCGAAAATATATATAATAAGTTTTATTTTTTTGTTTTGTTTTTACAGCGATTCGCGGTAAAGCGAAACACCGCGTTGCGCGTGATGAAATTAAACGCGTTAATCATCGGCAACAAGCTACTGGCCGCAGATAAAAGAGCCGTCGAAATTCGCCATTCCGTCTAGTCGTTTTAATGAGTTTTCATAAACCGTCTGTTAAAAACAATGCAATATCGCCCGAGACGAACGTTTCGAAACTAAATTTTATGTTAGAAAATAATACACGCGTCGTCAAATAAAGAGTGTTATTACATACTCTATACGCTAGAGATGTTATTATTTATCGATCCCGGGTAGTATTTTACCGTAACTTGTAATTATTATTTCACGACGTTGCGTCGTAACGATTGTGTATTCAAGACTGGACCGTTCCAGGTTAACCGTTTTGTCGGTTTCGGTAATCCTCGCGTAGAAGATCGGTCGAATATCAGAGAGAAAGAAACAGCGAGAGACAGTGAGATCGTTCGCTGTCCAAACCGACCAATCGAATCACGTATCGGAACATCGCATAAGAATTTGGTACGATTCATCAACACTTACGTATTTAACCCTTTCAGTCCCGAATTAAGTTCTGATCAAAAAAAAATTAAAAAAATTGTGATAATATAGTATATGTGACCAAACTAATGGTTTTTTTTGAATTACAGAATTTTTTGATCACCAAGTCCTAAGTTATTGAGACATACTATTGTAATGGAAATTGGGCGCTAACGGTTGTGACTTTAAATGCCATTTAATTGGGCAACAATAGATATAGATAAAAAAAACAATAGTAAATCAAATATTTTAGTTTCAATTTTTTTTTTTAATAAATCTTGAATAATTAACATTTAAAACTACTAGTATATACTTAGTTTTTTAGGGACAACATTACGGACAGTTAACAAACAAATCCACCGAGTGGTTTTTTATTGATAAGAAATACATGAAACCAAGACCCATTTGCCATTTTAAAAGCATAATGTTTAGGGCACAATAAAATGATAACGATAAATGGTAAATCAAAAAATCATTTCATAATATGTTAACAATATTAGTGTAGCCCCGAGAAAAAAAATATGGGATTTTAGTGTTTGTATTATTTTGGGAATAGAAGAAAAAGTGATATGAAAAAAAAAAAAATTCCGAAAAAAATGTTTACCATGAATTAACTTATACTATCGCTTTGTATGCGTCCGTAATGTGATATATTATCATTTTTACGTAATCTACACATGTTTTTACGTATAAATCAATGTATTACATAGAAAAATTATATGAATTTAATTTTATATCGACGTTTAGTTTATTATATGCCATTGAAATAGCACTGGGGACTGAAAGGGTTAACTCCGTCAAGTCCATAATGACAAGTCTCATGATCGCTTTCGCCTCGGGTTTTCTCCTATTTTTATTACTCGATAAATAATTTTTATTTGTGTATTAACGAGTGATGTAATATACGTATATTATCTATTAAATTTATATAAAATATATAAAATAATCCTTTTTTTTTTGTACGCGCATATTTAGAAAAGTACTCGGTGGAGTTTTTAGTACGGTTTTCACTTATGTATTGGCCAAGTATTGAAAATTCAACCCTAGGGGTGCAAAACGGGGTAAAAATGGGTAAAATTATAAATAATCGCTTATCCGGAACTGCCGGAGCTTTAAGTATGAAATTTGATCAATAGTTTCGTTTTATATAGTAGAGAACCCCGAAGAAGGGATATTAAAAAAATAGCCGATCGCGTAATAGTCCTTGGTAAAAGGAAACAAAACAAAATATACCTTAATGCACCAGCTATATCTGTGCAAAATTATCGATACGAGTATGATGTAATAAAATGAGTCACTTACCGTTAATTATCGGTCTCTCGGATTTCAATTGCATCGTCTGCACGTTCGATATTCGTTTTTATTTTCGTCTTCATTCGATTTTGCGCTTCGACCGGCATTTTGACGTGTAGAAATATACGTCGTCGATGGGACGTAGGGACCACAGAGTCACCACGGTTTTCATCGACGACGATTGTTGTCTCCGATCGAGCGTTCGTTACGAGATTAAAGAAATTAAAACGCGACAACAATATCACTATCGAGACCCGAAGACAAACTAAACACCGAGACAGAGTACGAATATCACTGAAGCAACGACGCGTAAACACTGATTCCGATTTCGTAACGAATTCACGGCGGCGCTAACATTTCCCTTTAATTGTATACGTCACCGGCAAACCGACCAATGAGAATGTATTTACTTGCGATCGTATTCGATCTTCCAATGAAAAAAAGTTCTATTGTTCATCGCACGCACGCGATTTCAGTAAAAGTTATGTAATAATATGACATTGCATAATCAATACCTTGTGGTAATGATGACGTTATTTTTTCGGGTTTTTTTAACGGCATAATCTATATATTTGAAATCCAAATACTACTCGCTCACAGATCAAAAACTACACAACGTACGGACTTGAAATTTGGAAAAATGATTTATCCAATGCTCTAGGCGTGCAATAAGAGAGGATCATTGAAAATTCAACCTCTTGAGGTGGTTAAAAGGGGTAAAAAGGGTAAAATTTTGAACCGCCGGAGCTTTGAGTATGAAATTTGGTCAGTAGTTTCGTTTTATATAGCCGCGATCCCCTAAGAAATTATTTCCCAAAATTTAACCTCTAAGAGGGTTCAAAGGGGTAAAATGGGTTAAAAACAAATAACGTTATTTTTCGGTGGGATTTTTTTGAAACTTAGCGTACATACTCTGTTATAAAAATAATGAAATGTCCGTTACCTCGTATACCAAAATTCAACCCTTAAGGGGGGTAAAAGGTGTTAAAAATGTAGAACGTTATTTTTTTGAAACTCCGTATGCATTCTCTGAAAATCAAATAATGAAAAGTCTTTTAACTTATTTCTCAAAATTCAACCCCTAAGGGGGTGAAATAAAAAATAAAAATTGAATAACGTTATTTCTTGGTCAGAAAAATCTGACACAGAGCGTTATCTAGGCAATAAGATTGGATTTTGAAAAATGTTGGCCCCAACCATGACTGTTGCGTGCGAATGAAATTTTGTCAAAAGTTTCTTTTTTTGTGGTCGACCCGTTGAGAGAGAATTTTCACAGATTCGGTTTCTAAATGGGTTAAAAAGGGTAAAAGTGGAAAAAAATCACATCATTATAGCGTAATGGGCAACCACTAATAAAGGTTTTTTTCTCTCGCGATACAACGCGATAGTTCGGTATATCGAAAGTCCGTTGCATTGAAATTCGTTACATCAATAGTGTAAACAAACACGATTGGTTATAGCGAGATTTAAAAGAAAATCAACACGCTACTAATACAAATTTCATCAAATATACGTTTGGACAAAGCTGGATAACGAAAGCTACATCTATGTACGATTTATTGTTTACAGTAATAATAAATATACGTATATTCATTTTTTGCGTTTCTCCTAAATATGATCAACTATGAATTCGATACTTTATAAGTGCAGTATACAGAAATCTAGAAATAAAATATAGCACTTGACGCCTCTAGTCCCCCTCCCTCATACCGGGAAAAACTGTTCGCCAGCAGAGCCGGGTTAGTTTCGGCTGGTATATATTATACAGTTTATACACACAATATGAGAAACAGAAATGTTTCATATAATTTTCGTACCACAACGAGTACCGTACCGTTTTATTATGCGGCACCGTGTATGAAGTCGAAAACGTTAGAAACAACATGAAACAATATAAACTCGCGATATATAATTTTATTGTATTATTACGGGTTATTTTCATTTTTTTTTTTTTTTTAATTTAGTTGCGTTTCATGTCAAAGCATTTTTCGTTAGTTACGCGTGACTAAATCTCTAAATCGACGTAATTACATAGAAGTGGGTGCTTCGAGTTTTAATAATAATAGTTAAAATTAGTATCAATATTATTATAATTTATACTCGGAAACATTCGTATTATTTTAGTGGGTGGTATAAATTATTAGAAATATCGTGCGGTTTTTTGTTTTTTTTTTAATGTAATTTTATTGTCGTCTGAAGTGTTGCGAAATTCTGACCGTACGGTACATTATAAATAGGCACAATTTAGGTATATTCGTGTCGTGCGGTCCGATTTTTTCGCATTCGAGAAGCATAATATCAGTATAATATTAACGAATGTCATAACTATGATTGACGAACACGGTTATAAATGAGATAGAGTCGACATAAAAGCAACGATGACATCAGAACTAATTATGTAAAAAGTAATTATTTCGTTTCTAATGGCTTTCAAAAATGAAAATAATCCATCCAAAAACTTGATATTCGCAGCGATTACGAATTCAAGGCATACATTACAAACGGGTAAACTTAATAGGGGAAAAAAAACTATTTTCACACAAAATATAGATTTTTTAATTCGACGATCTAAAATATTAATACTATATTATTATTTCAATATTCTGACCAAACTGCAACGATTAAAAACTCCATTACTGTTATTTTTTTTAAGCGTTTAAAATTCGTAATGAAAAACAAATTGCCGTTTTTAACACACGTCATTATAAATGGAAATTTTTAATGTATTAGACTTCACGGTTTTTATTTCTAATGTTTGAAAATTAAATTTTCCACTCATTCGAATGTGGGTCATTTCGAAGTATGATGAAAAAAATCAAAAAAAAATCTAAAACATTGTTTGGCGTTATTTTTTACGTGAATATACATGTTTAGACGCGATGCATTTTTTAAAAATCGTGCGTTTGAAAAAAAAAAAGGTAACAAACGAATATTTCTTTTATATTTAAATAAAAATATCTCGAAATTATTACATTATATTTGTTATTGAACCTATTTATTATTTTACTTATTACTGTTATAATTTCGAGTGTGTCGGGCTTGTAAAAATTCAAAATTAAAACCGTTCGTCGATATTGTTTCGAAATAATACGTTCGAGTAATGTGCATTTATAATTTCACTAGTTTCTCTGAACATGAAGAGCAATATTATTCGAATTACGTCTTGTGCTTCTTTTTTTCTTATTCAGTCAGAATCACGCTTTTAAGCGAAAGCTTCTAAGAGAAATTAATAATGTTTAGCCCCGGATACCCATATCCACGTGTTTTCGTTTTAATGTCTGTTCATTGATTTCAAACAACAACGGATCGGTTTCGTCGAATCGCTACAACAATAGAATATATAGTCATCGACTCTCGGATGTTATCGCGTAGAAGTTTCTTTATTTAATTTTTTTTTTTCTTCTTGCAACGGATTTCGCACTGGAACGGAATATAGGCGCCCGATTTCGATGTTTTCCTCTTCGGAGAGTGAATTCCGTCGAAACCGCGTTGTTAATAAAAACTTTTGGATCGCCGGGGTGTACGCAACAGACGACGATAAATTTCCTCGAGAACCTCGTTAAATCGTTCATTAATATTATAACACTGCTCGCGGTAATGTAACGAGATAACCGGCTGAAATGTAATTTACTTCACTATTTTTAACGTCGTTATTACGTTAATGCCCCAGTGTAAATGTATATACAGTATACATATATATATATATATGTATATCGTCGCGAGAAAAACACCCTAACAGATCGGCGTTATCGGCCGAAGTAATTGAAAAACAAAACACGAAATTTTTTTTTTTTTATTACTACGACCATAGTGTTAACGATTGTCCCATCTAGGAGCAGATTTTTAAAAACGTCGTCCCGCACTACGCTTTCGCGTCGTCACAGGTGGATATTAGGTAAATATTTCGAGAGAGGGCTTGATTTTTTTCAACCAAAGGTCACATTTGAACAAACACGACTTTTCCACACCAACGTCATACCGATAATCCTCATGCCGACTTGGAGTCGAAAGAGTGTTGTTTATTAATGATTTTAAAATATCATCGGACCTGTTCGAATTTCACATAAAACTATGTATTATAGGACCCTGAAATTTGATCAATACCCACACGTTTTTTCAACGATAATTCGTAAATTAGAAAGTTACGAAATCCGATTTCGACTTCGAAACATTTGCCGCCCCTAAAAGTGTTGACGATTGACCCTCTATCCTTTAATACGGTCAAGATGACGGTGATGAATCGTACGGAAAACGCATCGGTGACCCGATTCAACACCGCCAAAAGGAAACGGAACAGAAAAAAAAAAAACGAAAACAAAAAGAACCGTAATAATAATAATAATAGTGATAGTATTAATAACGATAAACATTAGGGAAATCGTATGACTTTGCGGTCGAAAAACGCGAGCGCCGGCAGCGTATTATTCTTCGGGTTTCCTTTTGCCTTCGCAGGATGGCGGCGGCGGAGCGCGTAATAATTAAACGCTTGGCGGGGCGCGCCGCGTTGAATATCAATCGACCGGCGGATCGTAAATAAAGCGAAGAAAAGCTCGGGAATATTTTCAAGGGCTTTTGTTTCACTCTCTCTCTCTCTACTCCCCGTTTCGATCGTCGCGAGCGAAACAATCACTCGCCCGGCCTCCCGCACGGATCACAAAAATCGACACACACACGCCTACCCGCATACTATATATATATTAGAGTTCTTTGGAGAAACTGTTTTATATGTATTTTATGTGTGTGTGTGTATATATAAATGCGTGTACGCGCGCTAGCACTGTCTCCTGGGTAAATTACAACCGTTATAAACTTACCCCGCGAAACAAACGATCTCGTCGATCGTCCCGCCGCCGCCGCGAGTTATTATCATTGCTTCCGAGAGTAACGTTCGAATCCCACCGCGTCCCCGCGAGATCGTGTACCGTGCCTCGGACGAGCCCTGTTGCTTTCCCGTGGATCGAAGCGAAAATCGCGAACGCGCGCGCGCGCGCGCGGGGATTTGAAATTTCGCTTTTCGCTTTTCGATTTTTTTTAACATTTCAAAAAATAAAAACGACGCGAGAAAGAAAAAAAAAAAGTCATTCTAATGTCTAGACGTGTACTCGGAGCGTACGTAGAGCGAAACGAAATCACGCTGTACAAAGGTAGCGAAACACTGTGCAACAGTGGACGATCCGGGCGTAATTCAAAGGGAAAGTGCGGATTGGAAAAAAAAAAAAAAATTACCTCGTTTTACCCGGTCGAACCTTGAATTGCTTTTCTGCGTTTTTTTTCTATATTTATATATTACTCATTATTGAATTTATATCTTGAAGTACGCCGGCTTTCCATAGCTAATTAGTGTCAGGAATCATTGGAATCGCGTGTTTTTATTGAATGATGGAAACAATTATTATTTTCTAGTCACGACCGAAACATATTTTGGACCATAACGGCGAACCTAGAAATAGTCAAATGAGATTTCTTACTAAATTAGTAAATTGACAAGTGACAAAACATTAACACGATAATTTATTTCTAAGCCGAGGCCAACATAAAGAAAAAAAATTAACAATTAAAATTATAAACCATTCGGCGTTATATACTTAAATCAATGTTTTATATTATAATTCCGAGTTCGCGGAAGTCGAACGCGTGGGAATAGGAAACGTTCCGCGTGAAACGTGTGCGCGCGCCGAGTATGAAATGAATAATAATCGTTGATTAATTATTATCGACGTCGATGGACGACGAATAAAAAATATGGCACCGCGATCAAAGAAGTCACCCGTGCCCGGACACAGGCGTATCTCTACTCGTCGTTGGCGCGTTTACGATCCGGCGCGGACAAAGAAAAGTCTGCGGTGTACCTGTCCTTATAATAATACGATGTAGTCTTGGACGGGGAAAAAGGACGATTTTTCCGCGAATTAATCCTCCGCATAATGGCTCGCGAGTTTCAAACGGGACTGGGTTATTAATAAGTCTAGGAATCCGTAGCGTTTGCATTTTTATTTTTTTTCATAGTACTCCAGGACACGGCTTGTTAAAAACGAAATCCTATTCGTACATCACAGAGTTCAAGTATACAAGTTTTCGTAGCATTTGTATGCATTTTCTTACGATATTCGTGAATTAATGCATTTTCGGTTTATTAGCTTTTATATTATTTATTTTATAGTCGTATACCCTTCGTCACGCGACACGCGACGCGGCGAACCCGGACGCGTTCGGGAAATTTTCTCACAAAAGTGTCGTATTGTTATTTCGAAGAGTTTTTTTATTTTCCTGTTATTTTGTAGATCGCGGGCGATATTGTTATAACCGGACGCGCACGTGCGTTGTGCTAATACTGTACGGCGAACGCGGTCGAATAAAACGCAACGGGACAGATACACGGACGTGTCCCTCGCGCGCGTGTATTGTTTTTCGCATTATGTGCCGTGAAAGAAAATTTATATAATAATACGCTCCCGAACCGTGTCGCGTGGGCGCCGGCGTCTTTGTGTGCGAGCAATATAATATGTGTGCGAGTTTCCGAGAAAAACGAGGAATGTATTGATTTCGCTTCGACGGTTGTTTTTGGTTTTTAATTATGTTTTATTCCGTTTTCTTTTGTGCGTGTCGTCGCGTTTTCGACCGAAATCGTCTTGGAAAACACTCGTCGAATTCGCCAGTGGTTTTTAGTGGCAATAGCATTTCCTCGTCGATGCTTTGAAGGCGAAACAAGGAAAGCTCGGTAGGAAGAGGATTTTTGAAAATCATTCTACAATTTTTGGCTACTACTCGTCGAGAAAAACTTTAAAAATATTCGGTAACATTTACAAAGTATTATTGTAGTGTTCGACGAACTTTTATTGTTTTTTTTTTTACCGTAACTCGATAAGGAACGATCACGGAAACTTGAAATCCTTTACCGAATATTTATTTCACTATTTTCTAGAGATTTAATTGTGCTTTTTATAGAAGTATTTGAAATTTTCTAGTTTTCTTGGTAATTTTCGTAAAATATCGATAAACTGCTGAAAAATGCAGTACTAAGTCCTTCGTACGTTGTGTTCTTACTCGTGTAGAAAACATTGAAATTGATATTTCTATTTTAAAATCTCGTCGAAATTAAAAAAAACGACACGTAAATCTTCACAATTTTCATAGTTGAAATTCATAAAACTTTCAATCTTAGACACTTAAGACTTGAAAGTTTATTACAAGATTACAGACTCTACAAGTTGCTATTTTCAGTCGGTGAATATAAAAAAAAAAAAACAGAAAATACCGGGAATTCGCAAAACAAATTCACAGGCGTTAGAAGAATATATTTTTCGGTAATCCGATATTTCGTCGGATTTAACAATTTAGAAATATAGACTGATCCGACGTTGTTTGAAAAACGAAAAAAAGAAATGACAAGTTCGTTTCAAATTATTAGAACGATTCACCGATACCACAATGTATCAGTTTCTCGCCCGTTTCGTTCGATTGTTTTTCGGTCGCGCGAGATACGTATCAGAATTTTAGCGAGGAGAACAAAAACAAACGAGTATCGTTGGCGTTCGTCCGGACGTGCGAGTGCGCATCGACGATAAGAATTACGTGAAATTCCGCGAAGACGAGGGGCAAAAACCGTATCAGAAAATCTATGCACAAATTCGCAAGATTTATTTCGATTTCACAAATGCATCCGGCGATGCAAAAGCATGCAAATCCAATAGAATCGCATACGCACGTTCGCGGCGTGCAACTCGTAAATATATAATTTACACTCGTGTTTAAACGACTAAATCGACTGCGATGTAAATAACAATACGTGTAGAATCTAGAACGACGTAATGTTTTATTACTTGTATTATTATTACAACTTCTTTTTTTTTCATATCAAAAATACGATACGCAGCCCAATCGTATGTGAGAAATGCGCGTTCCAATATTTCCGATGAGTTTGTATGAATAATCGGTTCGCATATCGAGTTGTAATGTTTAATGGAAAATAAATTTAAAACTAAAGAGATGTTTCGAATAGTATACTCTTAAATATTTCTCGAGTAAAAACATATTAATAAAATGCGGCGTGATATCAAATGTAACTTATAAATCGGTTAACGCGGAGATTGCTTATTTCTCGATTTTAACAACGGCATTTTGTCACGGGCGGTAAAATAATTTTCAATTGGCGATCGACCAAAACAAAAATCTCGATATTAATGTTGATGCGTCGAAACTTTGCAAGTAACTCGCGCAACAAAGCGATTTGATTAATAACTGCGTCGTGTTTATTATTGTAATAATTACAAAAAAATTATTTTTTGATTAAAAAGAACAATAAAAAAAAAACATTTGCATCGTTTGATCGAACCGTTTTTTTCGTATACGAAACATGCATTTTTTTTTATTCCAATCAGTTGTTGTTAATTTTTATCTATACATGTTTTTTCGGTAGAGCCATTTTCAAAATTAAGGGATTCCCTTTAACAATTTCGGTACGTATAGATGAAGTGGATTTTTATTTATTTTTTACGACTAAACGAAGCGGTTTTATGGACAATTTTATGAAACATAAATTTTAACAAGCGGGACGGATAAAGTTTGCCGTTTGGCATAAAAACGAACGTAGGAGACTTAGCGTTCGAGCCGAAATCTGAAGAAACAAAATATACGAGTATAATTTATTTATACAATCAAACATATTGGAAATGCTTTATGTTTGCGAATGTGATAAATCGATCGATAAAGTCGTGCGAAACACGTTTTGTGTTTTTATTTGCTCGCCGCATTGCGTACAGTTTAAGGAGTATACGAATCTAAACGATAATAATAAATTATTAAAATTAAAAAAAAATATATATACGTTTTCATGAAAAATAATCTCGCACTCGAAAAAAAAGCCGTTTTCACGAGAAGTCTGCGGCGGGTTCAATACGGTTTCAAAAATGCAGCTGTTTATTCTCGCACACGATAATTCCTCTAATCATTTAGTTACACATTGTACTGTACTTTTGTCATTATTATCCGCGACGAAAATCCACCGGTTTAACGTTCCTTAACTAAACAATATTAGAATACAGTCCCGCAAAACAGACGACAGCTGCGCGATGACCAGGTGGAGAATAAACGGACCCAAATAGCATTTAAAACTCAAAATTAACCTTACAATTTTATCATTGTGGAAAGAAATTATCGTTTCCTATACATTATTTTTTATATACGTATATATATTATATACTAGCTGACCCGGAAAACGTCGCCATATATTTCTAGTGAATTTTTTAGTATAAAAAATAACTAACTTATTGTAAGTATTTGGGGATGGCGTTTATAATTAAAAGAGAAATGGAGCGATGACGGCCTATGAAAATAACAAAACGCCAGCCATTCGTTTATATAAAATTTATAATCTGTTTATTATATTAAATCCAAATTACCACGCACTCACTGATCGCGTTGCATCTCAAAATCTAGCCCGTGAAAAGTTTTTTTCCGGTATGAGGGAGAAATAACGTATTTCATTTTTAACCCTCTTTTACCCCCTTAGGGGTTGGATTTTGTAAAAATTGAAAATGTAAAAATGTTTTCACTTTAAATCACTTTTAATGTAACAAATTGAAGTATTCAATAACTAACTTATTGTATAAGTACTCGTATGTGAAAAGTATATGAAACACGTATATATTTTTAATTGAAAATGATTCGCGAAAAAATTTATAAACAATGATTTTGGTAACTATGGTTACGGAATAGGTTTAAATATAAAACGTTAAGTTTTTAAAAATATTTGTGGTGGGGGCCACCCTAAGGGGTTTAAACAATAGTTTATGTCCTATTATCTGAGCTAACAAATATACGTATATAAAAAATTTCATGAAAATCGGTCGAGCCATTTTATTTATAAGCTAATAAATTAGGTACCGATTAATAACCGAAATTTTTATACATTTCTGATGCAAAAAATCACAATTTTCACTAAACGTGGCGAATATCGCGATTTTTTTATAAAAGAGGGCAAAAATCACGATTTCGCTACCTCGCGAAGAGAGGCGCGCCTATGACCTAACTTTAGACTGTAAATAAATATAATCGGTACTACTTACGGCTTGTCGGTGGATTGTTGTTGAGTTTCGGCGTCGGTTCGTGAAAATATAAAGTAACCACTAACAAATACACAAAAGTCACGGTTAATAGTTTCATCGGTCGTCGGACGAGATGAATAATAAACTGATCGACACTATCACGGAGAAAAATTAAAACTGCGACGGACAACTTTCCGAACCGCTGTCGACACTAGGCCGGTCGTCGGAGCACTGTGCATCCGGTTAGCGGACGTACTTCCTCGCGAGCGTCTCTCGATCGGTATTAGGCGGGTTGCGCGCGCAGAACGGCTGTCATTGGTCGGGCGGCGCGATTTCATATTCCTCATTACTATTGTTACATAATCGTGTTGTCACAATGAACTATCTTATATGATAATTACGTAATACCTATTAATGACTAATCTCTTCGACCGTTGTACGTTTCCGGTGCGAAAATCACGATTTTTTTCCATAGAATAGCAAAAAACAGAGGTATTGGGGTGGTCACTATAGGGTCATCCCTATGATTTAAGGGAGACTATCATTTATGTTTGATTTTAAGCGCCCCCGTGTCTTTTTAGTACACATCGCGGGAAAAAAGTCAAAGGCGGCACATAAAAGTTTGATCGGAAATCGCGAGACCTGTATTGCCCCTGCATTCCCCTCCGATTCAACTACTGCTCCCGTTAAACCTATTCTGCTCGCGAAAAAATCTCCATTAAAATATTAACAATATATTATAGCTGAATTAAACCCGGCTTTGCCCGTGTGCAACTTTTTATTATTTTCATTTTTACCCCTTTTACCCTCTTAGGGGTGGAATTTTGAAAATCGAGCGTCGTGTCGACACTCAGAAAGGTATTTGGAACAACTCTGTGAAAAAAAATTGGAAAAAAGTTAAATAGCGTCGTCACAAAATGGGAACATAAAAAAGGCCTGTTCTTTTATATATACTATATATATATATATATATATAAATAATTAGCAAACGCGATTTTCTTCGTATTAAAATGTATTTTTACGTATTAATAAGAGTAATAACTTAAGCCTAATTGCAGTATTGTACTGGACGAGTAAACGATAACTCGACACACGAGAACGAGAAGAACGTAAAGTTATTTTGTAAGTGTTATTCGCGAGACATTCGAAATAAATCGCGTTGTTGTAAAATCAATACATGACTCAGTCTCTCGCCGTTCGGAACTTGAAAACTGAGAAAACAACCGTATTATTACAACTCTACGAATAAAATTCAATCACTACTACGGGTTGTATATTATATATAAACGTATTAAATATTAAATATTGTCATTTAGTTTCTTAGAAACGACGCAAGTATAAATGTTTCAAAACTATTTGATTTTTACATCTCGAATACTTTATACTTTTCGAAACGATATGAACGATTGTAGTCGTTAACAATATTATTATATTGTTCGCGTCGAATCTTAGCACTATAAATCTTTAATGAAAATCGTTTGTTCGGATTCTGTAGAAAACAAACTGCGCGCAGTTATTGTTTGTTCGCGACTTTATGAATACAAGTAGAAATAGAACTGTATTATGTCGTTCACTTTTAAAATGTCCGAGTGGTTTTTTTTTTTTTCATTTTGCCGTAGTCGGGTGTCGCGAGTGAGTTCAAAACACCAATTCGATATAACTTGTATTTTATGCATAACATCGAGTATAGATTACACTCTCCCCACCCCCTGTGTTTTCTAGAATATTATTTTTTATCGACGCAACAAACCGGACTTGAAACGACAATATGTCTGTCAAATAAGTACGATACAATCAATTATTCAAATTCACAAAACGCTTTCTCAGGACGGCATTAAAATTTAAAATACACGAGTAACTTTCTGCCGAACTTAGAATATCGATTCCGATTGGAACGGCGACGGGCACTTTGTTAGGACGAAAAAAGAAAGAAAAAAAGAAACGCCAAAGAACGTTTAGGCGATTCCGAGAACTATTGTTTTTCTAAAATCCGGAGAATTCGCGCTCACAAAAGTATCGGTTCAGCCGGCGGCGCTGAAAATAGCGCGAGGACCACGTTTGACGATGATACGTCGTCGGACGGCGTGGAAAAATATTAACTTCGCGATGCCATAAAATATGTATTTTGTAGTTATCATATTATTTTCGAAAGTATAATAATATATGATTTAAATGATACGCAAAAGTTGTGAACGGTTATAAATCGATCGTCTTTAAAACTGTTGAGCAATTGAATTAATTTCAATACTTTTGTATAATAATCGCACATAATATATAGTTTTCAATCGTTACGTTATAAACTAAATAAAAAGAACTTTTTTACTGTAATCCGTTGTGTCGTTTTGATACTCGAAAATTTAAGTTAATGTACCGTTATTCCTTTATCGGACCGAAACTTTCTGTGACCGTGTTTAATTCAGGCGACTTAAGTCGATCGAATACTTGAATTTTTTTCGTAATCATTGCGAGGGATTATCGGCAAGACGAATGTTGTTCACGGTCGCGTTACAAATATTCGAAAAACGCATATTTATACGCTTTGTATTTTCAATTTTCATTTTTCGTTAGACTCACGACGATCCAACGTCGACGACAATGAATACCGGGAATTCACATTATACGTGTAAAATGTCAGTTCTTCGTAATTATCTAAGTTACGCTCGAGGAGATAATTTGTATTTAATTAATTTCGACCGGTATAATGTATAACCGTATAAAATACGTATATAACTGCGCCGAGATCGAGTTTGTGCAGTGACGGCAGGAGTGGGAAGATCGCAGAAAAGTTTCCACAACTACTATAACCTAATGGAATCGTAAAAACGGAAATAAAATCCTGTACAATAATTGTTTGAAAATATTTTAATTAGGAGGTCAGATAAAGTTTGAGTGAACGACTCCGTTTTATTCGAACGTTTCAGTCACATTTGTCTGCGCGGATCGGAGAGGGCTAAAAGTTATTCCCGGTAAAACGGATGACTCGCTCCGCGCCATATAACTCGAAATACTTCAGAGCGATCACATAATTTCGCGTTTGACACGTTTTCATACTTTGACCGAAAGTTTTCAAGAACTAAAGAGTTATGCCGTAAGATAATTTCTTCATTACGGTTGTCGTATATAGTAGAGCGTCCGTAACATATTTTCAAAACACACAAACGAACGATATAATTAGAAAGTTTTTTTTTTTTTTTTTATTCGATATATTGAACGACGACGACGTTTCGATGTTGAACTTCGAATATTCTTTTATTAGAGCCTCGTGACGATACATTTAAATGCAAGTGAAAAAAAAAAAATGTAAATCCGTGAAAAACGTATTTGAAACCAGTAGATCGATGTCAATAATATAGATTAAGTTTACTATGAAAAACCCGTTTTGTTTTGGCCGATTTCTTTGTTAGTTTATCGCGATCGTTTGAAAAACTCATTCGAAAAATATGATTTCCCGAAAGCGTCGACTGAATAAAATTTGCTTCCGCAGAAACCACCACATTATGTTAATTATTATTACTATTATTATACTACAGCTTTTAAGTAATATTTTTTTACTCCTTTGAAAAATAAAAAGGAATGTTTTATTTTTTTTTAAATCAGAAATATTGAAGGATAGTGAATTGCTTTATTGTTAAACTTTAAAATGTTCTATAATATAATATATCTGATATACCAATGATAGAAACTGTACAAATTATTAGTCATCATTAATTTACTAATAAAAAATATATTAACTTCCTCAAATAAAACGCTCCAAATCAATATTAAAAACAACTACAAGCACCCGCGTTAAGAATCCACGCAGTGATGGACCTCGATAATCCAAAATTCAGGGGACCGATTGAAAAATACGATTTATATGAGGGGTTTTTGACGGTGCGAAAAGATTTATTTATTTTCTAGACATTATCAGACGAACAATATTATACGTATTATATGCAATACTCGTATACGATTTTCCATAACATTTGAAATCAATTATTATTAGCGGTGTTCTTATTTACTCGAATCGGTGTAGGACGGAAAATAAATCAAACGTTCCGATTGATTCGTATTCACCCCGCCACCTACGAAACGACTTTAAAAACCATCGCTCCGTTAAATTGAAAAGAAAAAAAAAAAACCCAAACATTCGAACATTGGAAAACGTACGGACGGGAAAATCGTATTGTCAATATGATATTAATAAACGCGCGGTGATTTCTCGACCGGCGAGGGTTTTTTTTTCCGCCACCAACTCCAATAAAATGTTTTGATAAACCGAACTTAATATAAACGTACACCGGGTTAAAATAATAATAATCATTCCAGGTTCTCCTCCCGCGAAAATGTATTAAATCGATAAATTCTTTGTTTTCGCGTTCTTTCGTGCATATAATAACATTATATTAGGTATTTTCCACTATAGGTTTTCAAAAATTAATAAATTCGTAATAATAATGAGGAAAGTTATCGAGTCTGGTGTGCACTCGGGAAATGAATATGATACTGTGTCCTGCCGTAGCAGAATAAATAATGAAAATAATATTACCCCAAGGCCAATGATGTTCTTCCACGTTGTTTCATAATTTCATCCGGACGCCAGGGAATTTCTCGTTTCATATTACATGGCGTAAAAAATACATCTCACTATCAAAAAACATTTACAAAATATAATAAAATAGTATTTCGTTGTTTGGGTTTTAATTAAATGAATAGATACACAAACAATACGTTCATCTTATATACATATATATATAAATATATATATATTGAGACTATTCCTCGTGGAACGGTAGGTATTTTTTCTCAATTTAACGTTTATTAAATACTTCAATCTTCTTCGGTTTGTTTGTTTCCCTCCGACCATGGTGAAACGTCTTAAAACGAAAACAATGTTTGAAATACATAAATATATATAGGTATATTTAGCTGTTTACTTCGGTTTAAAAAAAAAAAAAAAAAACATATTCCCAAGTACCAAAATGGATTACGTACAAATTATTCACAATCCATGTTAACGATTTTACATCATCATTATTATTATGAAATAATATTTAATTAAGTACGCGTATCACTAGAACAATAACTTCCAAGATCGATTGACGCGGCAAAGGAAAGAAGTTTTTAAACCGAATCGAACGTCAGAAAGTAAATTCGTATGATTCGATACGATCCGCGCGGTCTTAAAACTAACGAGATTTAAAAAAATAAATAAAATAAATTACGCAACGGTCCTATAGGTATTTCAATTGACTTTGTGGAGATTCGTGTACATCTCGTTCAGTAAATTGTCGACGGGTTTTGGATAAATGTACGATCGTTTTCAGGAAAATCGATGAATTATTCAAAGTATTATTTATTGAAATCAAAGTATTGAAGCATCGACTTTTTTCCGACGTCCGATTCGCGAAATAGTTATTATTTTTGTTTTTCATTATCCCGTTTCATAGTAAAACAATAATCTGGTCTATCTATTTGGCCTTTCAAGCTTATATATTCCGAGAATTATAGTATATATATATAAAAAAAAAAAAGAAAGATTTAAGTTTATTTTATTTTTGACCACTCGTTCGGATAAACTCGTTCTCGCACTGGTACAGAGAGAAATGTGTCACGTCTTTGTTTGTTTCCCCGGCTCTGACCTATCCGTTGGCGCGTATAAATCGTCGACGAACAATCGAAATTTTCGGATTCAACAATAGGACGGTAAACTATTTCCAAAGTCAAGTGTATCCGAAAGAGTGAAATGTTCACAACGCTACAACGACGGGTCTGTCGGATTCGATACTCGGCCGCGGCGGCGGATTTCCAAGTGAGTCGTCCAGACTTGCGACGCAATTATATTATTATTCAACGTTATTGATATAAATAAACGAGTTTCGCAGTGACGAGCTGTGCACACTCGGCACGCTCCGAGTCTTGCCCGGCCGCGATTCGAGTTTCAAAGATCGTCGCTGATTACGACGCATTCGACTCGTCGCGTGGACCCGAAACTCTTTAATAAATTAATCGCAATAAATAACTCGGAAACGTGTAATCAGGCAGGCGCATGATTTATGAACGAGGGTCAAGTTTGACAACGACCCAAAACTGACCACTTAATGGCCCTTAAGCCATATTATATAAATACATGTGATATACGCACGTATATTATAATCATATATTATATGTATATATATATGTATACAGTATACACATATTTTTGTTTTTTAATGGATTTTTTTTTAATTTTCGAGTCGTAAACAATGGTCTAGATGGTAAAACAATTCGTTTATGAACTCCAACTGTCAATGGCACGATTGTTGTGTGACGCGCGCGCCGTTGTACGACGTCGAATACTTTATCGTCGTATTTTCTGTGGAAGTTTTTCTCGTTGGGAATCAAGAACGCGACAGAGTAAGTAAAATAACGCATCGGAACACGCGCCAAGTTCACACGCTTGCACTTTTTTTTTTTTATTCTTCTTAAGCATGCGTAGACCGACCAATATGGATCGCGTCTTACGGTTTGATTAAAGCCAGACGAGGTTGATGCGATTAAAGTGAAAACGGGGGTTTTGATTCACGTGGAAAAGTATGGAAATATTGACCGTGCTCGAGAACAACATCACGATGTTGTTGAACTGCAGTTGCATCGATTGCAATGGAATCTTGCACGAAATCACAATATAATGTTCGCTCCGCAATGAAACGATGACGCGAAAAAAAGGACGTGTAAGGCAACGGAGAGAAGGACAGTGACCTAACTAACCGACCGAGTTCACAGATCGAAGAACCGATCGAACCGGAGTTGTATAATATACGTTTTTATCGCACCCATATCATCCGATCATAAAACGGGGTACGACTGCGAACGTTTTGTTTATACGCGTTTATATCCGTGATTTTTTTTTTTTTTGTCTAATGTCATAAATTTAAATTAAACGTATACCACCATTAATGAATACGCACGCGAGATAGCGGCTACACGTTTACGAACGAATCGGTTCGTACATATTGTGTTTCCGGGTCGTAGCGCAAAACGAGACCGGCTGATTTCGCGGTCGGTGATTAAATCTAAACGACGACGCAGGCGAAAAAAAAAAACACCATCGATCTCCGCGTTTTTTTCACTGGCCACTTCGCGGGACTCGCTTTTGAATTTCTACGTTTGTGTTTTTCGTATCTTTATATTGTTTTTTTGTTGTCGAGTGTGACATGAAAATACGCGTCGACTGTTATAACGGTTGATCGTCCTCGTAATACTCGAATAGCTCCGTTCGAATACGAGTGGAAAGGGAGCGTACGAATCGATTCGTAGATCGAACGACTCGAAGTCTTGTTCTACGCGAAAGCCTTTGTTGGCGACGACAAGAACGATCGTATTTCACGCGCGCGCTTGAGACGGGTGTAGGACGAAACGAATGAGAATAACGAACGTTTCATATTCACCGCGTGCTGTACTGCAGAGAATACGACATACGACCGTTGAATTATTTATTTTTTACTTTATCATCATATTATTCCGAAGAGATCCGCCGTTTCGTTGTATTATCAAACTGAAAGACTGAAAAATGACGTCGTCGATGTGTCACCGTGGACTTATTATCTAAAGTTTAGGCGGATTCGCACATGTAGATCTCTGACAGCGACCACACGACGCGAACGCGGATCGACGGACCGGTTAACATTTTTTAACTACTGTTTCGTTGAAAATATGTTGTGACGAACAGCGCTCTTTTCTGACGCGATGAAAAGAGTAAAAAGTTTCTTGAAATGCTCGCACAGCCCTGTTTTCTAGTTTTTCGAGATTTGATCGAAAAATCGTGCAAAAATATAAGACGAATAATGAGTAGAATAATATAAAAATAAAATGACGCAATATAAATGGACTTGCCTATTTTAAGAAGTAATTCGCTTCTGTCACTGGAATGTCAACACGATTGCAACTATTTCATAATCACAAACGACGAACTGAGTTTTCGCGACCATTTCCTAAATTGTTTATCACTTTTTTCAGAGTAATACATCTTAATGGTGTTCATTTAAAAAAAAAGAAAAATATGCTTAGCAGAAAACTCTTCGAGCATTATTCACTCTGAGAATTCGGCCGAGGAACCGTGGTTTTAAGTTGATAGGACGATGTACATTATATTATTTGAATAAAAGAGTTTGCACGCCTAAACTGAAAAAAAAATTATTCGAGTTACTCGCATGTAAGATCACATAAAATATAATCAAAACAATGAAATAAAAATGATCTTTTTGTTTATATTTCATTTTAAAAACTAACTCATATTGAGAGTATGAATATCACGTTTTACTGCATTTTAATTCAGAAAGAAAGATTACATTACTACATTACCGTAGTAATTATTTAGTGATTTTAATCCATACCGTAATTAGTGTAATTTACCGAAAATAACCTTGACGGGAGTCTCGCAAAATATTAAACTTTTATTTAAGAGTATCAAATTTGTCCGTAATAAGTGGCAATATCAATCTAAAGAAAAGTTATTCAAACCCAAACGTTTATTTCGAAATACAATCCATAGTAGTAGAGAAGCCGAAATTGTCGAAAAAACTTTTCCCGTGTATAATTAACTTCCACAATAGACTTAAAGCAATTAATTCATTTAAGCTTTTGTTATCGAGATGATAATAATAACAATAACAATACCGTTCCGTTTTTATGTTTTTAATCATATCGATAAAACTCGTTCAAATTTAGTAAAAAATCAATAAAATATTGGTGTTGCGAACCAAAAAAAAAAAAACTGTTTTTTTCAATCAAACAATAATGTCAAACGAATTTTTCTAGGAGATCGTAATAATTTTGATCGTCGACATTTTAAAGCGATCAAATTTGAAAAAAAAAAAAAAAACAAAATATCGCGTAATTTCAACGACCGTATAAAACAATACGGAAATAGGAAATACGGCCACAGCACTTCATTCATCAGATATTATATTAAATTGGATACGTTGTATCTATCCGTTCGCGCACGACGACGCGCGGACCTGACAGAAACATTACCGAGTGAAACGAGAAAAGAAAATATGAACGTTTCTTGTAATTATAATATTTTATTTTAAAACAATTTCAAACTCGGCAATGGAAATATAATTACGAGTGCCTATGGATGTTAATTATACACACTGGCCTTTAGGAAATATACTACAACGGACGAAGTATTAAACTCGAGTGTCTTGAAAATAAATAAAAAATTACATTTCACGATCGAACAGGAGACTATTATCGTTTTTATTTATTTATTATTTATATAAACGCCGTTGTTTAGCGATGACCACTGATGTTCTCGGTGTCGTGAATATTTCGATTTTTGACAGACACGAGTATCCAATGATTATTTTTCAATGATTTTAGGCGCACTGAACATTCGGCCGACTAGGGTGTTTTAGTCGCTATTTAGATTACCTAAACGTTCCATTATTAATATTAGTAGCTTGTATGTATTTCGAGTAAAACTTAAAAATACGTTGGTAAATGTATAAAATTAATAATGGTTTAAAATAATTATAAACGGTTTTAATTAAATAATACGAACGGTGTACACACGGTGATAATATACATTTTCCCGTTCCGATTATATAATATCAGGCAAGTTGAAAATTCAAATTTTCAGAAACTTCTGTTTCAAAAAATTGTTTATAATTATTATTTTTAACGCTTGATCGATTTTTCCTTACAAAAGTATTTTTATACAACTTTTATGTAAAATTAAAGGTCTTAAAGAAACGAGTAAAAATAAATAATGACGAAAAGCAATATATATTATTACTACTATCTGTAAAACTTTTCACAGGATGTATTTTTCATTTTTATTTAATATCGTGAAAAAAATAGTTTTTAAACTTTGAAAAAAAAAAGATTAAATAAAATAACAATATAATATAATATTTAAAATATGCTAAAAGTGAGAGAGAGAGAGAGAGAGAGAGAGAGAGCAATGAAGATTTATAGTGTTTATAGTGCTTGGTGAATTTGTAATAATCGGTTAGTGCATTCGCTGTCCTATATTATTATACATTGCGTTTGTGAAATAAATAATTTATAAACCGTGTCTTGTATTGTTAAATATTCGTATAGCTAAGCGGACTCGTAGCTGCACGGGAATTGTTTGGTAATTTCCAGTTTTACATTTTCTTATTCCGAAATCCTAATATAACGAGGAGATTTTACTTCGTATCGGACGAGTCGACAAGTCGACGAGACGGCAGAGAACAAATTAGTGCTCCGGGTCCAGCAATCGTATGGTGTTTGGCTAGTCGACTGGCGAGAAAAATTACGTTTGCTAATTGGAAATCGCACCACGGATCCGTGCGTCAAACCCTAAACCCCGACCGTGGTCGACTTTTAGAAAATAATATAATATAAGATGGTGTTTTTAAAATGAACCTCTTCAACGTTCGCGATCAACGCGCAATTAATGTTTACGAGCAACTCGTTTTTTACACGAACGTAAAAATCGTGTGCGATTTCCAAAAGTCTAAAGGACAACACAACGAGTTCGAGTCGATAAATGGTATTGGAAAAAAAAAAAATTAGTAATTTGTTTGTTTTTTTTTCCTTTGTTCCTATTTAGAACTATTCAGTACACTCTTAATGTTCAAACTAGAATTTCCAATGTTATGACCTAAATGAAAATGAAAGGTCATGCAGACGTCAACGAAAAAATAGCCCGTTTGAAGTACTGTGCTATAATAATAACATAGTAGAGAAAAAAAAACCCGGCCAATGACTATTTTTTAAACGCGTTTTTGAAAGAGGTCCAACGTTTAAAAGCAGAAATCTTCGTCCGAATCTCATTTCTCTAATGCTATCCGTTCCGCGTTTACTTCCTCGTTTCGTGGTCTTCTCGATCTTCGTCTTATATACGTGGTATTTTCAGTGACAAACGTTGCCGTACTTATGGAATGGTCGACAGTTGTTTTTTCACATCATATTCGCGTCTCACTCAAATCAGTAATATCTTTAAAATCTATTTTTTTTCCATTTGCTTTTATTTGACTAACCGTCGTCGTCCATCGGCTTTATGTGAAAGGTTTTCGTTCGAGTGAAACTTTACTTTCGAATCTATTTTTACTTTTCCTCCACATTAGGGTTTTGCGTTTTGAAAACAATATACATCGGTATACGAGTATATCACTGTTTTTAGTTAATATTAAACTGTAACCGCTTACCGCGAAGAAAAACGTTTTCGATTGCCCGTTCAAAAAGAATTATTCAATATTATAGATAGTTATTACAACACTCATTGAGAACAACTGAGATGTTCGTTCTCCCCAAAAGTTAGTTTCGGATTACAACGTAAAACTGACTTGTATATTATTCATCGAGTTTAATCGGAGTACATTTAGAAATCATTGCACTTTAAAGTGTTTTCGATTATTAGTATCATAAATTCGTTATTAGCTTGATGAGTTTATATAATAAGGACCAAGAACAGCGAAACAATATTGTTATTAACTGCACGTATAATCTATTACCTGTTTAGTTACTCGAGGTTCTAGAGGTTCTCGAGGTACCATCAAATCGGTCTGCGGGGTTCGTGCACAATATCTTCGGTCTGGACTCGCTGAAAACGAAAGAAACAAAGGTTAGTAAAAACACGAATTATTTTAACTTTTGACAATTGTATATATTATTATAAAAATAATTTTGTACAACATCAAACACGGCAAAAACTTACCACCGGTGTGGTTGCCCATTACTCTACGCGCGGTGTTTAATATATGATATTAGAAAACAAACTAATTTTATTGAAATATGTCGAAAAAAAATAAAACTCGATATTAACGATTTTCCGCGATTGAACGTTTCGGTAAGAGGACCGATTAAACAATGAACGGTCGAAAGAAAAAAATTACTGAAAACTGTTTCGTCGCTATGAACTGTCCGCAATCAATAACGTTTCTATTTCGGCCAGATATTAAATGTGAATATTATGATTAAAAACGTCGGATTATAAAACATATTATTATTTATGAAAACTTACTGTTGGGTAGCCCATTACTGTACGCGGTGTTTAACATACGATATTAAAAACGAATTTAAAAATTTTCGCGACAGAACGTTACGGTACGAAGACCGATTAAACAATGACCGGTGAAAAGAAAAAATTTACTGCTAGCTGTTTCGTCGCTATTACGCGATCCGTAATCAACAACTTTTCTATTTCGGCCAGATATAAAATGTGATTATTATAATTTAAAACATATTATTTATGAAAACTTACTGTTGGTCGCCCATCACTGTACAATATGTTGGCTTCGGACTAACTGGATCCAATAGCTTTCGTTATCCAGCGTACATATTTCATTAAATTGTATTTGTAGTGTGTTGATTTAAACTCAGGGGTTAGATTTTTAAAAATACGAGTTTTATTTAATATCATTTTATACCTGTTCGTAAGTGAAAAGCTCAACACCCATGAAATATTACAAATAATAACACCTTAAACATAAGAAAAGTTGCTGATTTACTTAAATATATAATATAAAACACGGTCCAATAGAGTAGCACACAAGAAATAATAAATTTCCTTCCCACTTTATTCAGACTTAGGACTGACAACTTGTAATTCACAGTTGGTGTGGTTAAAATCTATTCCCTAGCCATTTTAAAAGTCAAACCTACGCTGTCGGTTCACTCAGGGTCATCACTACCTTTTATGTGTCGATTGCGTCACTCAAATTTCACGTGTTTTGCGATCGTATGAACATGTTCCCAGTCAGAGTAACTTAGAAAAAAATCTCATAATATTATTGTCGACAAGTGAATTCGACGAAGACAACTGTGCTTAAAGCAGCGTGAAATTAATATGAAGATTATGATATATTTCAAGCACTAGCTTCCAGAAATAATATTATATTGCAAAATAAAAATAAATAACACTTAACAGGTAGTGATGATTCTAAATGAAACTAATAACTTTAACTATTATAACTTAATTCCTCTACATTTGTATCACACATAATGTTTAATGTCTCATCGTCCGACCAAACTTTCAATCTAAAAAATACTCTTATCGTGATCTACTCGAAAGAAAATGATAAATATTTTACTAGGTGAGACTCTTTTCGGCCATTCTGTAATATCAGTTTTCGGGCAAAACATTATTTTAGTCCCCAATTTAAACTTAAGCTATAGAAAAAGTTGATTGTTTTTTAATATAATAATTTAATTTTGAATTAAATTTTATAATAATTGAATATTTGAATTAATAATCATGATATTGTATTAAAATTTGTGCACTAAAAAAAATGTGATAACGAAAAATTTAAAATACATTTTCATAATAATTAATTTACTAAACTCGTATTTCAATCAAAACAACAATTTTTTTCTATACTTTAAAAACATAAATCGGTGACCAAAATAGCGCGCTGGCCGAAAACGGGCGTTTTTACAGATTAGCCAAAGAGTACACTAGTCGAAAACGGTCAAAACGAAACTACTCGTTTCGTACGAAAGGAAAACAAAAGAATGAAATCAAAACAATGCGAATTTAAATAGAGTAAACGTCGTTCGAGTCAGACGCGATTCCCGGAGAACCGTTGTATTCTGATAAATACGACGAAATAACACGTCAACGGGTCCACGCCGTCTCGGACGTTTTTACTCTAAAATAATCGAGACCAGAACCCGATAATACGTCCTCGTAATATCGTCTCAAACGCATTCCGTATATTTAGCAGTCTTACGTAAATATATTCTCGATGCGAACGGGTTCGAAACAATATCCGATAAACGTTATAAATTCGCGTTCTGGTCGATTCGTTAAACGCGCTATTGTTTCGCTATCATTCGGAATTTTTGTATTCGCTTACGACGAGGAGAAGCACGGTGAAACGTCATTCATTTTCTTTGCGGAAAACCACACGAATATTTCACCGTGAATTCGAAAGCTTGGTCGGACGACGGTCGAGGCGGCGAGGCGATAAAAATAAAAAAACTCGTCGCGCGACGCATTTCGATGACGTAAGCTACACGCCCGCATGCGTGAGATCGAATAAAAACGGATAAAAATAATTATTAAATACCAGAGTGTAGACGATGCCGTTGGCCGATTTACCAAGTCGGTTTCTGCTCGTCGTGTTTTCGTGTGTGTTTGTGTGTTTTCACGCGCCGACGACGCGTCACGTCTCCGGGTTCACCACCACCGTGTACATTTTCCACGTGACCGCGGAACTGTCGAGACTCTCGCGGTATCTCGACTCCATATATACGTTTTTCGTGAACTGGTTCTGATATTTTTTGATGACATCCGCCGCCAGGTCGGCGGGCCTCCGTTCGGTCCAGTGACGGTCTCTCAGGCATATGAGCCGGTTGATCAATCGCACGGTTCGCTCGGGCATTGTGTTGAACGCGTACCCGGCCTCCGCCGCGTAATTCAGTCGCTGGTAAACGTCGGTGGCCGAAAATCCTTTTGCCTGATGACACAACGATCGTATAGAGTTTAGTATCGTACACACAGTTTACCATTATGTACGTACGGTAGGTTCTGGATAATCCGAAGGAGATTGGGCAAAGGGGTCGTTCGGATTAGCGATTTGTTCGGATTGGCCCGTGTTCGGATTATCGAGACCCTACTGTATTATGACGCGGTGACGTGCAGACATGTGCACGACCCGGGACCCAGATAAAAATCGGTGGGCGGGTGGATGGTACTTTTTGCTCGAAGGATGTTTGAATATTCACTCTATTCGAAATTGTTTTTGTTAATTGTTATCGTATGTAGATTATTTGAAGGGATGGGTGGTTTGAGAAATGTCGTCCCATATGGAGAAAGGGTTCTGCACGCCACTGTAATATGAAGATTGGTCGTAGCGCTCACTCGTTCTAACGTCGGTCCGACTATCGTCAGTAGAGCGCACAGACATTCCAGCGAATGGTCGTGGCCCGACGTCATTAAGGCGTCGGCCATGCGCATGATGACGCTGCACATTTTGAACGCTTTCACCACGAACAGATGCCCCATGAACCTGCGAAAAATCAATTTTGGACGTCGTCAAGAATATCGGGAAAAAAAAAAATGAATCGAAAACGATCGTATCACGACGCCGTGTTTTACCTGCACGCTCCCAGGGTGCGGACGCGCGCGTCGACGCTTTCCCCTTGGTGGTTCGCCCCGATGTCATCGCAGTCTTCGTTCCTTCCGAAATCTGGATCCAGTAGCCCGGCTTCGTCCAGGATTCGATGGCACGACGATATCAGTTTATATTTGAAAACTTCCGGGAACGAATACCGGACGCTTTCTCTCGAGTCTTCCTTCGTCTTTTTGTTCACCTCGGCGCACAAGGTCGCGTACATCATGGTGTTCTCCGTCCGTTCGACGGCCTGTGCGAAAACAGAACATTATAACGTATATAACATACAATATTAAATCGTTCTTTCTATTTCTCGACGATTCCTGCAAATACCTTTTGCACTAGGCGATCCATAATCTCTTCGAAGATCCCCCGATCCCTGTGGCGGGCTGCCACGAGAACGTCCAAAAACACTTTGGCGCCCGCGGACATCGTGTCCGGCGTGATGCTGTCCATCACGAACACGGCGCTTTCAAACAATCGCTGAAAATCAAAAAAAATATATATACATACTTATATATTCTTCAGATTTGTTGTCGACAATATTATGTGCCCATCGAAACGCGCAGAAAAAGTTGGCCACACACGTGGACATATAACTTAATAGTACAGAAAAACCGATATGCGCACAGATAAAAACGTTAGAGTCTAAATGCTACTTTTTAACGCCCCTCTTACGAGTGTATTATTGTAATTATGCACGGAGATTTTTTTATTCACCTCACTGGATCCAAACTGGAAATCGACCTGTGTTGTATTCGTATGTCGTCTGTCGTTTTTGAACGAAAAGGTTCGTCTTTTTGCGGCGGCCGAGTCCGTCGAGTTTGTTTGGGCCACCCGTTTGCGTCCGAAAGACATCGGTTCGTTCGTGGCTGTTTCGTTATCGTATTGGGCAATCATGTTGATGATGATATGAAGAATGAAAATAGAATTTAATAAAGTTAATTTAAATCTATTGTTAATTTATATTATTTTTGAAATAAAAAATCAACTAGCTGGAAAAACTTGATCAAGAGAGCAGAATAATTATAATGATGTATATTTATTCACAACAACGATTCGTGCTATGTGGCGTTGCTATGATTTCGATAAAAGTTAAAATCAAACGTCGTTTGTCTATGGCCAACTATTAAAACGGTCTTCTAAACGTACTTTTTTCACGTGCGTGACAATATTTTTAATGTTTCGAATATTATATCCCAGTGAAATGCTATCGGTTATCAATTCACTAGTATATTATTATATCAATGGAATCAATGCGTAGAACGTCGAAATGGTCGGTTAATGTTTTACCTCCAAACACGCCGACTCATACGACCCATTACTTTTGGACGTTGATACTTAAACTTATTCTCTAAATTGAAGTTTTTCGTGTAAAAAATAGTGCGCTGTACATTGACTTCATTACTCATAAAATCGTGTGCGAATTGTGTTGCTTCGATATTTAGTGGACTGTATAGAATTTAGAATAAAACAACAAAGATATTTTGACGGGAATAACACTAACCTAATTTATTTTGTTCGACCAAAAAACAGCATCGTTAAGTAGCTAGTGCTAGTATTACATACTAGTGTTCGCCAACGATATCGACAATTCGACACGATTTCGATATCGTGGGTATTTTCTTAATTATTTCTATATAATTATATAATGTTATAATAGTTTTACATGTATAATGGAGACTCTTTGAGAAAGGATTTTTCAAAATTCAACCCCTAAGGGGGTTAAAAAGGGTGAAACTAGATTATAAACTAAATTATTCAATAATATATAATAAATTGGTATTGAAAAATTAAATAATATTCGTGTTGATTATTTCTAGTTTCTGTTGGTACCTTATAACAGTTATAACGTATAATAATTTTTATCGCAGATAAAAGTTCACATTTATCGCAACGATTATCGTTATTATAGTGTACTGATTATCTGGCGGCTGCACAGTTATCGTAATTACGGGCACATAAATACACATACGTTTTAATAATTTAAATTTATTCAATAATAAAGTATGTAATATGTAATATGTGTCAATGTATTAAAATCAAAGCAAAATATGTAGTAAAATAAAATTTATAAATACGTAATTAATTTTTTTTCCACTTCGCCTATAAGATTCATTCGGTTATAAGACTCACTTTGTGCTGGTCCCAAAGTGAGTCTTATAAGCGGCGGCGTCTACTGTATATATATATTTCTATTCCATTATTTATTCTTTTATCTCATAACGTGCATTTATACCCTCGCGTTTTAAATAAATATTCACCGTTTTATCATTTTTACAATATAATATAGTGTCTCTATATTATAATATCGCTTTGGTATTACGTTCCTAATGTACGAAATTATACTTTTGTATATTTATTTTTTATTTTTTTTTTCCATTCTGAAACTCACCTTCGGTATATTGTGCCTTACGTCTCAAGCAATACATTAAAATTAATTCACAGACACTAATATTCAAATAACACGAAAAATGAGAAATAAATTTGCACGTTTTACGTTTTAAGTGAAATACTGTCGTAAACCCATTGCCGTGAACAAGCGATAAATATATAATATACGTATTGACGTTGTGATAAATTCTTATCGCCGAGTAGTACAATAATTATTGTACAGAAAATGGCACACCAGAGTCGAGGGGGGGGGGGGGCGTAGGAAATGTCTTTACGCGGACGTTTTCTATCGATATCAGACGAGATCGATTAGATTTCTACCGGCAGATAGACTCGTATTATGATGACTTCCAAACAAATCGATTTTCTCCAACCGAACGCGGTAGATTTTTACAAGACGTGGAAAACGTCTTGTTTTCATGCGTCACTGAAATTTAAACGACGGAATAATTTATGGTTTTCACTGACAATAACGACGTCATCGCGGAATTAATATTTTAATATCAACGAAGTATAAACAACGGCGGTAATTCGAATTTATTCGCGTGTCGTCCCGTGTATTATATTAGTCGCGTATACCTATCGCGAAAACGACGCACTTTGCGCTTCTCCGGGCGATCGGATTTTCCAAAACTTTTTCAAAAAAATGTTCAACTCGTTAATCGGTTCTGACGCGGACGTTTATGACATTCTTCTATGACCCGTAGAATGAGGTCTTCCTGGCGAAACTTGGCTTGCCGAGAGTATTCACACGGATCTTGCGCGCGCCGCGACTATCTTTTCCGGCGGCGAACGCCAAACGCAATCGATATTTTGTCGTCCGCGGTTTCCGATTCGGCCACACGACCACGGTCTCAAAGCAACCGAAACGTAATGTGCCGGCGTTCCGACCGCAGAATCAAACGCAGACCGATCCGTTCCCAAACGCCATCGGCAACGGCTTAAAACTAGACGCCGTTATGCGAACCGCGCCGGTCTGAAATGTATATATTATGTTCGTCGATTGTAATTTATTCGAACCGTACGCGAGAAATCACGCGAGTTCGTTTAATATTTTCGCTTTCGCGCGATTGATACGATACGATTGGTTACGAAAGGCGCTTTTCTTCCGACCGCGTTTGGTTTTCGACTTTTAATCCGTACATTTATTCGTGTATGTACGTGCATGTTGAAATACGATTTCTTTTGTTTCTCCTCGTTTCCTCGTGCGTTTCCTCGCGGTGTCTATCTCTTTTAATATGAGCGTTTTTACGTCGGGACGACGAAATTCGGGGTGAAAATAAACAGATAAAGTATATAACCGTCCTGACTGTCGGTGCAACTGTTGCACAAAAATAACGTGTAATTATTTGATTTATCGAACAATGCATTTATATTTTATCAAAAGAATATTGTTCGAAGGTCTGTTCGGACATACTTCACTGATCCTGTTTTAAATTTTATCATTATAGACGCGAATCGATAATCACACGTTTCACGCAGTACGTCGTATTCAAAGCGGTCGAAAAGGAACGATTGCCGGGAAAACCGTGTTATAAAATATGGCATAATAACTAATTTCCCTTCAAAGGTACATTAATAACACGTTAGAGTTTATTAGAATATTTAATAAATACTTCCGTTTACGTTAATATCGATTCGTTCTTTGAGGTTTTTTAATTTGCTATTTTCTACGCAATCGTGATTGACTTTATGATTAGAAAAAAAAACATCATTAATGTGAGTATTTATAGGAAATAAAATTGAACTATTCTTCTGAGAAAATCAAACAGTGTAACGTATACTACTCGTATAAAATAACGAGTATAAACGTAAAAAAAAAAAAAACACGAAAATAATACTTACGTATTTAAAACTTTCATGAAGCGAAGATCAGCATATCTTTTCATAGGCTAAATCTGATGTGGAAGAGTTGAGATGAAAGAGGACGACTTTTCCCAAAGAAAATTTAAGGGGACAACAGCCCCGTGATTTATTTCAAACTAAAAAATAAATTAATAAAATCAAAAAGGCGATTATTATTATTACATTATTATGTGGAGGAGTATACTCAATAATTTCAAAAAAAAATTTTAATTTATTTTATTCTATTTTTTAAATTTTATTCTACGACAATATATGAGACGAATTTTGTGATTGAAAAACATTGTTTTAAAGTCCCAACGTCGAAACTCGATTAGAATTTAAATCCACTACTCTTATAGTCACAACAAATGTAAAAAAAAATAATAATTATTTATACGAAAATAAAATCGACGCATGCATGTTTCATGATGATTATTTTGTAATAATATAAAAAAAAAAAAAAACCCCTTAATTATTTAATCTACAGTTTAATCATATCAGACTATTTAGCATATTATACGTATTCAAGGGTGGTTTTTTTGGTGTATATTCGGGTAAAGTGACTTATTTAAGTAAAAATTACACGTCGAAATAATGAAGTTAGGAAAAAAAAATTATCGTCGACGCGAATAACGTCTGTTCCTATAGTGACTCCGAGCTGGAACAATTACGCAAATTCAACATGATAAAACGACGAAATAAGAATAGGTTTACCTGCTTTGAGAGATAATTCGTTTCCATCTTCCGACGTCAAAACGGCTTTTGCAACAATACAACAGCGGAGTTCATCACAGCTGAAATCACGACGACAATTTAATTTAGATATGAAAACGTTCTTGAAACAAAGGAAATAAATCGGTGAGGTCGAGTAAAAAAACGAAACCGCTGCGCACACAAGCAGTGGCCAAACAACTCAACGACATATTTCTGACGACGACGATATGGACGAGATTGAAATGATGGTTAAGATCGAAAAGAGAAAACCAACCATCATCTTGTTCGGACATGTTTCGTTTCGCTCCACGGTACTGCTGTCTTTCCAGATATTAGACGGCGTGACAACAACGATCGGATTCATATTTTTTATTTGTTTGAACTTTGTACTTGGTTGTGTATATTTTCGTTATATTAGCCGATGAACTTAGTTTTTACCATTATAATTTCTAAAATTTGTATATTGCTGTATTCCAATGGTGGGTAGTTGAAATTAAAAATAAAATAGTTTTGAATAGAAAACAAATCAAATTCCAGTCGCAAATACAAAGTACGTTTAAACCTACGAAGGTATGAAAATGCAATTTTTCGTTTTGAAAATCGATCAATACGTAATACAATATAATCTTGGTAAAATGAATTTCAATAATTACATGTAAAGAAAACTGCATTTTATAAAGTATCGATTAAAAAAAAAAAAAACATCTTTCAAAAGATTAAACTCAAACTTTTTATTCTTTACTGTTCACCATAGACATTGAAATTGCAGATTTTCATTATGTTTAAATAAAAACCGGAATTCAAATTATATCAAAAGAAATCAAACTTCGTATAGTGTTCTTGTTACTTATTTGTTTTACGACATATTATGAAACGCGCACGGTTGACAACTTTTCGATTTCGGCCGACGACGTTGGACGTATTGAGACGATACACGCGAATTACTCGTGCGTGACGTAATTCTAATCGAGTGAATATGATTTTTTTTAAACGAGAACTTTCCGCGCGTCGTCGTCTTCGCCGATCACGAGCGGTACTCAGTGCGAGTAGCCATCGCGAGTGTCGTACGAAAAAAAAAAGGTAATTCCTGCGTTCGCGGAGGACCCGCGTCAGCGGCGTTTTCTCGAAAACATTTCGACACGTAAAACTATACCTGTATATTATACATAGCGATTATTATGGGCCGCGAGTTTAAGCTCTAAAAACTAATAAAATATGTATGCGTTAAAACGAAAAAAAAAAAAAACGCCGCTGATATTATATGTGTTGACATGTTTTTCACGCCTAAAGTCGAGAAAGATATGAAAAAAAAAAAACTTTTTATACTTCTATTATAATATTTTCAATGCAGTCACGTTCGTTCGATATAAAACGCAGGTGACGTAAATAATATTTCTTTTAGTCGGAAAAATTCGAAACGAACCCGCCGAGATCGGAATGAGAGAGAGTGTACAAACGACGCGAAAACGTCGGCAGACCACCAGCGCCGTCGCCGATATATCGTGATCATTAGAATACGTCGCTTTATACGCACGACGCCGAAACCCCTCGACGCCGAAACCCCTCCTCTCGCGCGATCAAACGAATTCAAAGATCGTGAACGACGACTTTAATAATTGCTGTTTTCGTCGATCGTCTCGAGACTGCCGAGTGACTTTTCGATTCGTACGGTTCGTGCTAATCCCGTTCGCTATAAGAACGCGCGGCGAAACGCATCGCCCGGAATTTACGACGCGGCGCGCCGATATTTCATTGCGACGCCCGCGAGCGGTCCTCGTCGGGCGATAATCGCTCGGATCGGACACACGACGTACACACGCGCGCTTCCTGTTATTGCACATACATGCGTATAGCTGAATTTCGTGTAACAATCCAAACGGGACGCATTACAACGTCATAACAATAATAACGTATTCGGAGCACGTTCTCCTCTTCCGGGGTAGGTGTAAGCCTACTACGCTGCGCGACGCGCCGAGCGGGCGTTACCGGAACGGACGACGGTGATAATTATCAGGTACCTATTGCAGTTTGGGCCGACGTGAAGGAACGAGCGCGGACGGACACGCGACCGCGTGCAATACGTGTATCGTGTGGATACTACGATTGCGCGACCGCGGCTCGAAAGTTCGCCCCTAGTTGTTGTTTTTCGTTTTTTTACACGCCTTTACGCCGGAGAAATAACGCGAAAACCCTAGGGGTCTAGTCCGAATAATCGCGTGAATCTGTCGATCGTAATGACAAGGGGGGGGGGAGGCTGAACCCCCCGCGGGCCAGCTCGTGCGCGATTCACACGCCAGCGAATTATGAGAGACGACGACGAACGAACGTAATAAATTCACATTGGTGAATTGATATTTATCGCGTGAACACGCGAATCGTAATGATTTCGATGAATCCGACAAACGGGGTCGAGATTTAAACGATTAGCATACGAAAAGTGTGAGAAAAAGCTCTGGAAATCGAAAAAATGCTCTGGAAATTTCCTTGGATTAGAAAAAAAAATTGAATGAGCGAAAAAAGAAATGTACAGTTATAAAACCTTCGACGTCTGAATCGTACTTAGAATGCTGTGTCTGTAGAGCAAAAATCCTACGCAACGTCTCATCATTGCTACAAAAACATTGTGTATTATTTCATCGCGTCGTTATCAAGTCATATTATAATGTCTATTTTTATTAACGAAATCGCGACGTACATATAAATAACATAATAACGACTGTACACCGACACTTTACCCGAAGAAAATAAATGAAAAACGCCGACTCTTACAACACGTCTAAAAGTCACCGAAACTGACGCGGAGTGATTTATTTCGGCGATCACGCGATTCGAATTTACCGTCGTCGTCGTCGTCGCCGCCGCCGCCGATCGTTTTCGTCGTCATCGTTCTATTGTTATTATATTTATCGCTCACGTTGTTATCGTCGCAGGACGGCCATGGAAAGGATAGCCGAGCGCGTGTTCGAGCGTCGCCGCCGCGCCGCCGCCGCCGAATATTAATCAAAACGAAACGATTTCGAACGGGCCGGCAGGACAAGGATTAAATCTACGTCATCGTGCGGGCGTGCGTGTCGGACCTAGGGGGAGAGAGAGGGCAGGCGTTTGATTAGCGCGCGCGTTCTGAATTTTGTTTACCTTTCCGGATTCGAGGTGCCGGTCGATCGTAAATAACGTTGAGCCGCCATTGTTTAAATAATAATAACAACGGACGCCTGTTGTAGTAAATTATATGCAGCGCGCGCGCGGACTTCACGCGGCCGCCGCGCCGGACGGACGCTAACGCGCAGCGTCAAACCCTCTATGCGGTCCGCAATACATTATTATTATTATTGTGTGTTAAATACCGTGTGTTTATTGGAAACCGTTAGATTACGAACAGTGCATTATACAATTGTCATTGTATTAAACGCTGCGTCGATATATTATTATTATCGTCGGCCGGCCGGCCGTTGTTCGGTGTACGCTCGTCCATCTCGGTCGTTCTCGGACGGTTTGACGTTACGGTATTTTTTTCAGATCGTGATAGACAACGGCGCGGCGCGCTGCAGAAAAATCCGCTTCCGCGTCTGTGATTTTATAATAATATCGTTTTTTTTTTTTTTTACGAAGACTTATAAATGTAACTAGAAATTTCGAACGAATCACATGCCAACCACGGGTATCGCGGGCACCGTGTTCGCCGGCGGACGCGCGCGCGATCGAGTCCGAATGTACCCCGAGTCTGAGAGCCGCTCGGGGGTGGGTATAATCTGTTTGGACAATTGATTCACTCGAAAAAATTCCCGCGCAACATATGACAGTGAGAGGCACAGGTACCGACGCCGACACCGGGAAAGGTCGTAAAACGGACCGTCTACTGATACGATCAATAATTACCGGACAATAATTCTTGTACGCGTTGCTCTGTAAAAACAGTTTAACGGATTCTTTGAATTTCGTTTTCGAAGGAAATCTAATAATGAGAACCGTTTCGACGAGAACAATGTATAGACAAAAGAAAAGAAAGTATACTTATCAAAATCATTAGAACCGACGAAAATGATTTAGTTGTCTCGAACGCGATCCGCACGACAATACGGTTTATGCGCCGGATGATTTATCAGAAATTAAAACTTTCGAGCGCGACAACGTAGAAGGTTCGAAACAAATGACGAGCATTAATCAAATAAAAACAATTATTATCGATCCGTAAAATTGTTACTGTCCCGTAACAATATTAGAAGAAAAAAAAAACGGTAAATAAATACTTATAAATACCCGCGTATAAAGAAGTTGCTTCTAAATAAAATAGATATTTCATCATTTTATACACATACGAGTACATCGACATTTTCAATGTTCGATACGTTTCGTACGGAAGACAATTTTGAAATAATTTGACTTGATAATGGCTTAAGAAAACGAGCACTCTGTTCGCGTGTACATACGTAACGAACACATGCGGGATATTGTGATTATATAAGATTAAAGTGTACCCACCGTGGGACAAATTTTAGAAAACGCCCACGCCAACGAGATTAAAACGACGCGGTATAATCTTGTTTTCGACGACTGAAAAACATTGATCATATTGAATTCGATCAAAAAATTTGTCAAGCACGCATCTCGTTACCTTATCCCATCGCGACGTGTCTGAACAATGAGCAAGACGCGCACGTCAATGGAGCCGAACGTGTTCGGTTTACATTATCGGTATACAGACGTATCGCATCAAAGCGGTTAATTGGACAAACCTATACATATGCGCGTGTGAAACGTATATAACGTAAACGCAGTGAAAATATTACCGGAACACACGCCGGACAAAGAAGGCGAAAACGACAACTCGATGAAAAAAAAACCTAATGGACTTCTACGCGTACAACGCGTATCCTCGGGCGCGACCGCCGCCGCCGGCGCGATGGTGATTCTTATTCGTTACGACCGTAATTCACTTATTTCGTAATCGTTTATCTCGCGTGTGTAGTACACGGCAGTGTTTGAAGAACTTTCAGTCAAACGAACAACGCGATCAAATTGGAACCGGGAACGATGTAGTGTAAAACATTTTTAATAACGCTGCTGCAACGCGCGAGAAATTCATCGGTTTAACGCGGACGTTTTTCTTCTCTGTTTTTATCCGTGTATATAAACACTATTTCGAAACGGAAATATTCACCTAAAGCTACGCGCAGTAGTCTCATTAGATCGAAAACGGGACGCTGAAGGTCGTTTTCAATTCCCGCGACGGGTTTACCTATAACGGTGAAGCCAAAAGCCGCGAAAACGTTTCGAATGCAATTTTTATTTATCTGTCGTCCGATGAGATTCGTATTTTTCAGGTTTGAGGATTATGATTCGAATACGGGACCATTGCTATTCCGTGTTTCGACTACACTTTAAACACCAGAGCGAACGTCCAGAGGAACTTTTTTTCACGAGCACTCGATATAATTATTATTGTTCGTGTGTACGCCGCCGTCATGTTTCGTGAGTTTCGAGCTTCGCGCGATGACAAAATGCATTTTAACGAATATCCGATTAGTTTGTACGTATTATTTCGTGAAAAATATTTCAAAAAAATACTAATCCTCGACACTGCAGTGAACGCGAATCGTATACTCGTTAATAATACGACGGATCGTATTGTTCACATTCGAGGATATTGTGCTCGCGGTTATTACAGCCGGCCCGGTGAAAATGAAAAAAAAAACCCCATGCAAGTGCGTAGGTACACTTTTATCTCCGAAAAAAATAACAATTAATTAATCGGATTACGAAAGAAACGATTCGAAAAACAGGAAATACAGTCTGGATAAATTATTTTATTTCTAATGAGATCTTTAGTTATTTCTTTGTTTTTGTTTTTTAAATATTATATATAACACACGGCAATAGGTAAATAGTAAATGAAAAACAGACGTAGGAGGCAATTCAACGAGCGATATTCGAAACATAACTGCGACGCGAAATCGTTCGTTTGATAAATCGTAATAAAAACGAATACCGCGCAGAGAAAGGGATAATATGTCTTATATATTTTGTTCAAACACACCGTAATATTTAATCCTCGAAATGTACGTTTCTTTACTGTTTTATATTTTACGTCCAACAGAGTTTGTTCGAAATTGATGGATTGTCAAGCAATATGACACCGAGTGGCGGATGCCAGTTTATTATTCCGTATTATTGTTCAGCGAACCACTAAAATTTTTACTCGACACGAAATCATTCATATTATCATTATAAATAGTATAACGACCATATTGTAACGTATACGCTACTCATTTATAATATTATTTACATTTCTTCGACCTGCGTGGTTTAATAATATTATAGTCGATCGCCGTATTCCTCTGGTTTCCGTTTTTGCGTGTTTTTCTACTCGGAAGGCACGTCATTTCAATGAATATCAACAAGGTTTCCTGATAGTATATTCTCGCTTAACTATCGGAACGATCGGAGATAGAGGACACTGTGAGTTTTCATACTTGTAAGTCGTAGTCGACACGTGGTTATTTGTTTATTAGAAGTAGCGTAAATTTGAAGCGTTTACACTCGACATGAGCGTGCGTAAAGTAATTATATCGTTTCTTAATTGAGGCCGAATTTCTTTTGTATTTGAAAGTTTCGAAAAGTTAGTAAAATTAATATTTAAAAAAATAAACTAATAAAACGATAAGACACTATAGACTCGTATGTGATACGACGGGGGAGTGGCGGATAATAGGCACCGTCGTAAATTTTGCCGTTCTTCAATAACTTTTTGTCAGTTTCTTTAAATTATTAGAAAAACTTTTAGTAAATTCGAAAAATAACATCCCGATCGCACCGACGAGACGAAATTTTCGCCCAGTCCTCCGAGTTGATAGTCAGACCAAAGCAGTCTTCTGTTTGAGCCCCGTGTAAACGGTGGGGAAAAAAAAAATAAAGCGGGAGTATCGCGATGAAATCAATACATTCCTTCCTTCGTTCGGAGGTTCTAGAGTCAAAACGTATCTCGACCCGATTGTATTCCAAAATATAGCTGGTATTTACTGACGTATTATTATAATATACTATTCTCAATTCATAATATTAGTTTCGAAGACATAGTCGTATTACGAAATACCCGAAACGGATAACATGATAATATTCTAAACGTTTTATTCCGCGGATTTTCGTCATTTTTCCCTGTGACGTATACTTTAACGTTTGAAGTGGTGTGGCCGAAACTCTAGTCGGAAATATTTCCATATCGATAAAGAATTAAAAATTATCACAAGATGTCAAAATCACCTAACTAGGTTTTCTCAAACCTTACGGGTAAGATTTGTATCAATTATTAGTGAATATACCTTAATATCACGTTGAAATCGCTCGACGGAGAAAGAAAAGAACGTCCACATTCGTTCGACGACGACGACGGCAATGAATTGGTTTTATTTTCTATGACGACGACGTCTTTTACTAAGGCCTCCGCGCGAACGGCGACGAATCGTGAACGCCTGTAATTGACAGAGTGCAGCAATGACTTCTGAAAAAACAACAATGTCTGTGCGATTATAAATACACATTTTATACGAATGTAATATATTATATTTTATATTACTCACTGACGGCAGGCAAAATCCGATGTTGAGTTAATGGCTGATTTTCGGAAACATATAATATACATTTCAACGAACGAGTTTTGAACATAACTCTACTCATATAAAGCAACATTTGTGCAATACAGGTATTGATATATAAAATACGAAAAAACAACGAAATTCGTAAATTCAACACATCAACGTTTTACGATCATTGTTTAATCTTTTTAATGTTTTCAACGTGATCATTAATCGAGTTAAAATTAAAAAATGTAAAGACATAAATTTGAGAATAAAATGTAAAATTGTACTTGGACCGATAAATAGCCTTTTACCGTAAAATTTAAAATATAACGAATAAATCGATTAGTTTGTTAAACATGATTTAAATTATTAGTTTTAATTTATATTCGTGCAGCCACTGTCACTGGCAACCGACCGGCGAACCTTATATCGATCGATTACTTATTTGCTTTAAACTTTACTGTCCGTGGTCATCATGTTTTGATCGTTTTCAAACAACTCAAAGAAACTATACACCTCAATACGTTTCGGTAATGTTCGGACCTTTGGCGAGCAGACGGTATCCCGTTTCCAATCATCATATTTATATATCGTGATTGTTCAGCGTCGCCTCTATCGGACGCGTATCAAACTACCCTCCAAACGTTTCTAGTTATTTCTAAGAGCAATTTCTGAAATTTTCGTCGGAATCGGTCGAACAGTTTTCAAGTTTATAAACCACCACCGCCGCCGCCGCCGCCGCCGCCTTCCTATAACGATATCGAAAAAAAAAACCTGTCATCCGACTCTGAACGCGTAAAATAATTGACGTTTGCGCGCGTGCAAGCGTATTTATTATTATTTTTACTAGGTTATTATTATTATTATTATTTATATTATTCGAGCACGTATACCCTGGCGAGCTCGTAAACACACACATGCTTAATACACGTACGTGTAGTATATTATTATATCGTGATCTACGTTTAAAATGCATGCGATAAATTCTCGGTGGCAACGACGGTGACGTAAAATCTTGCGAAGAATTAATTTAAAATGAATGACAGTCACCGATGTACCCGACGTTTCTACCTCTGGGCGTCGTATAAATAATGGAACTTCGTTAAATAATATATAATATCATTTTCCACGTCGCCAGCAACCTATGCCGTCGCCGCTGCCGCCGCCGCCGCTGCAGCCGGCTGTGCGACGGCGGCGGTTCGAATTAAAAACGGTTTTCCACCAGGATCCGGTCGGCACTTCCGGCCGTCCGGCTGCAAGAGCTCGGCGCAGCCATAGGTGATCTTTGAACTGCGCCAAGTCGCGTCCATCGTCCGGTTCGAACACGCTAGAAAAGCAAAAAAAAAAAGCAAAAAAAAAAAAATGATTACATTTTTTTATCCGTAGCATATTATGACGCGAGGGGCGCGAACACGTTATTCCGAGTGGTTATATAATAACGTTTACGACGGTAACAATCTCTCCGGAGTATCCGCGCCGCAAACAACTCCGTTTTCAAATCCGATTCTGTTTCATAATAATTATTATGTCTCGGTAAGACCACGTAATTTATACTTTTCTAGCGTTTTTTCGAGTGTTCTGTGCCGGAATATTTTATTGAGAAATCGCACGTTTTCTCAAAATATATCGTGTCCGTCGTTCGCCGGTTTACACGTGAAATGGATATGTTTTTGAAATTATTTTTTCTAAAAAATTATCGGTCATTGTATCTATTTTCTATTTTTCTAATGAAAAGTCTTGGTTCTACAATGCGATTCGGGTAATTTTCAATTAACCGTTATCTCCTACCCGCGACAGTTCTGAATTTAAGACTTGAAGAAACGTCCGTGGACGGTCAGTAACACGGTCAATGTCACGCGCTTCAATGCGAAAGAAAAAATGACAATTAAATATAATAAATAGTCCCGTCGACAACGGCGTGATAATATATCGAAAGAGTATAAGTATTGACGTAGCGAAAACATTATTCCGAGAAAAAAGTAATCGAGGCAGGACAACAGGGAGTATATCCACCCTACAGAGGAGTAGGACGGATGGTTTTTTTTTTTATTTTGCCTCCGCACCACTTATCTCGCGGTCACTGTTACGCACTCGCAATCAGGTCATATGGTAGTAGTTTAAAAACGCATACACATAACACCGTTATCAATCAGTTTTAACGGCCGAACATTACAGCGGTTATATTTTTTTTATTTATTTTTTTTTCGAACGATTTGAATCCATCAACCGTTTGGCATTCGTATACCGATATGATATTCCGTCGTTGTTTATTTTTATTATTTATTTGCTTGCTTTTTTTTTGCGCATTTCGCGTTTGTTTATTATAATACACCCGTATAAACGATATGAACACAACGACGCCGCCGCCGCGCGTATTTTATAGTCGTCCGGTAACGGCGTTTTAAAATATAATATTTAATGCCGTTTCGTATCGATAATACTCGTACTCGATTCAAATCAATACGTAATACATATTCAACAGTCCCGCTCGTTTGCTTATGGTAATAATTTAATAAAATATAGAATATTATGTAAATACCGTGACGGGATTGCGCACGCATATACATATTCGCGGAGGCTTGAAAATTTGACGCACCGATGATCCCGGGGGAAAAAAAAAAACTACGACGAAAAATCAGAATAATTTTACTCTTTTAATCTTCTTCTTCTTCTTCTTCTTCTTCTTCTTCTTCTCGTGTCCGGTTATTATGAAAACGCCGGCGAAACAGTAATACGAGTTAAAAAAAAACCGACGCGGAATCGATAAAATCGCCCGCGTTGCACGCGCGTATTAGACGTTAAAGTATTTTTAAACGATGTACGTATATCGTCCGCGACGTGATAAATGTTTCTTTTGTTTTTTTTAACACGACGTACCTACGAGAATAAAAACCAGAAAGAACAATAACCGTTTCTGTTTTACTAGTACTTACGACAAAAAAATAAAAAAATAAATACATTTTTATGACCGCGCGATATGTATCAGATTTTACGAGATACGAACCCGATTATAATATTACGCGCTCGTGTGTTTCCACGTGTTCGGCAGCACTCGATCGTTTGCTAATCGAACGCGACGTAGAGATTGGAAATTATAATATTTCGCGTCTCCTCCGTAACGTACCGGTTTTGTTTGCGTCCGGTTCGTCGACGAGAACGACGAGGGTTTATCTCGAAAAAATTCCGGTTTATATTAATAAATCGTATTGTCTTCGGCAATAATGTAATCGATCGACGCGTATTTACAACGACGTGCCGAAGCGCCAGAACACGATGGGGCCGGCCAGGCCACGGTTAATTTTCGTATTTATCCGTCCGTATATAATTGAGCCATGATTAATCGGCGCGTTTTACAATAATTGATAATGACGGCGATATTTTAATAATTAATCACGGCACAACAATGAATAAGTATGATAATTACTCGGCGGGTGCTCGAGCAGACCCCCGTAGATTATTTTGAAAGGTGTTCATCAGACTGTTTGCATTCGATTAAGAAGTTATATAAATGGTCATTATTAAACACTTGTTGTGCGAATGAAATAATAATTTTATTTGAAACGGACGATGAGCATAAATACCGTTTGTTTGTGCAATACAAATACAATCAGAACACTCGAGTTTGCATAATTAAGTCGGTTGCGAAAAAAAAAAATTTAAAAAAATAAATGTTGTTTCGAATATTAACCCGCCTAACAAGTGTTGTTGTCGGTACCTGTATACTACGTATATATATACGTATATGTATTCCGTTCTCTATCGTTTCCCGTGATTTTAAATGTTTGACATACGAGGAATCGGCAACGCGTAAATAGGTCCCTCCCCACCCCCGTCGTAATTACATTCAGTTAGTTTAGAGCTTAAGCTGTCAAGTACGAAAAAAAAAAAAAATAAAAAAATATCGCCGATACGATAATATATACGCACCCGGTAAAATAAATAAAACGCTGCTGCACGCCGCCGTTAGTTATTTAAATTTAATCATTTTTAATTAAGCGCCCCGGAGAGTCTGAACTGTGAAACTAGGCGGCTAGTAAAATGGGATTTTATTTCCACGCGCACGTGTATTATATATGAATAGCGATCGTTATTTCTAGAAAAACGAAATTCATTTTTTCGCCACGGTTTCGTTAGTCTCGATTGTTAACACACGCCTCGAACGTCCGCGCGCACGTATTTTTACCTGCGCCCCGTAGTACGTACGAACAGCGTTGTATATTATGTTACGACGACGTATTATTATTATTATTATACGCAGTTGTCCGCGTTTTTAATGAATTTTAACGGGGGCGTTTTTTTTTTTTTTTTTCTATCATATACATGAAAAAAATTATCCCGCACGATAGAAGTCAGTCTCTAGAGGTCCTTCAGTCTTCTGTTGAAAAACCACACGTAAAAAGTAAAAATACGCGGACAGAAAATACAAAAAAATAATACTCGGAAGAAACCAAATTACCACTCGACGTTTTTTTTTTTTAGTGAAGAGAAAACATCAAAAAAAAAAAAAACAACTCGGCGCGGGAGTGCTTTCTTATTATATTTCTTTTTCGTCCTGCGGTTCGCGCAACTTTGAATTTTCATATATTATTATTATTATACGTATTTATCTTGTTAATGTTAAATGTACGAAACCGCGCGGAACGCGCCGCGATTCAAATTTGTCCGGCGGTAGAAAAGGAGCAGCGCAAAAAATACGTAATACGGTAAACAAAACCAGTCACTTACCTTGATTAGTTTCGGTCGGATCGGTAAATTATGTATTGTTTTGTGTTTGTGAAACGGATTCGCAGATTTGGTTACAAAATATCGTTTGATAATAATTTCAAGAGTGAACGTTTTTCCCCGGTTGTTGACACGTAGAAATAAAGCGTCCCATAGTTGGCGAACAATCGACTGCGTCTCGAGAAATCGAGTAAATATTTACCGAGCGCGAAATTAGGTACCCGATTTCCTGCGCGGACAAATAATCCAGAAATGATTATCTAAACTTCGCTAGACCGTCTATACTTTTTATTCGACACGTCATTATCGTTCTTTTGGAAAAAAAAATAATAAATAACGTCGTCGAATTATTCTTATAATATCGGCATGTACAATATTCAAAGGCTACAGTTTAAAAATCGCACGGAAATCATAATATTAGTTTTGAAAACCCGTTTTGATGTGTATCGGTTACTCGAGAATCCTCTCGGTCCGTCGGACACCGTCGTCGGATTTCCATTGTTTCCGATACACCAATAAAACGCGATTCGAGAAATGAAAGAAAAAAAAGTAAAACTTTCAAACATTTAAAATTAATGGCATATTATAATAAATGCAACAGAGCGCAACCGGGGGTAGTGTACGGCTAGAAGAAGATTTAAGGGTCGAATCCCTCCGTATCATTTTTATCATTGTAAGTTTACATTTAATCTGCAAACTACTATACATCATGGTCCTTGGTTTTATCAGTTTCATCTTCGATACATGTATATTTATTGTATCACATAAATACACTACTTCATCGAGAAAGCCACCAAAGGGTTATTGAATACAATATACATGTTTAACTTTACACAGACTGTAAATACGCCTTAATAGTATTCGAGTACGAGAAAAAAAAATTTTATTATAAATAACTAAATAATAACTCGGCTGTGAGTATATTTATTTTTATTTTTTCAATTGCGAAAGCCACGAGCTCGTGAAACGTACACGATGAAAATAATAATAAGATAATGGTAATGCAGTGATTTTTTTGTCTTATTTAATTGTAAGTATTTTTCACTTATTGTTATATCAATATATTGACGAATCGATTATGAGCAAACCGCGAAAGTATATTTTATCGGTACGCCTCGATCCGTTTGCTTTTGATATTTAAATTTATTTTTAATGTAACGCGCGATGTTTGTGGAATAATTATTATAAAAACTACGAAAAAATTTACCGACCAGGTCGAGAACGATGTTAAATCGTAATAGTTAAGAAACACCATTATATAATATTTGCTTTTACAACGAAACGAGAGCAAAAAAAAACACAATACAGATAAAGATTGTTATTTCGGAATGTCTCGTTTTGTTATTCTCTATGAAGTCGCTCTATTACAGATAGGTTTAAAATTTACTACCGTTATAAAGAATCGAATTCAAATATTCGATTCGAGATTTTATTCGTTGTCGTCAAAAAATAGAAAAACGAAATCGTTAAATGATTATGCGTACTTATAATAAATGCAATCGTTTTCAAATGTTGCACACTAACAATAATAAATCGAGTCGTTTATAAACTGTAATTATTATCATCGTTAACGTCCGACGGTCGATAGAAATGATCGGAAGATCTAACGCTATGAATATAAACGTTGTATTCATATTATTTATAATCCGTTAAGAGTAGGTACGCGCGTTGGTGATGGGCTATATAGAGCGCGCGTCGTCCTCGTCACCCGGAAACCATTAGCCGTCTGTTAAAATGCATGAAAACAAACTCCCGCGTCTTTCGTGGACTTTCGCAGTCCAGCGCTTTCAAGTTTTTACTTTGTCGTGACGTTACCAAGGTAATAAAATGAACAGAGCGTATTCAACAATATCATAATGTCAACAACCACACGCGACCGAGGGGTTGTTATCTTACGTCTACTGTAAACAAAATCGGAGGACGTGGTTTTATATATATATATACACGAGTACAGTGTCTAGTGCAGTAATCGCAGTCCCGCGGTTACGTCGTCGGGTAAAATGCACTGCTCTGAAAGAGTGAAAATTTCCGCGAAAAACGTGTACACGTCCTTTTTGAGCGGAAAATCATTACGGACACCCCGCGGCGTTCGTAGAAAAATCAGTAGATCACGTAAACAACGATTGCGCCGGGTAAAAATATACGACCCGGCTGGTAAAACGGTTTATTTCGAGCGTTTCTCGATTTCGTTTTCGAAACTATCGTTCGGCGCATCGATGTATTGTAGGAGCAAAGCATATCGAAAAAAACGAAATAAATTTGTTTCCAACCGCCGCGCCGCCGCTACGGCGGACGATCGACGGCGGATCGAATTAAAAATCAACGGTTATTTTCACGTCCGAGGAGTTTTTAGCCGACTAATAGAGCTAGAAAATATCGTCGAATTTACCGGGTTTACGCGCGGTCTGTCTTGTCGACAAACACGAATATAACAATATTATAGAAAACAATATCACCTCTGTTACTCGAGCTTTTGTAGTTGTAATTATGAAATTTCGACTAGTCTGTAGTATAATATCGTTTGTCGAGTTCAAACACGCCGTCGACTGTAATCGAAAACAAAAAACACAATTATTAAACATTATATAATAATCTCGGCAAGGATTATCATGCCGTACAAAAAATGATCGAGTATATTATAATATAATCTTTACCATATTATTATTATTACGTCCTGTTTTGATCATACGCGAAATGAAAATTCAATTACTTTTGCACACGACTATTATCGAAACGTTTCTTCAAATATTTACGTTTTATTTCGCCGTCGCGGTAGCGCCTAAATCGCGGGAATGTTAACATAATGGAATTATACCCGTACGACGACGACGGGGACAATTTATTATACCGCACGTATTCGTGTGTTTGTTATCAATTACCTACACGTCGTCTGTTGGTGATGACTTATTTTCGTTATCAAACATTATATTATATAGAAACATACATGGTGTACGGTTTGCGTACGCCAAATAATAATACAAAGCAATACCTGACCCGCGCAGTGCGACAGACGACACTAGGCGGGAGGGATATTGTAAATTGAAATATTCATAAACCGTCTTTCTCGATGTGATGTTTATCTCATCGGATACATATTACAATAACCTGAAAATTTTAAAACGTTCGTGGCGGAGGTGTAACTCTTACCGAGGAGAAAAAAATTGCCGTGAAAAATAAAAAAAACAACATAAATCACTCGCCGCTAGATTTCGTCGAAAGACAGTATTTCTAGGAGTCGTTTAGCGTTGAAAATATTACACGGTCAAGGTATTACGAGGTCCTCTATAAGACGACGATGGAATTTCGTATGGTAAATCGTTCGAACGCTTTTAAACCGTATAGATTGACACGTATAACGATTTATAACAACGTCCACAAAAGCGAAATAAAAAAAAAAAGAAAAAAGACAAACAAAAACGACCAGATAAATTACCCGTACACCGGAGACCGACGAGTTTCGACCGTCAAAAAGGTAATCATTTTTAACGGGGCAGACACTCCGTCGAAGTATCTTAATGATTCAAAACTTACGGCGAAAATAGTGACGATGAAGAAAATGTTTATTTCTCGATTCAAACTCTTAACGACATCGACGTTTTAAAGGTGTTTTACAGTTCTAAACGATCGATATGTCATAAAACAATATAGTTCTTAACTTGAACGTATACATCACACCTTTTAAACCTGTAATAAAAACGGCATTTTATTAAAATTTTCATCAAAATATGAAAAAAAAGTTCTCACTTTCTGTGTGTCGTTTTCACGATGATCTCACGGTGACCGTAATTGTTGGTGGATTCTGCTCAACGTGGGCACCGGGCAACCACCTAGACGTAAAAACTAAACACGCTCGGTTCCCGATTCCAATGCATGTAAACAAGATAAAAACAAAAAAAAAAAAAAACGTATTACGTAAGATATGTATAATATAGTATTTGATTCGGTTTATATGGGTAGCTTTTATTTTATTAAAGCTCGAGACTGTGTGTTTTAAAATGACTTTGAGTTTTGTCGGCCATAACGTACTTATTTGGTCGTCCGTGATGCACATTTACCTACTCCCGTTCCTCTGTGGAATATGTATATAATGTACATAATATGATCGTGTGTGTATCAAAGGTTTTGAAAATCATCAAACCTTAATAACGAGACTCTATTGTAGTGAAATTATAACGTACGTACCCCGGCACCACGAAACCCAATTTTTCGAATTTATTTTCACCATTAATTGTACCATAATTTATACCGATTCGTAGCTGAAAAATTGATTTCTAATTTGATTTTTTTAATTTCGCGTACGAATTCTGAACATTTCAGTACGTAAATCGATATAAACTATGGTAAAATTAATAATAAAAAAAAGAAAATTCGGAAAATTCGATTTTTTTGTGCCGAGGAAACGTACCTGGGGCGTATTAATAAAGATAATGGCCCTCCGGCAACAACTAGGGTGGCTCGAGAACGCGTAGATTAGTTAAAGTAGTTTTTCACGCAGCGAGATAATGAAAACTGTCCCTTCGACGAGCTCGAATCGTGCGCGCGGATTTCGTCAACCGGATTGTCACAAATCGATTATGACGACGCGCCGCGCCGTTTAAAATATTATCGTACTCACGACGACAGAGTATAATAGTTTCTTTTTTTCATTATAAATACACTCATATAATATATTCATTATTAAGAATATTTAACATATTATTATGCGCTTAGATACTTAACGAAACGACTGTCTGTCAGAAGACATTTTCGACTAGAAGTCTCGGCTAGAAGAGTCGATTTCGAAATTCCCTTGCTTCGGTCGTTCCGAAAAAAACGAGAAAAACCGACGCGATTAAACCCACGCCCGCGTCTCGTCCGACTCCGCGCGTTTTTCGTCGTTGAAATTTCCCTTCGCGAACGCGGACGAACGGGTCCGGTCCCCCACCCCCTCTGAAACATCACATCGAACGGAATCCTTCGTACACGCGCGCACGCGCCGTATTTCCGCCATCGAAAGCTCGCGCGACGGAAAGGTCAAAAGTTTATACGCCGGCGGAGGGCCGGGGGTGCGGCGCGCGTGTGTGCCGGCGAGGACGTGAGTTCGTTGGTTCGCGCCGAGGATACGTATATCCAAAAAGCTCCCGACGTTTGAGAAATTTATGGACAGACCGAGTGTGACTTCTAACCGCTCCTGCGCCGCGCCCGTTATCGGAACCGTTAATCAATCGGTCCGCGGGCGGGTAAAAACCGCGAGCAAACGCCTCCGCCGCCGCCGCCGCCGCCGCCGCCGTCAGTGACGACCGAAAAGTTTATTATCATCGTTATTATTGGGTATCAAACGTACGCGAAACGGAACGCTGCGGGACTAGCGCGAGGATCGCCGGAGATCCGGAGATTTTACCGCGTCGTACTCAATATTCAACCAGGCCCCGATTTACCTATTCGCGGGAAAATTTATAATTTAGGGCCCCACAAATCGTCAGTCTCTATTTAATAATTTAATAACGTAATAAAAATTGAATTTAATATTTAAACCGTACGTTTTTTCAACCCGTCTTTGTTAATCGGCTAAAATGTTGTTTTCCCAAATTATGACGAAAAGGTGTACACAATTGATTTCGCTTACCTTTCACGTCGTCGGTGGGCCCAGTGCAAATGTCCCGTTATTCGTCCAAGCATCGTATTGTATCGAATCGTAAACGCGTCGTGTTCGCGCGCCGTTTTGTTTTTCGTTTCGGTCGATTGGACGACGACGGCGACCCTGGGATTTCGTTTCGTTTTTTTTTTTTCTGTCGGTAATTTTGTTTTCAACTGTTCATAACGACGACGTCCAAAAACAAATGGAAATATATTTTATTTCAACGAATAAAATATATTATACGTTTCATACGATTTGAAGTGTGCACGCGTCAGCAGTCGATACTGAACTAATCGGCGCTCTCGGCGACGACGTCGCGCGTCGGCGCGTGCTGCCGCGCGACGGAACGAAGCCGCGCCCATGCGCGCAGATCAGCCGCGCGAGCGTAAAAAAGGTGCGTTTACACGTACGCCGTTTTACTCGCGCGAACACGAAAATACTTGCGTGAACGGGGTGGGGGGGGTGTAAGGGGTTTCCACCCCTCTCCAGATTTTATTTTTTATTTTTTTAATGATATTTAATTATTATGTACCTACATAATAGTAAAATGATATTTTCGTTATAAATATAAAATATACATAACAATGTATACAAAAAAAATTATATCTACGTCACTGCGTGTATGTATACGTTGAAATGTTTACACAATCATTTGGTTTTATTACAGTTTTTAGTTATTTAGTGTTATCGGCCATCGATATTGGTCTATTCCTCCAAGAGTACACTTTTTAATTGTGTTTCTAATTTGAGTTTGATTGTCTTGGTGCCGTGACTTATTATCAAACTAAAAAAAAAATGTTTTTTTCTAATAACGCTTTATAGAAAAAATGATAAAAAATAAAAACTAGTCAAGAGTGACTGTTGGGTGGTTACTTAATCATGTATTCATGTCATTTTTTTTTTTTTTGCGTACTCTCATTACATAAACCTATTGTACCAATTACTGTGTATAGATTGTTTATATTATAAAAAAATAAAAAATTTGATTGTGTTTTTTCGTTAAAATTTTGTACAGTTGATTCCGTGTGATAAGTTTTGTAAACCTATACAAATCATAATTATTATTAAAATATAATAAAATATCGACAAAAACAAAGCGATAAAAAAAAAACGTGACGTAATATTTTATCATGGCCAAAATACTCGCAAAAACCTCAAATAATCGTTCGCGCGTTCAAATGACGTTTTAATTTGTGCCAACAACAGGTTTTTTTTTTCAATCAGTCCCAGAATTCACGCAAATCAAATTTCCGTTTAAATATCCGTTTACACGTTCAAATTGTACGCGTACAATTATGTTTGCGCGAATCAGATATTTTGTCCGTGAGTAAAACCGAACGTGCAAACCCACGCAAAATGAGCCTTAAAAAATGATAACTCTCGAAAATGTTCACTTCCCAAAGGATGTTTTCAATTTGAAAATAAAAAAACCAAAAACACACCGATTCCTAGATTTCTCAGCATGCCGCCCGCCGCGCTTAGAGCGGGCCGTCGGTCAAATCCGGACCCGGACTCGACTTTAAATCGAATATTATACTAATCGCGTTCGAACGTTCGATTCTATAAACAATATTACCGTGAACGATAGATTTCGGTGAAAAACAAAAAAAAAACAACTCGATATTGTAATATTATATAATAATATTCTTCTGAACTTGGCCGCGCGTCCCCTTGAACCGCCGCTGATCGAATCGGTGCGAATAAATAAAACGTGCGATGGATTCGAGATTTTGCGGCCGACGACCGCAGCAGCAGCAGCAGCAGCAGCGAGCGCGCGTCGACGATAATGATAATAACGATCGCGCGGCGCGCCGCCACCTTTGCCGCCGCGGGAATTCGACGAGACGTTCAATATTTTACGACACCGCAACATGATTTTATTGACGCCGTATTACTATGGTATAATGTCTTAAACTAAAGGTATTTCGGCTCCCGGCGACGACGCCTGGTGACGTTACGATCGGGCGTTTCGCGGAATCACGTTACGCGTTATTAAGGCGGTCGGAGAACCGGCGACGTATTTATTTTACGGTCTGAAAGCCTGACAAAATTACACGCGCGCGCTCGAAACAATCGGTTTTGAATATTTGAAAGAGATTAAATATTATTTTCTAGGTTCATCTGTAGTGTGGGAATCGAATTTTGACGATATTTCTAATAAAACTATTCTTATATTCTATTTTGATTTTTATTCATAATCGACTTGCACAATAACCTCGAAAAATTAACGACGACGAGCCAAAAATGTTTATACAGAACTAAAAGAAATCCGATCGTTCCGATTTGGCGTATTTTCGCCAGGCTTTTGGGTTCTAAATCGATCGAAACAATAGTTTCTCGTCGGAACAAACTATTTCATTCGATCGGTGACTTGTGCGCGCGTGCTGACCGGCCACTAGTGTCGTTTACATACGTATTTCGCGGTGTCGACCGCGAGACGCGCGTTTTGATCAATCATTCCGGCGCGAAACGACCAGGACGCGGGGACGTTAAACATTTACCGTAAGACCGACGCGACGACGACGGGTGAATCGATTCGCGATGAGATTCTATATTGAAAATGCATCGGTTCGTGGGCATTGTATGTCGCGCACATTATACCGCGCGAAAAAAACACCTCCTTTCCTTTTGTCTTCCGTTCCTGTTGCGCGCGCACGGACATCGCAAAACTTTCATACGAGGACGCGGTGCGATTTCTCTATATATTGCGTCGAAAAACCATTTTCGTCCGAGAACTGTAATGAGCAGACGCGGATCGGACCGTTCAAAGTGGGAAAAGTCGAATCGTACCCAAATCGAATCGTAAAAATCAAACCCAGCCGCGGACCGAAACCGAAAGTCCGAATTCCAAAGATAATTTGACGGAAAATCGATTTTGGCAGACTTTTGGCTTATTTAATCATTCGCGTTTGATGTTATACTCGACGTACAAAGATAATAAGCAATCAAAGTTCTTATAGTTTGGTCACACATTGAAACAATTTTTTTGCTTTAGATTTGATTTGACACTGATGTCCTTTCCGAAACCAATGCCGCAAATTTGAGTTCGACTAACCTCTGGTATCCAACGATACACTGTTTTTCTTTTCAAATTATTTTCTCTTCAGTATTTAAAATCGAGTACGTTTTTGAAACGTAAAATGCAATTGGAAAGTGCGCCAGTTGCAATTAGAGTGTCTACGATTGATTTGAAAACGAAAATTCAAATCACTGAAATCTTATAATTAATATTAAATTTAAAACGTTATAGATTTTTTTCCAATATTTTAATCGAAAACCCTTTAAAATGGACAGTTTTTTTCACAAGTAAATAATATAATAATAATAAGTACGCCGACTTTCACTTTGACTTTCGATAAAATATTTCGTGAGTCGGTATAATATAATTGGACATATATTGCATGTAAAATACCCGTATACTGAACCGTAAAAATGTTTGGTTTAGAAGACGGATTTAAAAAGGACGAATGAAAAAGAAAAAAGTAAACATTCTTTGCATACGAGGTGGGCCGCAGTGTTTCGGACAAAATGTATGTTTACAGAAAAAAAAAAGGGGGGGGAGAAAAGGCTCACGTCGTCCTACAACCAATAGCTTCACTAGCTCCACTCGGAATCAATCGGTGGATAAACGTATTTTATTTTCTATATGTAAATTAAATCCGTCGGCGTATATAAAAACGCATACGTCGTAAAGAAAACATTTCTCTAGAAATATTCAGACAGTGAATAAGTTAAATTACCATGCGACTTGAAAGAGCGAGAGATACAGAGAGAGAGAGAGAGAGAGAGAGTGCAATAAAATTGACGAAAACGTAAATATTAAAATATTATTGTGCGTATATTTGTATACAATTATCGTTTACGAATAACTTTTGGAACGTTTGAACATTTTTCCTTTATTTCTCTCAATATCTCATATAATATTCGAATCTATTACGGGAATATTGTCGCGAGCACATTATATTTCCTCCGGGAACGGCATTATTATAATATTTTGCGGAATTAATATTTCTCGTTTAATGCGCAACGAAAAATAAATCAAAAAAAAAAATAAAATACTACGAGCCGTGATTTTTTTATTTTCATTTTTATCGTACATTTCAATATTTCCCGTTTGATTTTCTCCGTATTTATTACGACGAGTGTTTTGCGCGCGACAGTGAGAGTATATAGTATATAGTAGGTATACGTTCGCCGCTCGCGGAGTTCGACGTCAACGGAGTTTCAATTATGTCGAGAACACATTTTAATATGGATAAACGACGACGACGTTCGAAATCACGGCCGAAATAATTACGCGTCACCGTCGTCGCCGAGACGTTCAAAGGACAACGCAGTCGTATTAATACATTATAACTCCCCATACGGTCTGAGGCGAACTGCGTACGTGTCGGCAGCTGCAGCCGTCTGTCGGTGTTAACGAATCGAGCTGCCCCCTGGGCACGGCGAGCGTTCAATTAGACGTTCGTAATAAGACGCGTAACGCAACAATTACTATTAAAACACTCGACGCTCTTGCAGTGTATGATGGCGCGCGCGCGCGAGCGTCGACGACGCTGAGGAGCGCCCGCCCGCCCGTCACGCGTTGGCCCCGCTGAATTCGTAATAATCACCGACGACGTCGGCGAGGATTCGCGCGGGTCCTTTATTCCCGACCGTTATATCGGATCGATACCGACCACTCGTCCGCGCGCTCCGAAATCTCGAAATCGCCACTCAACGCGACGACGACAGCTCGCGAGAATTCGATAATCGATTTTTGGTGAAACCTCGAGTCGCCCTTTTTTCCCCCGAGGTCGCGAAAATATCTGCAACGGATCCGGATTATATTTCTCGCCGACGACGACGGTGGTAGTCGCTAGGATATTCGCGATATTCTCGCGAATAATTCGCAAAATACTTGCGAGGGAAACTCTTGTGGCTTGTGGGCTGTCGTCTGTTTAGGTTCCGAGTGAAGCGAGGAACGCGTATCGGTTTTACCGTGGCGCGTGTCACGCGAGTTTGTTTGTTTTTATTTTTTTCCCCCGTCGTTTTCCGCCAGAACGACAACTGGTCCGACTTTCTACGTCGCGGACAGGAGGATTTCCGGTACACTTCCGTGATTGAATGTGTCTCGTTGATGTACCTACTCGCCTAGGGGCGTCGATTTGAAAAATCAAAAATGAACAAAACAAAACTTATGAAATAATGGTTCTCGACGAAATTCAATTAATTCTTTTTTTTTTCGCTTTTAAAAGTAATCGTAAACACTTGATTTTCTCACAAAACATTTAAATCGCTACCGTCGTACGGAGTAGGTCAAACTTACAAAACGTTTGTGATATTTATAGGTGTTTGGAATTTGTCGAGTTTTTTTTCATAAAATACCAATTGAAATTATTTCGGTCGGACAAAACATTATTGAAAATTTAATACAAAATTGTTCAAACATTGTTCTTACTCGAATGAAAAAATCATAAGAAATATGCTGGTTCGTTTGTTTTTATAAGTGTTTATAAAATTTCAACTTTTCACTTCACTCGATATGATCACGGTTGTTTTTATCGACTGTATTAAAGCTTGAAAATGTATTCGATATGACCTTCTTCACGAATTCCTCTTTCTAGTCGATAAAAATAGTTTTTCCGAAAACTCGCACGACAGTTTTTTTTAAAACGTCGGAAAATTTAACCTCCGCGACGTAATCGATTATTTCAACGATTTAGAAATATAAAGCCCGATTCGTTCTTCTTCACTCTCAAATCGTTTTTCTAATACAATAGTAATCGGTTTCGAATTTACAATATACCAATAGTAATCGTCCGTCGGACTGTGTACCTCGTCCGCCTTTTGAAATTTATATTTTCAGCTTTTCATCGTCGGACGACGACAATGTAGAAACGTTATCGCAGCAAAGGATTTCACGCGATCGTCGAACATCGACCTCGACGGTTAAACGTTCGTTAATCGTTCGACGCTTATTATAGTTGTGTAATTTGTACGGCCATTGGTACGCGCCGTCGACTGCGTCCGGTGAATTGTGGCCATTCGGAAGCGTAGAGCGCTTTTCCCGAGAATACGCGGAGAATAAAATAGTGTTGTTATTGTCGTTGACATTACGAGCACGTGCCTATTCGCTAAACTTTAAACGGTACCGGCGGCGAGTGGGACAAATTAATAAAATAAAGAACGCGAAATTATTACCACCTATTGTATAGGGCGGAATTATTTTTACCGGCTTCGATAATACGTTTTGATAATTCGTAAAAGTCGTTCGTATTAATTTGTTCGTACGTCCTTTGTTATCGGAGCACTGTGTTTCGATTGAACTCCAATGGATCGGCCGGTTAACAAAATTCGAACGAACGCAACGCAGGGTGTGCAGCACACTAGGTTGTTTTCTCCGGTCGCGGTCGCTGATGGCGCGACATATTAGAGAAACGAACGGTTATTGTTTCCGACGTATTTAAAAAACCGAAACGAACCACACGATTGTGAAGTGTTAACGTTGCGAAGGAGCCCTGAACTCGGACTCGTCCCTTAAGGACCTTTTTGACGCGGCTCTTCGACTCGGATTCGCTGAATTCGTCGTGTCCCTCTTGTCGACGTGAAAGTATTCCGTTCCGATCATGCAATCAGCCAAAAACGTATGCGTTTCAATCGTACGCGATTCGTGCATAAAATCCGATTGCGAATTCGGCGTCGTCGCCCGTAAACGATTAATTCTAGCGAATAATAGCGGCGCTTATGGATCTACGTATTATTGTTACATTTTTGTGTTTTACGCGTACGCTTGTCACGGAAGCCGGCTGTAAAACATCGTCAAAAACAACGAAATCGAGAGTGATAGAGAACAGTATCCATTCCGTTCGCCATGTCGGCTTTCGGATTGTTATTATATTATAATACTCTTGATTAGCATCGCCGCCGTCGGGGACATGACGTTTTCGAAAGTTTACAACTCGCCATTGATTTCTGCAGACAGCCGGAACAACATAAATACGACGGAAAAGTATCTGACCGTCGGCACGTGACAGGTGCACGATGGGTGGACGTAATGTGCGATATCTATACGGCACTCTCATCAAAACAATATAATATATAAAATGTTTAAAAATTAGTTTGAAGGATGACGAGCTGTCAGTGTTGTTTAATGGAATAGTTTATTCGACGGTATTGCGTTTTCAAATGCCGAGCACGAGTACGCCGCCGTGCCCGCGGGCCGAGGTTTTACTAAAGGAATCGATTTTGTTCGCGAAAAAACACTCGCCTTGCACCGCAAACGCATTATTGTGTTTTCAATATATTCGGGTCTGTGCGTAAATATTTCGGTACAACCACGCACGGTCGACGAGACGACTGATGTAGGTACTATACTATAGGTATACCTTGCATTTTACACAATTTACGCGAATGCATTTTATAATTATTATTACGTTCATTATGCCGAGCAGTTTATTCACGTCGTGTCATATTGTTATATTACGTAATAAAATGTATCGGGACAATATTTCACGACCGAACGCTCGTTTGTATAATCAACGGTTATATTGGTTTCGACGCGCGTTCATTTATTTATCGACGCGCCGTTAAGTATAATTCATTGTTATTTATTTTGTTCGTACCTGCGACTTATAATTTAGAAACTAAATTACCGAACGATCTATATAAATTCACTGTCGTTACGCGTTTTATCTGTGCACTTTAAATCGCACGATTGGGTATCGTATGTGCCGTATTATATAGGTATACGTACGTATACTCTGTACGGTACGGTTACGCGCGCGTTCCAACGATATGACCGTAAAAGATAATATTTGCATTTTTAAACGTCAAGAAAATTAATTAGTTCGTTCCGTCGTCGATGTCCTACGTCCGATTAAAAATCGAATAGTAAATGAAAACGAGATTTTTTTCCCCTTTTTTTTTTTTTTTTTTTTTCATTTCGTCAATTGCCTTTTGCATTCCATGTTTTCAAAACATTTATAGCGGGCGTATTCACTGGGGATCAATAGATTAAAACCAACCCTACCGTCTGCGCTTTTATTTATTTATTTACTTTTTTTATTTTTTAACAGCGAAATCGCTTATGGAAAACTACAGCCAATCTTTGTCGGCGCGTTCCTATATATTATATACATTAATACTATTCGAACCTGTCCGGAAATCAATCTACTCGTAACACGTGTATTCGCATTTTAATAATATCAGACGAACGTTTGTTGTAGCGTACGTTTTTTTCTTTTTATCTCCTGTATGTGTTTGGAACGTCGTCGTATAGGAAACGGAAATATTTAAAAATAAGTCGTATTAATATCGAGACGGCAATATTATTTACAAAATCATATACTCGTACCGCGGCGGATTTCAAACGGCGACGGTGGGTCCGCGAGTTTCGAACGTTTTTTTCTTTCTTTCGTGTCACTTCATCGTGTGGCGAAATATTATTTTTATAATACCGACGAATTAAAAGGGGAAAAAAACGAAAATAATATTGTAAAATTCATTTTGTCGCGAGTGTTATTGCTCGCGGTCGAGAAAAACGTCAACGTTTCAGGTATAATCGTTACCGACGATAACTCGGAGACGCGAATAACGTATAGGTTGTGGTTTATTACTAGCTTTCGGTGTAGACCATCATCGGAATCCTCTAGAGAGGCAGGCGAACGCATCTCGATGTCTCGCCGTCACGAATAAACAGCGTGAGAACGATAACGTATACCTATCTCTCGAAAATTAATCATTATTGACACGTAATATTTTTTACCGTTGAATTACCGGTGTAACGTGACAAATAATTCGGTGCGAAACGAAGACGGTTAAAAAAAAAAAAGAAGAACCCAAATTTAAATACTTTCTCGCGCACTTTTATCCCGATGTTTATGTAATATCAATAATTCGACATCGATTTTTTTTTACACCGGCCGAGAAAAGTATCTTCGGAAAATCCTCCTCCGCACGTCGACGACGCCTTGACGCTGAATGCCTTTCCGGTGGTTTTCGAGATCGTCGGAGCGATGTCGCTACGGTTAGGTTCGCAAAAAAAAAATTCGACAAAAACTCGATCTGAAGAATGCGGGAAACGATGACGCCGCGCGCGACGACGACGACGAAAGTGTCGCGTACCTATGCGAGTAATTTAAATAAAACTATTAAATTATAATCGCAAAACACCGTCTACGAATTCATAACGATCACACTAATATTGTCACGCTCTATTATTGTGCTTACTCAATGTGCGGTTGCCGGATTTTCTTCATCGGATTGTCTTGTTAAAAAAAAATAACAAAATATTAATAAATAAAAACTTCCTCGGACACAATGAACGGGGACGAGTGTTGAAATCGTATTTTTAAAAACGAACATTTATTTTTCATAACGATACCGAGTTGAATTGTATTATTACGATATGATTGCGATTATAACGACTAAACAAACTATCAATTCGATTGACGGGAGGGGAGGAGGGGTGGCGTTCAATCCAAAAATTCCTTTGAAATACTCGAGGCCTTTTATTTAATCGTGATGTGGTTCGGAACGACAAACGAAGGAAAGCCGAAAAGTTTTACAAACCGCTTCTTTTTTTTTTTTCTCATTTGAAAATCAAACTTGTACGAAGGCGCATCGCCACTTTATATCATACAGGTACGGACGACGCTCGCACGTGCGTGAAAATAGTCAACTGCGGTCTGAGTCGACGAGTGCACGGTCTGCGTAGATTCGCGTTCACCGCACGACGGACCCAAACCGCGCGCAAAGAAATTTTAACGCGAAATTTTAACGCGCAAATCCCCGATTATAATAATAATCTTTGTCCGGCGGATAGAACGTACGAGATCGTGTACGTAAATATTCGCATATCGACGCTGGCACGGTGGAAAACAGTTTTAATAAATGACCCGGAAACGAAAAAATAAAATAAAATAAATAGTTCCCCCCCCCCCGAAACAGTGGCGTATTTACGGGGGGGGGGATAGATCCCCTCTTGACCTTTTTTTTTTACCAATAGGTATAATAATGCGTTATATATTACAGAACGAAATTATAAATGTTTGCCAACGTATATCCCTTGACAAAATCCTAAATAAACGCCACTGCCGCGAAATATTTTTAAAAAAGACTAAAGAGTAAGGAATAAAAAAAAAAAAATCGAAACGAAATCTGTTTACAAATAATATAGAGCCGTACGTTATTGACGTGCGATTCGAACTGGGAACGTATCGTCCAAGACGGAAGTGCTCGGATTATCTCTTTTGTGCCACAGGGAGGCGCCGAGATAATGTAAGACGGCATTATCGCGCGAAATGGGATCGCGTCGGAGTCGCGATTATCGGGCCGGTTTATCGACCGACTACTCTCTCCTGTTACTTTTTCGCGACGGCGAAACGCGCGCTGTATTTCCCTCGACGTCACGAGAGTTAAATTGCTTTTTAAACGGTCAGCGGCGTCGTTTGCGCGCGACGATTCCTCGTTAAACACACGACATCGATCTCGACCTACCCGCTACGTGTCGGGGGGTCGTATATTATAATAATACAGTATGTACACTGTACAATATAAAACGAGCACAATCACGCTCTCGACTGCATCGCGCCCCGGGCCGCCGTAATAATTCAAACCCGGTCCCTTCGCGGCGCCCTCGTTATAATAATATATTAATCAGCCGATGTACAAAAGCGTTATTTCGCATGCATATTATACTTGCTCGTCGACTCTATATACCTATTAACATTTTACGCATAACGCGCGTCGTGTATACGATATGATCAGCCCACGTATGGGTTACGTACCTCCTAATCGTGTTTGTCCGTTTCGGATCCCGACTCTAAGTAACGCGCGCGCGCGTGTTTATATTTTCACCCGTCCGCGGTTTCGACCGGAAGTGTATAGGCTCAATCGTCTAGTTTGGAAAGTCAGAGGGGGTTTCAACGGATCTCGATCGAACGACGATTTTGTTGTTGTTCTTCGAGTGCCCACTCGTCCTAGAGAATTCCAAACATTTACTTGTATTCGTAATTTACCGAAACCGTAGGACATAGTACGTACATTGGAATGTGTGTTGCGTTTTCTTTTCGTCGATAAAATAATTTTGATCCGTTCAGAAATCTTGTTCAATACAAAATTCCTCTTACGCCGAACTTGCCTCTGTGTGAGAATACCGGAAATACAAAGGCGACATGTTTTCCATAAGAGTTTTAATTAAGTATTGATAAAATTCTATACAGACACGAAAATCTGCAATTCTTTTTGTACACGTGGTGTGCACGTTTTACTCGCAATCGACTTTTCGATAGCGATGTTATAGATTGGTTTAAAATTTATATAATACCTATTCCTGCGCAGGATCACCAGCTGTATCTCGTCCGATTTCGTACGCATTTTACCATCTCTTTGTTTTGTGACGACGACGTCCACCTCGTGCATGCCCACGTGCAAACGTGATTGTAATTCGTACGACGCGCGACGTGTGGATACGATTCGATATTTTATGTGCGTTTGCGTTAATAACTTTTGATTTGAGACGTTGATTTTCCCCGTATAATGACCACGATAAGAAACTTTAATAATAATATTTTTAGGTTATTATATTATTATAAATTATAATACGCGCGTACCCTTTACCGAGAAAACGATTTTACTTTCTCGGCCGTTTCAAAATCCGCTCTATTTTATACGGTAATTAAAAACAACGATTTCGTTTTCTCCAAATTACCTTTTACGATCACGGTTGACATTATTTGCACAGTAGGTAACGTACCGACTATGTTTCGCCTTATTTTATGTCAACGTCGACTGCATTTTACTAGCGCATTCATGTTAAATAACAATTAGTAAATTATTCAAATATTTTATTTACTCGCATGATGTTTAATAAAAATGAATTAAATTTAAATAATTTAAGCATAAACAGTCAATTAACCGAGCCCGAAAATTGTTAAATGTTTAAGGCTTTCTGGATTTCTCCGAACTCGTTGTTAATTTAGCCGTTCCGAACGATTCGTTTTATGATAATATTTGTCTTGAATTATTGTCGTAAAAAATGTCGCCGTTGAATGGATTCATTATACCTAGTGCGTTTTACGTTTTATAAAACGGCGGCGCCTGAGTAATTTATTATTATCATTATCGTAATTATAATTTCAACAACGTCAACTGTTTTGTGTGTGTGTGTGTGTGTGTTCTTCGTGTGGCCTGTTTGTGTACTCGTATGTTGTACATAAGCCTATTGGAATGTGATACGTTTAAACATTATTTATACCGATGGCAAACGATATGTGTAGTTCTTTTTAGCAAATCAAAAATGTAAAAACAAAATTAATATTATAACGACTGAAAAAGTGCGAAACGCAGACTCGTTACTACTGTCGTCAGTAATTTTACAAAAAAAAAAACGTTTGTTCGTCTAGTAATTATTAAAATATATAATATATTATATACGTAATAATATAATAATTTTCTATTGTGTAAGCACCTAATTTATTAGTAATATATTATTGGTATTATTTATTTTTTTGTGGGACGTTCGAGAAATAAAACGAAAGAATAATTTTTGAAGAAAACGAATCCGTACACGGACTATAAATGTTAAAAAAAAGCGCACATACGTCAACGCATTATATTATTTTCTCCGACCCTTCATAATGATAACAATAAATTTCCTATTGTTCAATGAAAACCATGCCCATTGTTCTGTGTACTTGTTAGAATAAGATTTTTAAAAGTTGTTTAACAATAAAGACACTGTACGTATAATATCGTTTCAACGACTCTCGTGTAGTTGGTTCGTGAAAAAAAAAAATAAAAATAGACGTAGGTAGGTACCTATACATTATTATTACAATATCATACATAGAGGTAAATATATATACCTCTTTATCCCGTAAAATGAGAATTCAAAGCTTTTTAAAATTATTTCACCGTAGTGAATAAAAAATGTTTACACAATGAAGTGAGAAAAAAAAAAAATTGTCAACGTGAACGATATTATGAACCGACTGTAATTATAAATGACTAATTTGAAAATTTTCTATATTTGCTATTTATATTGCTTTATAAACATGGTTCGGGAAAAGAAAAAATGAAAACTTTAGTCCTATTAGAATTAGGCAAAAGAACCCGGTACCGTGTTGAGATTAATTATTTATCGAACATTTGATTACTCGTTTTAAGAATAATTCATTTTTTTTCTGTCATTTTTTCGTTTCAATACTTTTTCAAAAACATTCGTCGCCTTCGCGCAAATAAAATTTAACGCGATCCGTGTCCACGTGCCGCCGATTTCGCCGTTCCTTCGATCCACACGATTGCGATGTTTGCAGGATCGATCCCGGTGACTCGTAACCTCTATAAAGCGTCGTCATGAAACGTAACAGCATTGCGACGAAACAATACAAAAAAAAATGCGTCTTGCTACGGAGACCGTTGGATTTGATACGTTTTAAATTCGCTTTTTGAATTTTCAACTGACAACCGTTTCAGTACGACATTATTTTCTATACACATACTTGGTCTCGAGCACTAATTTTCAACGGAGCTCTTCTTAATTTATTCGAATAGCTCATGCGTGTAAATTCAACAGCAAGCTCACATAACCGTATTACACTATTAGGACAATAATATAGATTGCGTACTTCGTTATGACAAACAACAAACATGATATTTGCACACGTATAATATCGCGTATAAATAAAGTAAATTAAGTATATTGTCCACCCGAGTGCCAAGCACAGATGATAATAATGACACGCACAGACTTAATTTTTCAAATTACGCGTTTTTTTATAATATTATGTATTTTCTTTTTTCTTCTTTTTTTTTAACCCGACCCGAAACATAATATATGTATATGTATATTAAATATGATCGGACTCTTCATTGGATATAAATACACGAGCGACTTGAGTAGTTTACGGTATACGATACTTAACGCTCAACTAAGTGTAAGGTAAACTGCTTTTAACATGATTTTATGCATAATGTATGTTACAGCCATTAGTAAATTGAGTGTTTACTATTCCCTGATACGACTATACACACTTACTTGCTCACAAGAAATAATTCTCGAAACACCCTTGCACAAATAACATGGTTACTGTTGACGACGGAAAATTCTTTATCGGACTGTCTTCGCGTGTGCTCGACTGAAATATTACGACACGTACGTCGTTCAATTTCAAAACGATTTCGTAATAATCAACGGGAGGATAAAAAATAAATCACCGGGTCGGGTATTGTACGCACGTCTCTCGAGGGCTGTTATTCACCCGATTAAAAATCGCATTTCAGAAAAAAATAAAAACAAAGTAATTCCGATATCTGTCAGTCAACCTTAAGAATCTAAAACGTATTGAAAAAAACTACATATATATATATATATGATTTATTTACCACAATTATTGAAGTAGGTTATAAAATAAATTCGAATTTTCTACAGACATTACCTAAAGTATTGTCTTTGTCCACTAACAATACGAAATTGGTTTTATGATTGCGTTTGCGTTTTTTTTTAGCTTTGTTGCCGTGTCGAGCACAGCTCGTTCGTCCACTTGGTTATTTATGTCTTTTTATGATTTTTTTATTCATCATGTATTCATGTGGTTGTAAATAGTAATCATATTTTATTTTATTAATAAAACAACTCGAGTGTTTTTGTTTAAATAATGGTCTGTCTCATGACTCGTCAAACGATTTTCAATTAACCGTAAATCACCGTGATCGTAATTCACTGCAGCCGTGTAACATAATGTAAAACATAATATTTTCATTTTTAATAGGCCACCTCAACACGACTCGAGACAAGTGCTTGAGACAAGACTTGAGACAATGCTTCTTAATTGAATGTATCCGTTATACGAGTATATAATATATAATTACAGCTCGTGTATTTCACGATAAAATACAAATTATATATATATATTATATTTTTAGAAAAATATCATAATTATTCGGTAAACACATGACTAATATCATCATATCGTGATTGATTATCTCACGTAACAATTTATTAAGTCAACGGTTTGTTATTGATACGTTGTAAGTATTTTTAAAATCTTTTGTTTAAAAAATAGGCAAACCTTAAAAATGGTAGCTTCGTGGTGGATTCAGGCAAGTCATTCGTTTATTATTTATTTTTCTCGGCATACTTTTCAGTGCAGCGAAAACATTCCGAAAAAAGTTTTAGGCGGAAGTTCTAATGTCCTATATGTGATAAAAAAAAAACCGTTTATTCGATTTTCTTTTTTCGACGACATTCTTAGAATTTAGTTTTTAAATTGTCATTAGTTTTCGTCGATATTCTAAGCTCTCATCGATACACATTATAACTATATTATGACGACCGAATGTTTATTTTACGAATTGTAAACTAATTTTTTTAATAAAACATTTACGATAAAGTTCAAATGATTGAGATTTATTCGTTTCATTTTGAAACTAAATATTATGGTCAAATGACAGTCGATAAATGTGCGTTTTCAGCGGAATCTCAAGCTGAGGAGTTTGTTTTTTTTCTTCTCAGTATATTTCTAAGTTTTCTTATATCACATTTTACATTGTTCGTTCTATTGCACTTTTTTACGTTTTTCGTTAAAAAAAAAATGAAAACAATAATAATAATAAAATAACGAAACAAAACACAACAATGTCATCGGTAAAATATAAAGCGGAAGATAAAGTGTGTCTGAAAGAATTTTTAACGAATAGTCTTAAACTTGTTACAAACTTTTGGAAATATACGAAAATTCCAAACCGTATGTTTGTAATAATATTATAATCTTTAGACTGATTAAATTCTGTTTACTTATTATGAAACGGATGTGCTCGGAAGCTCGGATCGTGTTTTATCAGAGAGAAAAAATTTGAACATTAGGACATTGAGTGCATCAGGATTTAGAATTTTCACCAGTAATAGAAAATGTTGTGTACCTGCAGCGACGCATTCGTTATCGTGACGAATAAGAGAACGACTCTCGGATAGCGTTTAACGATGTATTGATAAATCATATAAGGCTCATTGTTGCGGAAATATTAAAAGTGTCCCCGTTAAATATTAAAGTACCTAACTCAAAAGTTTTGACCGCATCGAACACTTTAGAACCGCAAAATATAAATTAAAAAATACTCTGTTTTTAATTAAAAACTTCTTGGTGCGACTGAAATCAGTAGGTTTATGATAAGAAATTAATTTTCCGGGCTAATTTTTTTTTTACGTTCAAAACATTTTCAACCACTGTTTAGCGTTTGTTTTAGAAAAATTTTTATACGAGAAGAAAAAGAAAAATTTCCCGGAAAGTAAACAAGGGGGCAACTGAGACGATAACCGAAAAACCAATACACAACAGTATACGATAAATTACGATTAGTAAAAACGTGAGACGAGACTGTGTAGACAGTGAATGAGCAATTAACAATACTATTTCCAAAGTGTTATAGATTTGAAATGAAAGCGGAAAAAACTGTAAATAAAGAACTCGCGTGCCTTTTAAAACGACGGCGCTAGAAACGAACGTAAGTCTTTTTTAAACTCGAAGAAATAGATAAACAACAGCCGGGGCAATAAAGAATGAAAAATCGTTTGTTTTATCCGGTGGCGGCGGGCCGGTCAAATTACTTTTTTCAGAAATCTGATATTGATTTAAAAATTAACAATTATCTCGTAAAATGTTATTAATGAAAATAAAAAACAGTTTTCCATTTATATGAAAATCGGAGTTTAAAAATATAATATCGAGTCGAAATAGGTAATACCATTATAGAATAAACGAGTATTTAACTAAACAAATGTTTAGATTTATCGAAACTTCGACAGTTTTCTTTGGAAACGTTATTATAATATTACTCGATTCGTGTATAAAGTTGTGCGTTTCTAAACAAGTTGAAAACGGAAAAACGACAAAAAGTCCGTTCGTTACGGACACCGCGAGGCTGTCGGATAAATTGATAACGTATACGTTATTATAATATTCGGCCGTAGAGATTATGAAAAATGTAAACAAACATGGTCGATTTCCGCGGTAACGGATTCGATAAAAGCGTTACTTAGAGAGAGCATTCATATTTTATTTTTCATAAACATTTTAACACCGAGAATTGTTCTCGTTTTAAAGATCATCCACGAAGAAAAACAATCGACCGACAAGCAATGGCCGTATACAAATTTTCCGAACGACGCGACACGGCGGACTTGCGGGCGAGGAGGCGTCGTCACCGCCGCGATACCTACACGCGGTCTCGCATCCTCGCGCTGCTTCGCATCGTCGCGGTGAACCGACGACCGAGGCCGGCGGTGGCGGTGGCGGCCGAGAGGATCCCGCCCGTGATAGGTCCTCTAATGTTCGCGTCGAGGGCCGGCGGAGATTGGAGTGTCGGCGAGGGCGGCGACATGGGCCAGCCGAGGACCGACGGCCCGGGACGGTTGAACGTCGGCAGCGGAGACGGCCCGGAACGGCGAATAAACGTCGGCGGCTTCGGAGACGGCTAAAACAACGAAGAGCCGCGAGCCGATTAGCCGCGGACCGTCGTCCCGTCCAGTGTGTTTTTCTTCGTGACCGAAGGGGCGTCAAACGGCATTATCATGGTGCGTTGTAGTATATGATACCGTTCTGTGGCGTCCGTTGTACAACTTTCGTGTACTCTCGCGTTTCGAAAAGCCGACGAATGTCCGTACGTATCCTAGCGATTGGCCAGGAGCGATGCGGTAGACGGACGGACTTTCGCGGACCGCGTTGGAAATCGTTCGCCACTCGCGGACATCCGCGCGCGCGTGCGCCTCTCGACCGGCGATACCCGACGGACGTTCCGGACACGCCGCGAGACTTTGGACGAATTTGCGCCTCTGGGTGCGCGTGCCGAAACCGGAGAGAACGGGCTCTCGTGTCCGTACTCTCTGCGCCGTTCGGCCGCGTCTCTGATCGGCTGCGAATTTGTCGGAAGTCGCGCGCGGCCCGGAATTCCACGGGCGCCGCCAGAAGACGTGCACGCGCGCGTTCGTTTCTTCGTCGGCGATCGACTTTTCGACGTGTGTGGCGCGAAAGTCTGTGTTGAAATCGGTTCGCGCGGCGACGCGCGAGAAACAATTCGAGTGATCGAAAAAAAACCACGGAGGTAATGTTAACGAGAATTTAGGTTTTCGTTAATTCCTCCTTATTTTTTCCGACACTCGTTTCTCGTCGTCGTCCATTCGTTCTGACGTACGGATATGTCCATAACGTATGGTAATCTCGTCGAATTGTTCAGGTTTTTTGAAAACGACGTGTGTTCGACTCGGGTTGCATTTTATGTACTTTTTCTTATTCGAGAATTTCGAGTGGCGGCGACTCGTATCGTTTTTCTAGTGTGCGGAGGGCGATTTGTCTTTCGCGCTATGAAAAACGAAATTTCTTGTTGCCGCCCGGTAGATTATCGAAATTCGAAAAATGCATAAAATCTTTATATACCCGATCGGTCGAACGTACGTTTTTTTGAAAACACCAGGACATCGACATCGAGAAATCGTAGAGTTCTATACGTTATGATATTCGTCTCCCGAGCGCTTTCGAAACGATTACGACGTGAGTACATAGCGTGTTGTATTTGCGCTCGCCACAGAACAGTTGATATAATGTTTGCGCATCATGATAATATGTTTAACGCCTTTTCGGAACAAAATGGGATCAATTTTTATAAATTATCTGTATTATTTTTTTTATTTTTAATAAAATACACAATTTCGTGTTCGATATTTGCGTACATTTTTTTTTATTTATAAGTCTATTGACGAAATCGAAAAAAATCAAAAAAGTATATTTTAGTTTTTACTGCTTGTTCCGTCGCGCGTCGTTTCGTGTTGGCGCGTTTATGACGTGTTTACATTACAATATTATTTTGGGTATAATATATTTTATTACTATGGATACAAATTGATACTCGATGACGATAGTTAAATCATAATGTCGCGTTTAAAAATTAGTTATGTTTAATTACAATCGTTATTATTATTTTTATTCCTTCACGACCAATCCGAATTCATTGGCGTCAAAGTTTTCGAACCGATATCATATTAAAGTTAAAAATTTTGCATAATATTACAGAGAATACAATCGGATAACGAAAATTAATTGTAAAAAATATTGATTGAATATTCAAAAATGTAAACTACAAAACTTTACGATATTCAAATTTTATAATTTAATAAATCATGTAACGAATTTTAAATGAACGAACCTTTGTCTAATTAAAAAAAAAAAAACAGCCGTTCGCGAACCTTTAAACACATATACTGTTTTTAGGCACTCGGATCTGATTGATCTATGCGTGATTTTTCTCGTCGGCGATGGTGTGCAATTTGTGAGTATAAATAAAGAGTTGTTTCGACGGTTTTGATTTTCACCTGCGTCTAAAAACTTTACAGTTTTTATTTGATATTATATCATTAGAGTAGCGGTGTCTTCGGTTTTGCGTCTCGTAAATTTGCACGTTCGTTGAGATTTATATTATACTAGCTGACCCGGCAAACGTTGCAAATAAGCATTAAAAACTCTATCACAATGAAATGTTTTATTTTCCATAAAACTAGATTAATAGCCACCGACCAGTGACAAGGTGTTGACATCCAAGACGTAGATTAAATGAGACGTAAACTTTTAAATGATGCAAATTTCTGTTGACTGATAATGGATTATTTGTATTCATTTAATACCATCTGACCCGGCAAACGTTGTTTTGCCATATATTTCTAGTGAATTTCGTAGTATAAAAAATAACTAACTTATTGTGAGTATGTGGCGATGACGGCGTCTACGATTGAAAGAGGAACGGAGCGCTCACGCACGCATTTTCGGTAAAAGTTATATAATAATATGTGACGCATGTGCAAAATCCATACGTTTTGGTAAACATCGTCGGGTTTTCGTTTTAATTGTTTACGTCACGAGCTTGTCGGCCAATGACAATAGATTTGCATGCGATCGTATTCGACCGTCCAATGAAAAAAAGTTCTATTGTATTCGTTCTATTGTTCATCACCCGCACGCGATTTCGATAAAAGTTATGTAATAATATGATATTGCAAAATCAATGCCGTTTGGTAATGATCGTCGGGATTTTCGATGACATAACGATCTTTTCATGTATAAAATGCAAATTACCACGCACTCGCTGATCGTTGCATCACAAAATCTAGCCCGTGAAAAGTTTTTCCCGGTATGAGGGAGAAATAACGTTCTTCATTTTCAACCCCTTCTAACCCCCTTAGGGTTAATTATCTTAATTTTTTTTCTGTAAGACCCTTCTTCTGATAATAACAAACGCAAAAAAAAAAAAGAATTAGTTAAATCGGACCTGCCGTATATTATTTTTACCGATTTCAACCCTTAAAAAGCAAAATTTTGAAAATCGGGTGACGTGGTGGCACTCAGGAATGTATTTAAAAAAGTTAAATAGCGTCGTTACAAAATGAGAACATAAAAAAGGCCTGTCCTTTTATATTTATAAAGGATAAGATCAATTAATATATTTGATATTTTATCAATCGGTCGACTCGATCAATCGTTGCAGGTCTTCTGTACGTACTTGTGAAAACCGTGTGTATATTATCGTTCTTTTCCCGACTAAAATATAATTTATAACTATATTAATTTATACAATAGAATTCTAATAACGTTGCGTTCGGATTATTCTAACCAGAGAGATATTAGACATAACTCAGATGTGTTGGACTTATCAAGCATTAAAATAGAATGCGAAATACGTCAAATTCTCAGCGCTGATTTATCGTCGTGTATAAATCACCGTTAGTTATTTCTTAACATTCTGCGGGCGGTACCAGCGGATATAAAATTAACATAACACGCGTTCGTCGTCGGTAAAACAAAAATCAAATGGGAATATACGCAGGTGCCTCCCATAACTATACCGTACTTGCTGTTAATAGAAAGAAAAAAAAAGGGCACGTTTTCATAAAATAAGTGATATTCGTGTGCGACGATTCGTTTTTTTTTTTTCGTGTTATTTTTTTCTCTTCTCGGAATTACGTACGACGTTGTGTCATTCGTATATTTGGAATAACGACGCACTATAGCCGTTTTTTTCCCTCCCCCCCGTCGAACATTATAATAAAAAATAAACCTTTTTGTCTGTGAAACGTTTCTCATTGTAGCCAATAAATGAAAAAAACAGTCGCTTAAATTATCTGTTATTACGACGTGTATCGGACCTCCAGACGATATTATTGAACAAGTATTCGGTGCTCTGCCGACTATTGGTTGTTGAATTCGACCATAAAAAAAAAAAAAGGGAAAAAAGTCTAATGTTCGCTCAAAGCTTTCCGGACGGCACAAGTGGTGGTTTTTCTTTTCCTCGCGAGAAAACATGTACGAAATACTAAGTGAGCCATACATTCCGCGACTTCTCCTACAGCGTTCCATTCTAAAACAAGAAATTGATCAACGACGACAGTCGCGTTTAACTTTTCACGTCTCGGTTAACAACGTCGTCTCTCTCTGCTGCAATTGATTAAATGTAATTTCATAAGTCAGTAAAAATACAACCGTTCGAACAACGACGGACGAATTTATTATTTTCATGAGATAATATATGGAGTTTTTTTTTCTCTTGCTTTCTGTCGGCAAAACACGCGTTTGAAAAATTTGATCGATCATTCGATAATAATTGAATTTTAAACGACGTCGTTTAAAATTTCGATTCGCCATCGGTGTCCGGACGACAATATTAATATATTAAAAATTATAAACCGACAGAAATAAAAACAGTATAAATAAAACGCGACGACGACGACGACGGGTCGCAATTATTGTTATCATTGCGAATCGTGTTTATTGCGATTTATTTTCCGTTCGTTTTGGCCAAACGAAACAATTCCGAAACGATATGATTGAACACGTTATAACATGCACGCATGCGATCACGCTTTTGTGCATATGAATTACCTGTGTTTCGGATAAAAATAAAAAACAAACGAAAAATGCGATTATTAACGCGTCACGAATGTTTCATTGAGTGATCCGCCCGCGATATAACTGTACCCGTTAAAAAAAACAAAAAAACCTTTGACTCGGCTATTGAACACTCGTGGACGTATTTCACGGCACTTGCCGCGGACCGAACGAGTACTTTAAAAATAATAATAATATTATATTTTATTTTTAGTGCAGTTCGGTGGTAGGGAGCCACATTTTAAATACTTAGGCGCACGTGTTATTGACAATAAAAAAAAAAAAATTAAACGATACCTACAAAACGTGTCGCGCGCGTTGGCTAATATCGTGTTTACTTTTATTTTATCGAAATCTGTTGTCGTCCAACAGCCGTTGTCGTTTCATCCGAGGCGGCCAAACAATATCGTCTTATAAAAAAGTCGATCTCACAGTTTGTCGGTACGTTTTTAATTTCGTTTGTCACCGTTTTTTTTTTTTTTTACTTGCATATTTAAAATCACTCGTCTTCTTCGGCGCGCATAGACGCATATTTCGAAGAACGTATTTCTTCATTTTTTTTATAGAGCACGTTAATCTGTTAAAATCAGAGCCTCGGTAATGTGACTCGCGATCTGTTAAAACTACTCGCGGGTTTCGCGCCGACCACTGTAGCGGGCTGACGAATTTAAAGTACGGTCATGAAATTATAGTCACTAATATGGGGTCTGATATGACGATAGATGACGTTATATTGATTGTAGATATCGTACGACACCGACTAATCGACGGTAGACACGCGATACTTAGTCCGAATTCATTTTCATCCCTCGCGTTAACCGGCCGGATAATGAATAACATTTGTATTTCCCTATAAGATCGCGCGCAAAAGAACCGTGTTTCTCGGTGCGATCGTTGTCGTGATGAACATTCGAAAGTATCGCGATTTGAAAATCGTCGAATAAAACGGTTTCGTAATATTCTTGCTGGTGTATGCTCGTTGGAGACGGAACGCGTGGTTCCATTGGCCGTCGTTATAAATTAATATAAATTGGATAACCTTTTCGACGACTATAACTTTACCAGCCGTCATTCATTACCGCGATAGTACGTGCGGATACATAGCACGGTCGCGTAAATTTCTCGATACAAGATAGCCCATCTTAAAACCTTAAATGTGTTGCCTAATTTATTCTAATTTATCAATTGGCCAGCATATAACTACGCTTTTACCCTTTTCCACAAGCTTGCGTGCGTAGGCATTGTAAAACAAATCATTCGATGTTCATTCGTTTGCGATGTTTATAACGTTTTAATGAAAAATTATAAACAATTAAAATTCAAAAGTTATTTTCCAAAGCCGACGAAAACAAATTTCACCACGACCGACTCTCTACTATAGAAAACGAATGAAAGAAAAACGTTTAAAAACGAAAAATAACTATACACGTTTTTCGATGGGCTTTTCAAACGATACATAAATTAAACAAGTGTTCGTCCTCTTCTTCGAGAATATGAAAAATACAAATCTGATATACGTACACCGATGTTTACATCCAATTAAAATATTTCATATTCGGTAGGTTATTTGATACCGTATCCGACGACGACGTGCGCAAATCGTTTTGTTTTAAGATTATTTATTTTTTTACGGTCCATACTATATTAATCAATATAATGTATAGACGAATCCCATCTCAATAAGGACGACGTTTGAATTATTCTTTTTGGATTGTTCTCCCGTTGGCGCGTACGACTATTGTTACGGTACAAACGTTTCGGCGTTGGCGGAAACTCCGTACAAACGTGTGTGGGTATAGGATTATAATTTTCCGTCAGTCGAATCACATTGAATGCCGTGCAATAATCGTTTGGACGGTTGAGAAAATATTACTGTAATCGATGATGTTTTAATCGTGAACTTTCGGCGGCATAAATACTCACGCAGTTATTGTTTCTCAGAAAGTAATAAAAACCTATGGACAATCGGATAAACGATCGAAAGTTAAATCCCACCACACACAGCCGTGTGATTGTCGCGGATATAATTTTCCAGCGATTTGGTCGTTTACTCGTTGCATTCGCATCGCATAATGTTATGACGTACATTTCGATTCGAAAATTACGCGAGTGTCGTTAATGGGGGCAACGCAGTAGGGATTTCGAACTGCATCCGGGATGTTCTGTGCTCGGCGAAAAGATAACGAAAATAATAATAACGGTTGCAGTAAACGCCGAAACACGATTCGAACGGAAACATTTACGTAGTTAAAAAAAATAAAATATAAATTGCTATTTGTAGTGTACACTCGCTTCCATGTTTGAAGAGACGCTATAAAACGGCGTATATTTGTTTCACGTGAAAAAACAATATCTGAAGTGAATAAAAAAAAAAAACACACACACACACACACTTATATAATATATATGTATTTATATAACGGCAATAGTGGTTCCCATAACAACTCGAAGGGCCTAATCGTCCGGTAACAAAATGGGGATGGAAATAAATAATAATGATAACACATAAACGAAAGGTATAAGTGCTATCAAGAAATCGATTCCTATCGCGATGGGCCGTCGTACCGTTGCACATTTTTCGACCCGATGGATATGTGCGGAATTGCCATTTAAATGTTTCTATATATATATATATATATACGAGTATATGGTGTTCTACTGTGAGCATAATGCGCGTACCTCTCTGAATGTAAAGCAAGAGGAAAAACTTCCATTTCGAAAATATCGCATTGGGTACAACAAGCGATGTGAAAGAACGCCGGAAATTTCGTTAATGGTACTCGGCGCACGGACGAGACCGATAATTCCGATTATTGTAAACGCGAGCATGCGTGTATGTGTTACAGGCGTTTTGAGATTTTTTATTTGAACGCAGTTACGGTTTTTTTTTTTCGTTTTTCACAACGACCATGACTCTTATTTATAAATAAACTACGAAAATCGTATTGTTTTTGCAATTGGAATATTATATAAATGGGGCATTTAGAATTTTTATGTTTTAGTCGGATGAAAAAACACTCGATTTTAATCAATCAAATATTATCTATATGCATATTGTAATGACTTGTCCTGGGTGATTCATCATCGCCCGGCCTGAACCGCTGAAGCCACGAGTATGAAACTTGGACAGTAGTTTCGTTTCGCGGTGTAGACACCCGCTGAGAAAGGATTTTTCTTATTTTATATCGACCATATTAAGTCGGCGGTTTTTTTTAATTTTTTTGAGTTTTTTCTTTTATACAGCATTATAATCATCGAAGCGAATCTAAATCATCGTATTACATAATATTCGAGTGAGAATATCTCGAGCAACAATACACTGCAGTGGTATACTAACATTATAGTTTAGATGTAGCACATTGGTATATTCATTGTATTCTTTCCGTTGTTATAAAATTTAAATCCGCGATCACGTTATTGTTTTAAACACGTATACACCACACAAACAATAGAACTCGAACGATATATTTTTCTAAACCGTATAAATCGACAGATTGAGAAATTAGAAAAATACCCAATGTACTTTTTATAAAAATTATAACGATAAGAGATTCTAGGCTAGCCGATTGATCTGTAATTTAATAAGTATTTATTAGTATTAAAAAAGGAATGACTTACATCTGGTTAGAAGTAATGATATTTATTTGAACAGAAAACATTGACAAAGGTCGTGTTCATTCAACTGAATGGATTTTTTCTTGCGGTCCTCTTGTTTTTTTGGCCGATCGCAGGACATCGATTCGTACAGGCACCTCCCGTACAGCAGGACGGGGTTCAGACTTCCTATTTGTCCCGTATCCGAAATCTTTTGAACGCCCATCCTGTGTTGCCGGGTGCATTTGAACGGAGTCGCCATTTGACACGGTTTTTTCATCTGATATTAGTTTTATTAGCCTTTCGTTCACTTTTTTAATAATATTTCTCATGTGTTGATTATTGTCTTCAAACGATTTCAGCTGATTCAACTGAATCAAACTGGGGACCGATTCGTCTGCAAATAAAATGTGCATTTCAGTATATATCATATTAGATTTTGATCAGTATATTATAGATATCGAATTAATAGATGCACCTTTTATCGGTGCAACGGGTCCTTTCACAGTTTTCTGGGCCGATGCCTCAACCGTGAGTTTGCCGCCGCCACTCGACGAATTGCGATCGCGATTTGCGTTATTTCCGCGTATCGCGACTCCGTTCACAGTCGGTTTTTGGTCATCGACTGTTTTGGCTGACGGTGCCGAGAGTTTATCGCCCGAACCAGACGGCAAGTTCTCGGCAATGGCCGTTCGCTTAACCGTCATGGATTTCCCGCGGGGCGATTCGATGATCGGCATTGCGTCCGTCGCGGCCGGTTCTTTTGTAGCCTCTCCGGCGACGGTCGTGGAAAGTTCGTCTTCGACGACGCGATCGATGAATTTCATTACCGTCCTCACGATCGAATAACGTCGCCTCTTCTTGGTCGATGGCGATTTCATCACGACGGTCGAATGAACAAAATTTCTAGATCCCGCTCGTCCGGTCTGGGTTAGCCGACCGACGGCGACCACTGTATACCTCGTCGGCCGGGTTTCGACGGTGTACACGGAATCGACCGCGAAGTCGCAACGGTCGTATCGCATTCGCGCGATAGATCGTTTTATTCGGTCGAGGCCGAACGCCTCTTCCGGTCGTCCGTCGCCGGCCTGCAATTGCACATGTTTCGACTTCTCGTCGTAAAAGCTATCCATATCCCAAGCGCCGGGTTTGCTTTGGATAGTGTTGAAATACCGAGCGATAAAATCCTGGCCGATCGATTGGATTGGAACCATGGCGGATTTAGCCGATGTCTTCAATATTCCTCTGCTATTCATTTTCAATCAATTATATACCTAATATAAATATATTTAAATCGATTTGACGAGTAAGTTTTCAACTAGTAAATCGAAAACTGATACGATATATTATTATATTTCTCTAGAATAGTCGCGACTCGTAATCAAGACGGGCTATTAATATTATAAAGTTAACTCGAAATGTCATAAAATATCCGATTACGGTTCCTTTCATAGTAGATTTTTCGCTTTTGCATAGATACCTACGACCAAAAATAAACAACAAATTGTATTATATTAAACGTATGTTTGTAAATATAAATTTGATATATTTTTTTTAATATATCGATTTCACTAGTTTGATATAATATACGTCGTACTCAAAGTGTGAATATATAGCGTCTCTGAAACGGATATTTTGACTTGAAATGACTAAATATTTTTTTTTTATGTAAACGACGACCATTCCGATAAAAAGAATTGTTTTATTTTTATTTATATATTTAATAGTTTTAATCGATTATTTCATATCAAATACTTTGTTGTTATTATTTATTAAGAATATATTTTATTCTACTCATCGTTTGTTTGAAAATACAAACTTTATTTACGGACCGTGTTTGAAACAAAATTCTAGCGCGATAAGTAGTATACTGTGATGAGTGATGACGTCATCGAAAACACCGTATAAAAATATCAATAGCACCTAATCGATAGAAAACAATAAATTACTTTTTTCAAAATTATTCGATTCCTTGGTTTATTAATATTCGCTCTGTATGTATTATAATACAGGTAGTATGATGTTGTGAAAAGGGAATTTTCAAATAATCCTTAAAAAAAATAAATCGTATCTATATTAACGTTATTATAATCGAAATACTTTTTTGACAATGCTTTTCGCTTTGATAGCGAGTAGTTTATGATATTTATGCGCTGTAAACCCCTCGGAATTGACACGGCCAACGAAAATACGTGATCTGTTTGTTTTGAAAATGATTTAATTTTAAATAAGCATTTAAAACTCTATCACAATGAAATGTTTTATTTTCCATAAAACGTCAACTAGATTAATAGCCACCGACCAGTGACAAGGTGTTGACATCCAAGACGTAGATTAAATAAGACGTAAACTTTTAAATGATGCAAATTTCCGTTGACTGATAATGGATTATTTTTATTTATTTAATATTTAAGCGCTGTAAAAAAAAAAAAAATTCTGACATAATGTGATTGAACTCGAAAAATAATATTTATAACCATTAGTACAACGTACAATCGTATCTCTCAAAAGTAATTAGGTCATAACTCAAAAAATCAAAAAAGAAAAAAATAATATAAACGAGTGTCAGTTGAAGTTTTTTTTAACACTCACATAAAGTTAACAAATCAAAAGAATTCTCACTGAATAAAACAATTAATAAGAGACCCGTAAGAATAATATCCTATGAATAATAAATAAAATTAATGGCGCCAAAGTTTTGTGGAAATAAAATAAAACCGTCTTAATTTGTTGATGATGAATTTCTGACTCTTCTTTGTGTGTGAATTCATAAATGCTTGGTGACGCTGTGTTTGAAATATTTATCATAATTACCGTCGTGAGTTTTTCCATTTCTGTCCTGTTTTGTATAAACACAAATACGAATCGAATCTATACGAGCTTGGACGAGTATTTTTGTGTTTTTTTTTTTTTTTTTATCGAAAAATCGTCGAGACGTACGAAAAATATTTAATAATGACTCGATTTCTAAAAATAATTCCCCCGACACGTAATATCGTGCGCCGCGGACTAACTCGAGGGTATCGGCTGTCGGCACGCGGTCGCGTTATTTATTGGTTATTTAATTTTTTTGGATTTCCTAAAAACACACGAGTACCTACGTCTATTGTGTCGGCTTGTATGAATTTACTGCGCGCGTATGAAAAAAAAAACAAAAAAATAATTTCAACGTTTAAAACGACGCGACGCTCGCAATATAGTAGTGGGTACGTTATAATAGATTATATTGGTTCTGATTTATATAAATTAGAGATAAAACATGAAATGAGAAAAGTGCCATTGTTTGAAATGGGTGAACGAAAAAAAAAATGTATAAAAGGTATGCGGGAGCGGCGGCTATACGTATACCTACGAATGAGTGAATTTTTAATTTTGCCATACCGTTTGGCAAACAAGATAAATTGATAATTTAAATCCGACCATGGCGCAACGTCGGTGATTTATATAGGTAGATGGTATACTACGCGTATATCAGGTACTTCTGGAGGAAATTTAATGAAAAGCATTCGAAAAACAGAAAAACGAATTTACTAGAAATTAGCTTGCTTTTTGTAGAAAATCCTTCGGCGAAACGGAAAAATTCATAGTGATACATCATAGCGATACGCCGCGTAATTAAAATTGAAATTTAATCTCAAAATAGTACACGCGGTACGAGACCTGACGCGGAATTTTTTTGTTACGTAGATTTTTTTTTCACATTTTTTTTTTTTTTCATACTCAAAGAACGTACCGACGTATTTTAATGCTCTTACACTTAATGCATACATCGTCGTCGGAAAGCTTTTAATGGAAAGTGAAAACGTATCCTTTCCTTCAATATATAATTCTCTTATTCGTAGCGCCGAACCGGCGGCGGAATACTCGGCGGCGAAATACCCGTTCGTATTTTCCTAAAACGTGAACGACTCTGAAATTACGCGACCCATAACATTTTACGTGACAGTGTTTATTAACTTGTAGTTAAATGCAATCATAACGTTATAGCGTTCGCATTTTGTTTGAATCGTATACGAGCGCGCGTACGACTCGCCGAACTGCGGACCGAAAGCCAATAATATACCTAATAACAACGACAATAATACCCTTGCCAGTGTATAAATATTTTGTTCTCTACTACGTGATAAAAAATCCGAACGAGAGTACTTTTTACGTTTTCCAATAACTATCAAATATACATATTGCACACACATATATATACGTATATATTTGAATATAGAATTCGAAATAGTTCGCGTGATCTCCTAATACGTTTATTATTATTATAAAAACGCCGCAAAGTTTGTCGGAAACTTTTCGACCTGTACGGATACCACAGCCACAACCGGACTAGCAGGACCGAATTAAAAGTTGAATAATAATTTCCGGTTTTTTTTTTATTATTATTATTGCAAAACGTATTCTTCCCATTTGAATATGCAAATGAAATTGAAACTTTTGTCTCCTTCGATAGACGGTGCCCGTCATATTATATATTATTATATCTTATAATAACAATAATAATATATTATAAGAAAGAGAGGATATATTATGGTGTGACTGAAACGACAATGGGGAAAAATCGACATTACTTTTATAGGTCGGTCGCGGTGTACGAGTTACTATTGTTATATTGTTTTAATTGTTGTTTTTTCTTTCTTCTTTTTTTTTTTTGTCAACTCATTTCAACGATGGTTTTATGAAACGATTCTATCATGGACGATACCGCCGTAATCACGCAGTCGGATGCAAAACGGTATTTAATATATGATTACGCGTTCTCACATTATCATATGAAAATTAAAATATATAAATATAAACGCGCACTTGGGGACGGTTATCGACGCGCGTCCCCAAACGACGTGAAATCTCGAACGATAAAACGTAACGCGTTTAAAGTTTTAAACTCCGCGTTATAACAGTACATAATATATTATATCGTTTAACTGTATTCGTATGGTTTTTTTTTTTTCTTTCTTTCTGAATAATACGGGTAATAATAATGGCGGTGTATTAAGCTCGGACCGGGGGCTGATCAGTTTTCGGGTCGATTGTTCCCGACAGTATAAGGCAATAAAGGTTTTATTGTCGACGCGGAGGTGTGGTGTTTTCGCGCTGCCCTTGCCCGGGCAAACCGTATATAATCGCCCGCGAAATCGTCCGCGATACCGACAATAATGGTCTTTGTTTGTCGTTTAAAGTTTTGACGCGTCAATCGGATTGGCCGGACGAGAAAAAATCAACCGTAAGTGGCCGTACGTGACGATATTACCGCTTGCGTTCTACTCGTCCCGGGTCCTGCGAAGCGGCTTTGACCGCCGCCGACGCGCCGACACAGAAGGTTGTCCGCGAACGAGCGAACGAACGCGTTGAAAAAAAAAAAAAAGAGGCGAGATCGCACACATCGTATGTGTCGCCGTTGATAAAAAAAAAACCAACCGCGGCCATTGTTCGGAGATTAATATCCCGGCGGGCTGTGCGGGGCGTTACGGTCGGGGAAAACGTAGGGAAAAAAATTAACATTTTCAGATCGACGACGATAACGGTTATCGGTAGATTTCACCGTATCCAAACTGTTTTTGAATTCACAACGCGACGGTTAATATCGAAATGAACGCAATCGACGTCATCGGAGTAAATTTGTTTACATTCGGTATAATAACCGTGTCGGCGCAGTGTTTATACCGGCTGTACCCTTTTCTTTTTTTTTTTTTGGATAGTTTTTCCATGTGTAAATATATTTTCAATATTCGTGTATACATATATCGTCTACGTAAAACTCAAATATAGACGTGAATATGTGATAGACGTGAAAAATTGTAAAAAAATATTCATCAAATCGGTATGCGCGTGAGATTATTCCCGGCCAAGTATTAAAATTTAACCACGGGACATTATTATTATTATACAAGTTAGAATTGCGTTATGTAAATGCGCCGAGGCGAGTGGCACTGAAAAACTACGATTGTACCTGACATGGTGTGTGTCCCACGAGGATTTACTATTTTAAAGTAGTGGAAGTAATGATAAATCCATTGAATTAGTACATTGTCGTGGGGATACGCCGAGCTCGTAATAAATATAAACCGAGCAGTGTGAGCGAGAAAGGGCGACCGCAGTGCTCTTATGACGATTTCAAGACGACAATGTCCCCTCGTTTTGTTTTACAACGATTATCGTAAATGCGCAATTTGTATTTGTGTTTTTTTCTTCGGAGATTTCGTTTGAAAAAATATAATGCTATTATGACTGAAGACGCTTTAGAAAAATACCTTTTTTTTTTAAACAAACGAACAATTTAAAAGAAATATTTTGATTCGAGGTGTTACATGAGAATTGCATTTCGTGTTTTAAATAGTACACTTGCGTTTAAGACGTAGTTCTCCGTCACGAATCGTAACGGCGGAAATCGCGATGACCACGATTTTACCGGTCGCATCGCGTCGATGATAATTATTCGTCTGCCGACCGACGCGTTTTTATTCGGTTCGCGATTCAGACGACTCGAGGCCGGATAACGCGAGTCGAAGATTATTTCCAAAGGGTTTCGCGGTCGTTGAGGTTTCCGGGTCGCTACGGCGGAAGCAAAGCCTCTAACAATGGCGGTGTCACAAAGTTTTAATTGACTTTATAAAATAATATTATAAAAACCAACTCGCGTCACTTCCGATCATTATTATTATTATCATCGTAATCATAATCATAATATTGTCGTGAAATCGTTCGCGTTATTATAATACGCGACATGGCGATGCGATCCGGTCCGCGTGCCCCGACGTAATAAGTATACGACACCGTTCGTCGATTTCTCGCGAGAATATATTTTTTTGTTTTCCGCGGACGACTTTGTTCGTTTTCTTCTCTCATCGCGTAACGTTTGGCGCGATTTCTCCGACATTATTTCGTCCGGCTTTCGATCGACATTCATAACACGATATTATCACTCGGCGGCGCACCTATGTCACGCGCGTCCGTCCGGGTAGCGTCGGTCGCGCAGACTGTACCCGCGCGCGGCGGCAGCTGATATTTATCGCGTCGTCGTCGTCGTCGTCGTATAATGTCGAGATATTACGTACGTTTAACGCTATGGAATAATGTAAATTCCAACGCGTCGATATTTCGATTGGTCGCTATATTATTATTGTAATAGACAGCGCGCACGACGTTAGTATTATCGTCGTGAGTTATATTTCATTTTTAACTCGTAAATTATACCCACGTGCGAGAAGTGGAAAAAAAAAAAACAACCTATACGGAGTCAAACTGAGCGCGTATTTATAAAGTCGGCCTTTTCAAACTCGTTTCGGGGTGGCGGGGGGGGGGGATTTTTTATTTCATTTTATTATTATTTATTATTATCGAAGGATTCGCCCCTTATATTCGCTCCGTTTACCGACCCTCCTTTTCGCTTCCCTCGCAGGTCACATTATTATCACGTTTCCATAACGCGCGGCAAAATATGGTCGTATAACACGGTGTGGGGCCCGCCCAAACGATATTCGCTCTCTCTTTTGTCCGTTATGAAAACATTGCGTTTACTATTTAATTGTATTCGTCGCTTTCGGGAATCTATTCGAAACGGATTATCCGATCGAAAACATTCTAACGTCACGATAAATCTAATTTTATTGTCATTCGATCCGACCGTAAGGAAAACTGTTTTCTTCTTCTTCTTCTTCTTCCTCGTGTGCCGTTCAACTTATTTACAACGTGTGCTCGGGAAAACGTATTATTTTTCCCATAATTGTACGGCTCGAATTCGTTATACGTTTTCATTCGATCTGGTGTGCAACTTTTGTCGTTTCGAAATACTTCTGCGTGGCCTTCGTGACCTGATTCGGCTTAAAAATTCACTCGCTCAAAAGTAGAAATGCATGCTAGTGGTCCGTATAGTAATCGTAATAATAATAATACGTTTATTTTTCCCCCCCATATAGTAAATTACCTTTTGTCATGTATTTTTTATACAATAGTAATTAACGTGTACGCGCAGGTAGTACGTTATACAATGAGAAAAACTATAAAATTTCCATTAAACCGTGTACAGGGCACGTATAACTGCGCATGAAGCTGACTTGATGTTTTATGAAATTCACGAGTAGGTACCGACTATCGTGGCAGTTTTTTTTTTTCTTTACTTCGACGTAGACATTTCGTGCGGAAAAAAAATTATACTCTTCTCTTTTCTTTTTTTTTTTGTTCAAATTGAAGAAAAAATACTAAATTGTTGTTTCGTAACACACATCAGGTGATCAGTAATCACGTTATCGTACGGTCATATTATTACAAGCTCTACTTATAATAATACCTACGCTGCGTAATAAACAGGCCCATTATTATACTACCCTCGGCATTCAATTACCCGATTCGTGAAATTCATATTGTAAAAACTTCGCCATAAACCGTTTTCATTACTTATGCACGTGGAAATAACACTCTCGAAGATCCGATATGATTACCTTTTAATTTTTAATTAATTAGTCGTTTATTCGAATAGCAAAAAGTATAAGACGTAATGAAAAGAAATCGTATAATAAATTGTCTCACAATATAATATGAATAATTCACGCGCCTTCCGAAATATTACTTTTTTTTTTACGGTTATTATTTTCCCTCGCGATATCATATTTTGTTAATTATACAAAAATTATAAGATGATGAAGAAAAATAATAACGACAGTAAGTTTCACCGTCGTTTGTTGTTATTACATGTTTACCCGGCATGACATTCCGAACTACACGAAATACCATTATTTATACATCAACTATAAAATAACATTATACAACACAACCCTTATATTATATCCGTATCCGTTTCCAAACGAGGGGGTGGGGGTGGGGGGGGGAACTATAGCCGCACATTATTATGGTTACCGATACGTCATAACAACGCGTGCATTGTTAGTTTTTCATTGATAATAAAACGAGTTGCAATCTAAATAATATTATGGTGTACGTACCCGCGACTGCATGTGATAACATGTTGTTGTTTCAATATTAGATTATGCGCGTATAATAGAATTCGTAAAATATATTGTGTACAAATTGTTTCTATGCAAAACCGCCGCAGTATGAAAACGTTTATGTTCCGCGTGAATTAAAAGATCGTGTGATATCAGGTTCAACCACCCACTCACCAGCTGCAGTTGCTGCTGCACCCGTTGCAAAACCGTTTCATACGGAACAGGCGAAATTATTTCACGGTATCGATCGACTGCGCGACGTTCGTGCATCGCATTTCATGTGATATGCATGTATATGAATATATAAAACAAAAAGTCCTCGTAATATCAAATCTATTTTCAGTTTATAAATTAATGTGACGCAATGTAAAACACAACAACAATACTACACAAATTGTGTCGTCGGTAATCCGAACATGAGGAATATAGTATAGTCACTACGTTATATTATCATTGATTATAAATACTAGTATTTATAGTTTATATTATTTGGGTACTCGCACGCGAGTGAACTCGATCGGTTACAACGTTACAGGAGAACATATTAAAACGATGGGTAAATGTCAAGGCTGGGCCGGTGAAATGTATTTTCGGCATTTAATTATAGTGTATTTAATTATTTATATTTAACGGTTAATTTTCCTTTTTTGACTAGCGCGAGTAACGAGTAAAGGAAGGAATAAAAGTGACTTTAGTCGGTTTAAAATAAGTTAAAATAAGTAAAAAAACATATCGATGTCATTATAAATGTACATTATAATCGGACGATATAGACTACACCTTACTCGTAGGATATCGCGCGTCGTCTTTGATCTCAATAAACGTTGATGTAAGTTTTAATTTTCGTTTGTTGTGGAATACGATGACCTATCTAAAGTACCGACTGGTCGATTGAAAAACGATTTAGGTTTTTTTTTTGTTTTCGAATTTTAAATAAAAAAAAAAAAAAACGATTCTCGTCCTCAGACACCGTAGCTTATATCGATATAGTTTTAAGGAAAAAATTCGACTCGACGCGAAACGGATAAAACAAATTTTACTAATCAAACGTTATGATTCACTATAAAAAATCTAAGTAACTCGATCGAGAGTAACTTAACTCACCCGTCATTTCCTGCAATGTTCATAAATACCGAATTTAATATTATATACTTTTCGTCGTCGAATCGTATGTGTTTATATTCGAAATAATAATGTGTTACACGATGTGAAGAATCAATAGGATTTTCGCGCTGTTTGAGATGTCGAATGAAGAATGTACACTGAGCATACGTTTACCTACTGGCGTTTGTGTAAAATTAAATTTGCGTTACAAAACGAAATGCAATGCGTATATGGTTATCGTTAAGTTCGCCAATGGTGGTCACGTAAATTTGCTATACACATGTGACCGACAAAGTGATAACTTGATTAATGTGGGCGCTGTATTTATTACACATTGCCGCCATATTCAGCGTTATATTTAAATCCATTTATTTCGAACGTTTATATTTTCCAAATCAAACCTAATGTAAAAAGTCATTTAAATCGACGCGTTTTTCGTATTTGTATTTTATTTTGCAATTATACTCGCATTATTATATGTAAACTGAAACAATTACAACATTCGAATAGTAATGTCGATCGTTATATTATTGTAATCGTTGTGGCTTTAAAACGACACGATAAGTGAACGCAATCGATAATAGTAAATATCAAAACGATTTTTTTATTCTTTTGTTTCTCACAAACGTTTTCAATAGGTTCAATCGTTTTTGCAAACGATTTCTAATTATAACTATGTGAACGGCTTTTATGAATCTTTTGTAAGTTCGAAATCTTACCCACCAATCATTGCCGAGAACCACCTTATCAAAGTCGTGTTTACTGTCATTCTGGAAAGAAAAAAGAACACACGATTAAGGATTAACTCACAAAAGTGTGTGTGCTCTAAAAGGTCGAAACCCCATTTCACTCTTTTATTCGCTACAATATTAGGTTTAATGTTATAGGTTCAATAACAGGGTTTTATTAATAATAGATTTGTGTTTGAGAACGTATTCAGTTTTTTTTTTTAAAATTCATCTAAAATAATTGTTACAGTATGATTTCTTTCCTCTCAAATAATAATATCCGCGACAGTAGTTATCGAATGAAGTTTTATCAGTGTCAGACTAATATCCAACAAACTATTTGCGAGCTATTTAAATCACCGTTACCATTTAAGTGTATATTCAAAAAAATATTCTATATATGTGAAAAAAAAAAAATGCTTTTTTTTGTTATTTATTCATTGTAATTTTACTGTATAACGCACTGACAAAACGTACTGGAGAGTTCAGAAATATCGTGAATTGAGTTAAGATTATTTGAAAATAATTATTATTATATCGTTGAACTTGTTTTATTGGTTAATTTTACTAGTTAAAGTTCTAAAACTCACAATATGATTCATCCGAATGCTCCGTTCGCGAAATCCCAACGGCACCGTCGGATTGTCTCTCAATATTTTTTTATACGAGCACAATTTTTCCTAGATTTAAAGATTCGTGTTAATCATCGGCACTGGTCATGTCTTGAACACTACTAATAAATCGGGTGATACCTCGTAAGCACTCCATTCGGCATTGCGCTTATCAATAATATCACGCTTTAGTTGTTCCTCGTCAATTTTCGGTTCACTTCTGTGTACCTTAAACGGATCCATTTTATTTTCCATTCCAAAAAGTTTTACTTTCATAAAGAATTCCTCTCTTTGTTTCAAGTAAACATCCCGATACGTCTTGTCCGGTTCGCCGAGAGCGCCTAAAACGCGTGTAATTCAATTTATCGATTAAGAAAAGAACAACCCCTTTGTCGGTATTCGTTAATTTCTTTCCGTTATACGAATCAAATCATATTAAAATGAATTTTCGACAAATACTTTTAAAAAAAAAACTATGCACTTAACAGAGGTCGTATGTGCGAATTAATTATAGAAAAATGTATTCTACTTAGAAACAATAAATGTGTCGTACAATGATGAAAATATTAATTTTTCCTATCACATTTGACACATGGTATTTAGAATATTGAGCACAAAACTCAAAAAATATTTTGATCGTTGTATAAGATGCAATACGAGTGGATATTTGTGAAAAAAAAAAAGAGAGAAAAGAGGTCAACAAACGAGATCTGGAAAATCGTATAGCTTAAAATTTAATTATTTCTTACTGTTCCACGAGTAGTCGACAGGAGCAGCGGGTTTGTCATCTTTTTTTGTTTTATCTTTAATTATTTTTCTACGAAATGGAGGTGAGATCATTTTTTTCGGCACACTCTTCTCCGTGTTCGTAGTTTTTGGACTATAAAACAATTTTGGTCAATTTGTCAAATCGTGTCATGTTTTTAATCGTATAAACGTTGGACGTTAGAACGTCGTCTCTTTTTATCATAAGTTACGAATACGAGTGATATTGATTGCCTTCGTGTTCATTACGAGTTAGAAACATACATTTAGCATACGTTTCAATAACCGTGCGCTCGATTTATTCTCTTTTCACACGTTGTTTTCCACACGTTTATGCCCACAAATCGTAAAAACCGCTCGTGTTATTGTTTTCGCCAAAATGAAAGTAAAAAAAGTTACCTGGTAGTTTTGGGCTTTGTTACTGCTATCAGGGTTATGATTTTGGGTTCTTGATTTGCTTTCGAAGAGTAAAATATTAAATTGACATTCAATGTTATGTAAAATTGTGGCGTGTAAGAGACCGTGACGTTTGTCGGAGTATTGCATAACACTTCACCTGAAACAAGTGAAACAATCAATTTTTGTTTAAACAATCCGTGTATGACTTATTGAAACAAACCGCAAGTCGGATTTACACTTAAGCCCTCTAAACGGCGAGGGATAAATATGCGGAACTGATAAGGGTCTGATTCAGGAGTCAGACTCAACTTCCTCGTAACGCTACAACAAAACAACGTTTAATAGATTTTAGCCGGAAGTTTCACTTAACCACTAACCTCTTTCCGATATCTACATTTCCGAAATTAATTGTTCTAGGCAAACATAAAGGCGTTTTCGGTACAGCCGTTAATTCCACGGCCAAGTCTTCTCGATGGCCAGTCGGATTTTTCAAACGTAAAACATTATTAAATAATTCTTGCTCTGAATTCGACGCGAAATCAAACTGTGGATTCCACGAACCGCGAGGGCCGATAATTGTATATGACTCATTAAAACATTAAATGTTTTATTATAATCGAGTGAAATTATTATTAATATTTTCTCTATCTTCGTCTACCCGCAACAAAGAAGGACAATACATCGTATGCAATTCGATAAAATATTAAGAATTATATTTCTAATAGTACGAGATATATCTTCTCTATCCAACGCGCAGAGCTGAGTTAAAAGAGATAAGAAAACCAGCGCGCGACGACGGTGTATATTACACGAGAGAACCAACTCGTATTTAACTAATGTATTTTTACGAATATCGTGTCGACTACCCTGTAGCCTAAACTAATGAACCAATTGACTTGAAACTTTCACGAATTACTCAGTTTGGCGTGTAGATGATTCTGTGAAAATTTCAAGTTTGTCGGAGGATTACAGCCTTGGTTATAAGCTAAAGTATTGGCATAATAATTATTAAGCAAAACGCTATTTTTTTCATCAATTTTACAATGTATATGAGCTGGCCGCCCATTCTTCCCCTTCCACGTGCCTGTTTCAATCTGTCGTTACGGCGGCGCTGCGTCGAACTATCTGGCCGCCCGAATTTCCGCCTCCATGCAACGGGTTTACGTTGATTTCATCTTTTGTGTGTGAGTGTAAATGTGAAACATTTATACATTTATATTATTTACAAAATCGGTAGCGTCACGTGTCGCTTCGCGACGTTATCTGTATATTTATACCGCTCCTATTCACTCAACAACGCCTAAACCAAACCGCTGGGTCTAGAGACTTGAACTTTTGTACAGAGGTTCCTTAGGCAATGTAGGGGCGCACTGAGAAAGGATTTTCCGAAATTCGACCCCTACCGGGGTTAAAAGGGGTGAAAGGGTTAAACATGAAAAAAATCACCTAGCCGGAACCAAATTAAGTTTAGTTGATAACACACACACACACACACACACACACACACCCCGACGTCGGTCGGTAAAAATTAATTCGTACGTTTAAATTGTATATCAGCTATATTCAAAATGTCAATTATTATTATTATTTGGGCCATACACATTTGTTATACTTAAACCCGGCAAAGACGGATAGATTCAGCTAGTAGTATATAACGCGACAGCGAATGTAATCGTAATATTCGTATTGAATACGATGTGTTTATTTTAACTATTCACGGCGATTCGAGCGCGATACGCACACGATATTACGGATATCAGTTTTCGGTAAATTAATCATTTCATTGTACGGTACGATTGATTACCTATAACGCCGTCGTGTACCCGCGCGTGTGTACATTTCGTCGACTAATTTCAACTAAGAGTACAACAATGTCTCCTATATTAGCATTGTTTTGCCCATCGTAATGCGTGCAATACAATCGATACGCGACGACGACAATGGTAAAGTCACGGTAAAAGCGATTGTTTAAAACGACACAATAACAATGGATATACTACCATACGGCACGCGCGTCTAATCAGTCGGGAGTGCGCCGTTTGACGACGTCTTCCGAGACGCGCAGATATACGCCGTTTACGGTCGAAATCGATCGTCTGCTATATCCAAACGATTGGACGGAAACAAAAGTCGACGAATAAAAATCATCGAAAAAGGCCCTGTCGATTCGCCCGGGAGCTTTGGCTAGCCCCGAATAAAGGGCCGCACACAACGATGCTCCGCACGATGGCCGCGCAGACGGACGCCACCGTGCGGTCAGAGAGGTACTCGCGACAGTCGAATTCGGAAACTTACGTCACTATCCGTGGCTCGGTCTCGAACGGTTTGCGGCGTGCCGTCGATGTTTAATAGTTTTATCCCGTGCGCGAGCTGTTCCGCAAAATCTAAATGCGAAAAACAAAAAACCACGTATAAATATTATTCAAAACCTTATTTACATAACGAGCGTTCTATATAGATTAGTAAAAATATATTCTCGCGTGTCACCTGCTTGTTCGTCATTGACGGGCACTTCGTCCTCGTCATCGGCCTCGTAGAAATTCATCGCGGGTACACGGTTTAAAAACATTAATTATGATTTTGCGATATTATAATGTTACTACACCGATCGTCGCATCTGCTTTGGAAACGGTAAAAACAAATTGGCTCACGACCGCGGGATTTTTATACCGAAAACAAACTAAACGCGTATTATTATACGTTTACGACAACAGCTGTGTTCATCGAAGTAGGCGCCGATAGAGAAATCGATCGATTTGTCGTGCGCGTTGATATTTTAATCGAAATAAACGGCGTTCGAATTATGAGTTTAAATCGCTTTGATGGAATCGTTTTGCCGAATCAATTGACGGGATGGCAAAATGTAAAAACCAATGACGAAACCGATGACGAACGCGCGCGGGTCTGTCTGTCTTGCAAACGTTTCGCGCCGGGAGCAAAGTGATTGTCCGCGAGCACTGATTTTCGATCCCAGTTTATCGACGGGAAGCCGGGCCAAAGGATCGAAATCTAATTTATTTGAGTGCGTTGCACTGCAATGCACTCGGGATCTCGTTGTCGTCCGACGTATAGTGTTCGGGACCGGGGTCGGAGAGTTAAAGATTTTATCGTTTCTCAAATACGATTTACGGGATACTCGAGTGGGCGCGGCACGCTTAACCAATTTTCCACGTTCTGAGCACATATTTAATCTTTGTGGCGATTGCAGTTTTTTGTCTTCGACCCCGTGCCGCGAGCTTTGCGCGACGTCGTTTTAATAACGAAATTTCAAACGTTCTGAACCAGTATGAAACGTAATCTCGCGCGATAACAACGAACGTTTGTGAAAGGACTAAAATCCGAGCGCGCGCCATAGACTTATTGAAATCAATAAACAACCACTCCCTTTAGCCCCAATTTGGCTACATTCGAAACATATTCTCGCATGTCGAACGTTCGAACCGTTCCGAAACCACTCGAAACATATTTTCATTTCGGGTGTATCCGAAAAGACTTTGCTCGCGTTTCGGCTAATCGTCGAACAAAAGAACCGGGCGGCCGCGCAGCACTTATACTTCGCCATTGTGGTAAAAGGGGAAATTTCTTTTTTGCATTAAACAAATTGAAACAGTTATTCGAAATGTTTATTATGAAACGAAAGAGAGTTGGCTGCTTTTAGAAATTTAATTTATTAATGAGCAAACACGGTTTTGTCGTATCTCAAGTCGACTATAACGACGTGACCGTTACCGCCGCCGCCGTGCCCGCCCGTTTTAACTGCATCTCTTCTTCGTAGCGGTCAGATTACCGCAAACACGGTTCGATAACTCGATTCCGTAAGAGACAGGTACACCTAATTATGAGAATTCGCAGTCACCGTAATGAGTCGTTTCTTATCGAGTTATTATTACGTCGGCGACGCCGACGACGACGACGATATTATTATCCGTCTTAACGATTCGCTATACATGATTAAAGACCATTAAGATAAATCTATCGACGACGCCGAACATTCGTTTCAACAGAAATATTGATGGGCAACGGGGCTTAGTGATTTTATCAATAATACGACGAAAATATAACACGACGAAGTAAAAATGAAAAGGTATATTTGATTGTTCTTGGGAAATAAGGTCGCGCGGGCAAGATTTCAGAAATCATCGCGAGAGCTGATATTCGTATACGTAACGAGTTTTTACGTGAAACGAAAACCGATTACCCGGAATATTCGGCCGTACGTTTTATCTTTTGCCGGCGTCCGTTTCGGTTCTAGTTTTACCTGTATCAGTATTTTTATTTATTTTTAACACTCGCCGTAACTGTGTATTTTATTGGAACACACATCCTAATGTTGGTTATTACAAATAACGATTTAATTTTATTTAGCGAACGATTTGATTTCTTAGGTATACGACGCGTTTTCGTAAACGGTTTTTTTTTTTAAAAACGCCACCTCAGTATTACTACATATTATATCAGCTTTCACACGTCGAGTGCCACAGTATTTATGATGTGCGTATTGTGTACGTATGTTTCCGCGCTAAAACTGAGCCGCGGCGCCGACTACGTGTCGACATCGGTTCCGCGCGCCGTGCACAGTGCAATTGTTATTTAAATATTATTATAATCATTATTTTAATAATATATTATACTATATTATCAAGGTAATTTTTTCAAGGGTAATTCGTTACCATACTGATTTCTTTAAAAAAAAAAAAAAAACAATAAAATGTAATTAACGACATGTAAAAATATGAATATAGAATATAGTCTGCGAATATAAATACACACTTATTGTTATTATACGACCGAGCAAGATACATCCTGTACATTATTAAAATAAACCGTTTTGTCGGACATTCAAACAGACGAAAATAATAATATGATATTAATATACATATTATCGGAAAAAGCACAGCCGCGTTATCGACGTCGCCGTCGCCGTCATTCGGGAAAAACTAATTAATACCCACTAAAAATAGCTGCGCAAAATCCAAATATACCAATGCAATCGCGAGATCCTACTGAATAACCACATATAAAAATTAAAACGGTACGTCTACAAACCGATCAAATAATAATCCTACAAAGATTTACGTGACATTTGTCGACTACGTGTCGAACGTGTTTAAAGTAGACATTTTCATTTTCAAAAAAAGTCTTTAACTAGGCGACCTCGGCTCTTCTACAATAAAATACCTCGATCCTTGTTTCATAACCGTTCTTCACGTCATATTCCACGGTCTATCAATAGTTGTTATGTGCTCAGTGCTGGCTTTAAATGAGTACCAGGACATAAAAAAAAAAAAAAACTCCAACTATCCTCACTATATACAATATAATATTATAACTTTGTTAATTAAAATAGTCGTGTGCTCTGTAAATTAACTGTTGTTTCGTTTTTTACATTTTGTTTTTATTATGAATAAAATGTTGTTCCGTGACGTTTTCGTGCAATAAAACATATTTTAAATGGAATACCGTTGGGTCGAGATTTACGCAATCCAAAAATCCAAACGCCTGAGATCCAGTCCCCCGTAATGTTTATTAAATATCACGACGATTTCCGTTTTCGCCGTCGTCGGAATAATAACGTCGGCGAAAATAATTCGCGCCTTCGGTTTTAAGTCATTCTTCTTTGAAATAAGAACTCGACAATTTGGATCATATTACCTTTTCTTTTCGCGTTCTCCCGTTTCCGAAACTATGCAATCGTCACATCGCAGACCCGTGGTTCCTACAGGTATATGCCGGAGCGGTACCCGATCATTAATCACCGTTTGTTGAAACACATCGACTGGGTATTACAGCCAAATACGGCCCGAGGACGTTTTGATAAAAGATTAATTCGGTTACTTGTATTAACAAAAATCCATTTGTATTGATCACGCGACTGCTGCGATACTCGCCGAGTGTAATATAAGAACGTTGTTTCGCAACTTAACGTGTCATTATTGTATTATGGGTTTAATTTGATTTCGTAAAGCAAATACAAATATAATCTTATATTCTCCGCGTTTTGTATTCCATACACATTTGTTTGGCACTGCATATCCCGTTTTAGAAATCCATCTCGGAAACATTTCGTTATTACTCGGGCATCTGGACACGCCTCTGGATTTATTTCAAATTAAACGTACGCACAGCGTTTCCGTCTGTCGGATGTTTTTTTCGACATTTAAACGTTTCAAGTCGACTTGGTCACGTTCAAAACAGTAAAGTCACACTCTACCGGATTACTAATACCGCGAACACTACTTGAAATATAACGCATATTATAATTCACACAAACGTTACGACAGTTGGACACGATTCTACAATCGCCGTGAAATAAACAATCGAATTCATGTGGTAAAATCAAGATGTCGATTTTGAAATCCTTAAATCGTAATACCATTATAATGAAAAGTACCGAGAACATTTCGTCTAGTCGCCGCCACACAACTTACGAGCATTTCAAGAATATTTCAGCGTTTCGCGACTTGTGAAAATACGCAAACGTCTTGTCACAAAGAAACCGATTATAGTACGCGCGAATATTCCAAAGCAAAGAAATTACGAGGCAGTTTGGGAACAAACTAAAATCAATACAAGCAATTTGGTCCGTACAAATATATAATCACGAAAACTAAACAAACACTTGAGATCGTATTTATGTGAGAAAATAAATTATACTGTACGTACAATAATTATATTAAATGTCGCAAACGACTAACAATGTTATCATCACAATATGAAAAATCGTCGAGTATTTTAATCGAATCTTTAAAAAATGAAAAATAACAATAGAAAACGATGAAACAAACGGAAAAGATTGTTCGAAAGGCGTTAGGACTTTTAACGAATTCCCGGAACCTTTTTTCGAAGAAAAAAAAAACAAAAACTTAAAATTAACTCGTAAACATAATATTTCCGGAATGCAATGAGCATACTCGCTTTAAGAACGGCGATAACAGAGTATAATATAATATATAGTTCTATATACGTTTCGCGGATCCTTTGGGTTATGTTTTATTGAAAATAAAATGTGTTCGTTACGATTGTGTTTAGTTTTACGAGTAGAAACGAAATCTCTTCGAAAACATATTATTATTATACGTTTTTATTTATTTATTTATATTGAATTAGGTTTGTTTTTTTTTTTTCATACATTATTTTCCCGGGGGAGCGTCTCCCCCCCCCCCCGGACTGGCGCTCGCGATGACAGATTCGAAAATGTAATTCCAGAAGAGAGAGAGAGAGAGAGAGAAGTGGACAAAAAAAAAAAATCGCTCACACCCGACAACCGCCGCGGTGTAAAACCAATATTATACATTCCTCGTTTTACCCGGAATCTAAAACCGTATAGAGTTGCGGTCACGATCGTGTGCCCGCCGCCGCGTACGTCCGCGACGAGAAAAACGTTCCCGTCGAGTCGCCGACCGGCGTTCGCCCCCCACCCCGTCGCCGACGAACGCGGCATGCGCGGCGGCGGCGGCGGCGGCGGCGACGACGGCGGCGGCATCGGCGTCGGGACGCGGTAAAACGTCTGCCGGCAGCAGTGCGTCGTGTTTACCTCCGTCGCCGTGGTCGTCGCTCGTCGCCGCGCCGCTCGCGTGTTTTTTCAAAAGCACAATCCGAGTACGACATTTTTCATACGGCGCGCGTGTATGTCGGTGTGCGTGTGCGTGTGTATAAGTGGTGTGGGCGCGCGCGCGCGCGCGAGATGTTTTTTTCCGCGTTCGCGTTGAAGAGAATCTAGTGCGATTACGGATTTCCATTACGTCCGGAAACGCGTGGTGGTGGTCGCCGGGAAGTTTTTCGAAATCCTTCGCCGCCGCCGACGACGACGACGCGCAGCAGCCCGGGGATTCGACGGAGCTCTCGGAAGGTAAGTGCCGCGATCTTATACTGCGACCCCCCCCCATCCCCCTCGTCCTTAGCCGTCAGGACCCGTCCCCGCCGCTACTACCCCTCCTGCCGTTTTAATGACCCGAAAATCGTTTGAAAACGCGGTCGACGACCGTCCGCGGGAAATCCGACGGTTCTCGTTCTTCGGAAAAGCTGCGACGTAGTTAGTTACACGCGTCGTCGTCCGATGACGGCACACACACTCGGAGGCAACGCTCGATCATCATTTCGTTCGTATTGTGTATCGTTCAAACGGCGGTTTTTTCAGAGTTTCCCCTTTTTTAGTGGTGTCGCGCCCCGTTGCGTACGAAGCGCCGGCTTCCCAAATCGTTGGCGTCGATTCGCGCTGACCCACTGTTGAAACTAAAAAGAGGGACCGGAGACCTCTTTGTTTTTTTTTCCTTGCACTCCAAAACTTTCGCTCCGTTTTGCGGGTTTTCATTTGAGTCCATTTTGTTCGAACGCGAAAACGTTGGTGAATAATTCTTATGTTATTTTTACGATTTACCTCGATTTCACGCGGATTTTACCAATAATAACACGATAGCGCGCAAAAACAAATTTACCGATTAATAGACGTAGTAACGACCAAAAGTTTAGTTGTTTAATACTCTCGGTATTGTAGAAAATTTCTCTCGCGATTTACCACTCAACTCGTCGGCACGTCGTTATACTCGTATAGTCACTACACCGTGAGCGAGACGAGTGAGATCATTATATTCTCGATTCATCATGTTCTATCTCGAGTTCGCGTTCGGCCGACCGAAGTATTTTTTTTTCACTGTTGTTCACTTTGCGGGCCCTTTTACGTCGACACGTGGGACCCTCGGATGTCCGTGACCACCTTTTGGACACCACTGATATAAAGTGCGCGGTAACGTCGTCGCCGCGTAGCGGGAGAGAGACGGAGGAAAAAGTTCGGCGCAAACGTTTTGCCGCACCTCGAGATTTGCGGATTTTCTACAAATCGTAATTTTATGGCTCTATACGCGCCACCTACACGACAGTATAACGTTATTGTTTTATTCTTCTCCAACCCGGACGAGCCCGAACCACGAAAATACATTATAATATCATAACGCGCGGTACTGTATTAAGCCGACGATAAGAAATACGACTTGAGTGATTCGATTTTGCGCGTGAAACGATACGATGAAAAATCTTTTTTCGGCTTTTCGCCCATAACATAACTATTGTCCGAAACGCGACGAGGGCATAACATTATACCGTACATCGTCTGGACGGCGGCGGGGACGCGTTGAAAAATAAGTTTCGAAACGTGATCGACGAAACAAACGATCCGTGACAATTATCGTTATTTCTCGCGGGTATAAGCGCGGCGGCCCCGGAGACGGCGCGGCGCTCTCTTCTGCGTCGCGAGTTTAATAATTTCGGTAAGCCTTTTCGTCCTCGGGTCGTTTCGCGCGGCCGTTCGGTCGGGATTTATTACGTCGCGTTGTTTCGCGCGCCGCCGTGTACGCACGGCGGCGGGGGCGCACAAACCGTTCGCGACGACGACGATTTTTCAAAAACACGAAAGATATCGCGATAAACGCGCGCGCGTACGCCTGCCCAAGAACTGTATACACGCGTCGACGTGTTGTAGTATTATTATTATAACGGTGTGCGGGCGAAAAAAAAAAAATCACGTCCGGTCACGATTTCGAATAATAGATCATACGCGGAATATTCGGCTGGCGATCATTATTGCGCCGCGGCGACATTGATCGATATACGGAAAAATAACGGACCGAATACGTACGTGTATGATTATGAGGAAAATACCTGTTCCGACCCGAACGGCTCTACGACGACGCGTCGCGTCCGCGCGAGATAAAAAAAAAATAAAAAATAAAAATCGATTCGATTTATTAAGGGCTCCTTCGCCCCCAGCCCACCCCCGTCGTCGTCGTCGTCGTCGTCGTCGTTATTACAAACACGTGACGTTTGGTTTTACCGTGTTTTCGCTCGGAGAGACCTTTTTTTTTTTTTTCCACCGCCCTCGGCGAAACGTCGTCGCTTTTCGCTAGCCGTCGCGTCGTCGCGCGAAATCTTCATCGCGCCGTCAGTGTGCGTTTATCGTGTCGCGCGGTGTCGCGAATATTGCATACGTGTGTTTACCCCGAAACAATCATCGATTTATTTACATATTATCTCGCGTTATGGCGTGTCCATGGTAAATTAATAATTGCGAAATCGTGTGTGTACACACACTGCGCGCCGAAATCGAAACAATAACCGTCGCGGGGTGTATGGCGCGCGGGCATTATGCGAGTCGTTCGTTCGATAGGGGCCGTAAGCGACGAAATAATTGTCCTCGGTAAAATAACAATTATTTTTAGTTTAGTCCGTCCGGTGCGCCGCCACCGCCGCCGCCGCCGCCGCGACAATTAATAATATAAAGCCATCTGGCGAATACAAATTTGTATAGGACCATTGTACACACGATAATCGGATGAATATACAAGTAGGAGCACTACACTGCTCTTAGGTAGAATTTCCCGTGATATTATTATTATTATTATCGTTATCATTATTATTATTATTATCATTATTATTATTATTATGAATTTATTGCGATCGAGTTGAAAAAATCATAATAGGTTATACATATTTTTCGTAAAATAAAAAATGACCTTTAAAATCTCACCGTTTTGGTCGTCGAGCCGTCGATTCTTTCGGGTCTGGTGAGTATTCATATAATGTGGCCGAGAAATTAACTTGTTTATATCGAGAGCCGAGTTAATCACATTGATATTTATACCAATAGACACTCGAAATTACCATAATAATAATCTGAATCGTTTATTTATTTAAAATGGTTTTTTTTTTTTTCTATCTACGGTTTTCACAAAAATTCAAAACTATTTATAATACGAACTCGCGAGGTGTTATTAAACATTTCGCAACGCGAATTTATGGTATTTTAATACCGCCGATTTCGAACTCCAACGAATAAAATATTCGAAACAGTACACTCCTACGTATATATACATATTATTATCGTAGCTTATGACACAATGTCTGTATATTTTATTTCTTTGATACGATTAAACGTTATTCTGAAAAAACATCTGTTTCTCAGTTCCTTGTTTGATTTTATTTCGAATATTACTCGATGCTATACAATTATAGTAGGGTAGTTAAAGTTGTGTGACGTACCGTTATATAATGTTATGCTTTTCATATTAAATATACTTAATACTCTGTGTTATCATATAATAATTTAAATATCGTCGTCTTGGGTTGAATTTTTCCTTTACAAACCTCTACGGTGTTGAAAATACAAATTAGCACCTATATAGGGTAAAATCGATCAAAACAATAAAAATATATCGATACATACTGAATTGTAGTTCAGTTAGTAATACAAAACATGCGCATGTCTTAAAAACGATGTTAAAATTCAAAAGCCCACTGTTATATTATTATTACTACCGACGATGATCTTATGATATCACAAACGCTGTTAAAGCGCGTGCACATTGATTCATCAATAAATCAACGAATATGTTGGTGTTTTTTTTTTCCCAACGACGGTTTACTTTCATTTTAAATATGTTTTATATTTAATTAAGTGAACGTATTGTCAGAATACGTCGTCATAAAACATTGATTTCGCATGAAATTGCACGCTTAAATATTTCATAAAAGTTTTAAAACTCGCTAAGGGCATATTTATAAACGTATTGTGACTTTAGAATATCAACTGAAATGTAAACATTTTATACTGCGATTCCGTTCAGAGTGTTTTACGAACTTTTGAAACGAATATGAAAACTTAAAGGAAAAAGAAGACCGTTAAATTCTGTATATTTAGTCATTATTTCCTTGGTACCATCATTGTCTACGGTAAATATAATTTCTGGCCAACCATGTAATCACGCACTAATTGAACTCATTTTTCGTTTTGTCGCTCTAAAGCACGCACTGCTTTTGGTAAAAAAAAAAAAAAGTACATTTAATAAAAATGAAATTTATAATCATACTTTAAGAAATCAGAAAAAGTAAAAAAAATAATACATTCCAAGTTAACAACTAGATCTGTCTTCTTCTTTTTTTTTTTTTATTTTTTTATTTCAATAAAGTCGAAGCGTTATGAAACTTTCATTAAATAGTTTTTCGCATAACGACGGTGCAGAATTTTTCATTTCAATGACATTTTCACCGTTTTCAGGTTACTTAAGCTCCTTTAGCCGTGCCATTTTCTGTCAAGTTTTTTTGCACAAATCACTTGAAAATTTATTTTTTCAAAGGCCGTATAATTTTTTCTAACCCTAATGGAAATCTAGAATGAATAAAAAGTTTCGAATGCTCTTTAAAATACTATGAACTGTAGTAGTAGTTGTTTAATCATTAGCGTTATAACGAAAAAGTTAAGGAAAATACAAAAGGTGAACGCTAGTTTTATTAAAAATTACTCATTTTTATCGAGTCGAAAATATATAATACATACTCGTATATACAAGCACACGAAAAAAACGTATGAACTTTAACAATATTATCTTCCGACGTGTTTTTAATAATATTAATTTGTACAGTGAAAATTTAGCGAACCGATAATTCTTACCGATTGCTCTTATCTCCTACCTACCCACGTATAAGATATTGTGAGTGTATCGTACGGTTGTTTCTTTCTTTTTTTTTAATATTTTAGTATGTCGTTTAGATAATATGAATAATGTTCACTATATAGTTTGGATGTGAATAAGTTTTTAAACTTGTAGCCATATACGTAAATTATATGCTGTAATATATGTAAAAGCAACGGTATTAAGTACATAGCCCGGTGTATGTATATAACGGTATAATACAGATATTCCAATTCAGTAAAATTGACGCACATATAACGTGCAATTTTTATTACTTTCAAACTCCATTGAATATGCATAAATTAAGTATGCTCGAGAAAAACGAATATAAGGAATTCAAAATGCCATTTTCATGTGATACCCACACTTTCGTCCACGTGGTGTATGCACATTATATTTATATTTCTAATTACGTTATTGTTCGCCGCGGTAACGGCGGCGATGACTTTCAATCGACGATCGATGACATTAATGTTCTATTCGTGTTCAATATTGTACGGATTGGTTTCATCATCGCAGATAATATGCTTTGTAGACGTGCATTGGTTTAATAATAACCATAGAAACAAACGGGTTTCAATTACAATTATTATTATTGTTTGATGGATACGAGGAGTAGATGTAGCTAAAAACGTGTTTATTTATTTTTTGATAAACGCTGGACAAATAAACCTAATCCTAAACGCGTGACTGTACACATTAACAGACCATTCGTAAAACATTATACGACGCGCATTATAATATCTTTGAACGTATCGGGAAAAAAAACTCGGGTTATTTTCATTAGTCAATCGTTTGGAAACAAAACCCCGTATTTAGATGTTTACTAAATTTAAATTAAAAGGGTACAAAAAAAACAAACGTTTCTCTAGATATAATAGTGAAGTCGATTTTCGGCACTGAAACACTGCGCATTTTTCAAAAGGCATACGTAAAACGATTGATTCTCCGTAAATAATATAAATGTGAGAGTCGGGTTATTATACCAACGGCGATAATATTATGGCCATAGTGTTCGACGCAAAACCGCCAAAGCTAGGAAAGACATTTATTAGTTTCGTCTCTTCGAGACAAAAGAGTGAATTGTCATAGACGTTATAATTGCGCTAGTTTTGCGAAACTTGATTGTATTATGAGTATTCAGCACAATAACTATAGTATTGAATAAACCGAATAAATCATTATTGTTTAATGCTAGTTCCGTCGTTAGTTTCCAAAGTTTCGCGCAAAGATAATTTAAACCGATGTCAAAAAAGTCGGATGAAATACGATAAATATATTATACACTTTATTTAATTTTATGGCATAACAATATTTAGAGGTTGAAAAATATCAGTCTGACTTGCCGTTAGATATTGCCATCGAGTAACTCTTCACTGCGGCTGGTGGATAAGTTTTCATTGCGATTCGAAACAGCGATAAATAAATAAATTATGATGAAAACGTTTTTTATCTCGCAAATATCTATAAACATCGACCAACTATATATTATAATTAAAAATTATCATCACTCTTATTGGAAAACGTTGGTGATTTTTCTGTGATTCGATTCGTCATACAGTTACGTATATCTATGGTAATAATTTCTCGTTAAATTCGACCGCTATTTATACGGCTGGCATGTCGAATTCTATTAGACCGAAAATATTAAACGAGATACTGTGTTATTTTATAGGCCACATAAAAAAAATATAGAGGCTCGTATGAAAAAAAAAACATTTGTAAACATTTTTAATAATTATAAAGTTCATTAAGCATATTACATTATATTTAATATACATTATACATTATATTACATAAGTGTTATTATCAAATTATTTGTATTTATCTTTTATATTTTATTGAAAAAATAGTACAACTTTTAATTAATTTAATATAATAAGAAATAAAATAAAACCATTCATTTCATCTCGATGTCTCTGTGCATCATCTGACATTTCTTTTCTGCCATTAACTTTTCTATTTCGGGAGAAATCTTATACTAGACGAAGCCAATTATCCTATGGATGTTTATTAGTATTTATAACTCTTTCTACATCTTTCTAAATGCAAATTTAATTTAATTTTTTTTGTTTCACTTAAATTTTATCCAATACGGCCGCAAAAAGAGCCACGCGCCGCGTGTTTGGCACGCTTTTCATTCAACAATAAAAAAAAGAAGATATTTATCTATAATTCATAAAATCAATGTAGATTAAACGTCGCGCGTCGTCCGTTTAATAATTGATTCTTTTTAAACGTGAAAAAAAAATTCTAAATTTATCGTATCGCAACCGAAGAGATTTTGTTATCTTTTTTTTTTTTTTGAACGTGCAATATATTGTAATGAGAATAACATAAAATATAAAATACAAATAGTACATAATATAATCTTTAGTCACAATAAATATCTACGCTTGAGGTGGAGGTAGAGAGTTGCGTTAAATATGTGAGAACAAAATAAGTATTTTTGGAATAAATTAAGAAATCGCACAAAAAATTTGTTTACAAACGGTTTTCGTTTCATATTATCATTAACGAAATGATAAACAAGTTGTTAAATATTTTATTCATTTCAGCAGGACGAATTCCATGTTACACCTGGTCATATAATAAACAAACGAATTCTCTGTTATTTTTTCGACACGCCTGCACTCGAGTCGATTCGATAACAATTATAATATTATTCCTAATGTTTATCTCATCAAACAAATTCGTCTCTTATCGCCGTCTAGTTGAACAGCAGCTGCTAGCTATGTCGTCGGCTATCTTTTACCGCTATTACTGTGGACAATTTAATATTCGTCTTTGTACGGCGCGTGAAACGACAACGCGATTGGGTACGATGTGATATAATAACTGCCTCTATTAACGTGAAATCGAAAACATAGACGCACTCGCACGCGTTATAGACGTCGCCGAGGCAATAGATTACTCGACGCAATTTCCTGGCGTTACGTGCGCGTCGCAAAATGGACGTCGCCGTAATTACGATCAGAGCAGGACGCGCACAACTTTTAAATCGTATTTGTAGATTTCGCTGGGCGCGCGCTCGCAGGACCGACGCCGTGTAATACAGTTAACGACGTCTAGACGCGCGCCACGGATTTCGCATGATGCTCGTACGAACGCGCGACGTTTAAACGCAGCCGATGATTTATTCGCACGGACATCGCGCGTACGGTTTTTTTTCTTTCTTTTTGGAATAAACGACAATAACAAACGCGAAATAACCGCGCGCGCCAGAGTTTCTCGTCCTTTTCGTTTCCATCGACGCGTCCTGCTCGCGGTACTCGAGTTCGTAAATCAGATCGTTCACGCCGTGTTTCCGTTCGCGTCGTAAAACCGCGCGAGCCGGATAACCGTCCGACGCCGTGGGACGAGGTATAGAGGTACGCGTGCACGCAGGTGCCTGTCCGTATACGTTTTGGAGCTCGGCCAGGACGCCAACTCCCGGGCTCGTCCTCCGACGATATTAGGTTACACGGATTTGGGGAAATTTTTCGCCGGCGGTTCGGATAATTTTCCCGACACGAAACCGCGGCCGGTGGGACTTTGCGTCTCCCTCGACGTCCGACTGCAGCATAACGACGGATCGATGCTTTCGAAAAACCATTCCGACCTGAGGAAGGCGGATCAGAATCTATATCTGTTTCTAAACCGTTCGGACGGAATTCGTCCTGTTACATCTGATTTCCTTTAAATTAACTATACGTATCACTTTTGCAGAACACCGAGGTTTTATCAAAATTTAAAACTCGAACGTTGGTCAAAAATATTGTGACTGTCGAGTTTTCGATAATTTATTACGAAAGTTAGAACGACGCACACGAGGAACTTTGTATTTAATTTTTACAAATGTTCGTCAAATCAAACTTGTTTTGTCGACATTCTACGAAAAACAAAAAAAAACTAAAAACAACTCGTGTACATTTAAATCGTTTTTGAATACGTATATACGGGTAGTCCAAAAAATTAAAAAAATTGTTCTAACAATGTCACCGTCTTCAGGTAACTGTTTCTCTTGGATTAACGATGAAAAAAAAAATTAAAATTCATCTAAAACCGGCATTCCGTTAATTTTTCGTCGGTTTTTTTTTTCAAAAGCGTCCGCGTAATTGTCGATCTTCGACATTTGTATCGAATACCATTGGAGGGTTTCGGAAGTCCTCTCAACATAAACACGTCGACGCTTTATTCATTCCATAATTTTATAATTCGTTTCGTTCGATTTTTCCAGTCGCGCGTGCACTTTGTCCGACGCGCATTCAACTCTTAAATCGTACATCCGGCACGAGCCGATACTCGTCGATAACGGCGGAAATTACGCTACTCGGGTGCATATAGTGTAAACCAGTGTACTGCGAACTCTCGTGTTTATCAAAAAAACCTACTCGGGTCGTGATTACCAGCTACTCGTCGGTTTTAATTCAAATCGTGACGTTTTGAAAGAGTAGCTAAAAACGTTGTTCTGTTGGCGCGATCCGTCCGGCACGGCGAATAATTCAAATGTATACGTATATTACAATCGTCGGGATTAGTAATTTATTAGAATATTATAACGATCGCAGCCTAATCGGGTTCGGTCGGGTATATTATTCGTCGGTAACAATAATTGTTTCGATCGACGTCACTGCGAAACGCGCATTTATTACGATGTGTATTATATTATTGGCTCGGAATTTAAAAAAAAAAAAAAAAAAAAACCCCTCCCCCCCGCCACTACATTTGACTACGGCGCATTAATAATATTCAACGATCGTAGTTCGGGAAAACGAATTATTATTAGTTTTATTCGTTTTAATAATGCGAATTTTCGAAAACTGAATTAATATAATTACGTATTTAGTAGAGTTGTGCGCGAGAAAAACGTCGACACATAATAGGTACTAAATTATTTACGGTAATTATGTTTTTTTTTTTTTTTTCATTTTTTTATACGCTATAGGTAAAAGCTAGAGAAAAAAATAAAAATATTATTACGACATTTAAATTGAATGGAATCGTCGAGATAAACAGACACGTGGTTTTCAACAATAATTGTTATTATCGCATGAATGTTTGAAAATAAGTAGTCGCACACATCGAACCATGTTATACGGTCGGTATAAATACTTTTCAAACAAGTTTATAACTTGGTAAAGCTTTGATGTAAACAATATTGTGTACATTATGATTAATTCATACAAAAACATTTCGCGAGGCCGGTATTATACGACATATTATGCGCGGTTTGAAAGAACGCGACTCTTATCACGCCGCCGCCGTAACGACGAATATCCGCGACACTCCCTCGATACGCTCGATTATCATTTTTCTTTTCAAATTTTATTTGACGACTTATATAATGTTGATTACGACTGTTTCGAAAATTCACCAACGTCGCGCGTCGGGTGGAACATTTATCGTGCGATTGGTTCGTATGAAACGCACAAAGTTTGAGATTTTTGGCGCGATAGGAAAACTTAATTAGTTTTCACAAACGCCGGGCGAACAAATAAAAGCTTTACATTGTCGTTCAGAACATGTGTTCCTTCTTTTTTCATCATTTCATTTCGGCTCCCGAATTAGCGAGAGAGGGTTATTTCAATTAGAGCCTTTTAAGTATTTTATTTTTTATTTTTTTAAATCTTTTGTTTTTCAACGTTCTCTGAATAAGATATCCTTAACGTTACCTAGTGTAAATGAGTTGGATAGGGGAAATATGCTCGAAGACGAAAAACGTGGCAACCTTCCAAATTGAGAGTTTCACAGCTCATCGAAAATATACATTATCGATAAAACCCTCGGAAAAAACTATTCCTGGAAGAATTTAATATTAAATACATCGCAGTGATTCCATTATGAAAATTAAAACGTTCATAAAGTCCAGGTTAAACCTAAAGAAAACAATTATTTAAGACTATTTTTGTATCGTCTTGAAAATAAAATATCGACTAGGCATGTATATAAAAACAAATATATATATATAAAAAATAGTCGTAATAATAAATTGGATGTCGGTCATTTATCTCGTCGCGTCATTCGTTTTAACGGCTAGCTAGATACGTATTTATTATTTATTTTATATTTATGTCAAAGCAATAATAAACCATTGAAAAAAAAACAAACAGTTTTGGGCTTCAGAGTTTGTAAAACCAGTTTTAAGTGCGTTATAATTTTGTGGAAATAACTCGATAAGTACTTACCACCGGAAAAAATAAATCAAGAGTTGGATTTTAAATTACATTTCTACTAGTTAAACTCGTATGAAATATGCTCAAAGGTATCGATTTCCTCTTTTTTTTTTTTTTTCGTCGCAAGCTATGATTCGCGCCGACATTTTGAGATCTAGCGATCACCTATGAAGCTGTCTTTGAAAACGTTACGGGTTAATGCACAAAGCAACACAAAAGAATAATTTTGAAAACTAACTAAAAGCACAACTGTTCTATATACGAGTCGTCCATCTCATCATTACCTGCTATATGTATTAAAGTGGTTTTCAGCTCAAACGATATAGTATTTCAAAAATACAATTAGATCTGTACGATTGAATTTTGCGATCGTAAGTTTATATCGCGAAAGAACGATATTTTCAAAACAATTGAAAACATTTGGCGATCTTTAAGAAATCTCAATCTTTCGCGTGTATGTCTAGTTGTAAACTACAATAATAACGCATTACGAGACGAGTGAAAATCGCATCGTCCAAAATCGAAATACCTTGTTTTTCCGGCGGTAAAGACTGCTGTGACGGCGTGTATCACATACTATTCCGTTTCCCCGTCTCTCGCACGACAACCATAATAGTTGGGGTACCTGTTTTTTTCTCTCGGCAACGATTCTCCGTTTTATATTGTTCGATTCGAAAACACTACCCGACCACCAGTCAGGTACACGACCGACGATTAATTTTATATTTATTTATCTTTTATCGATCGACCTTCGATAATACACGATAATAGTTTTAAATTAAAATATTTCGAAGAAAAAAAAAGTTTGAATTTAAAAGCCCGCCGATTACTACATTATATAATATATATGTATATACACACATAATCAAAAATATTAAAGCTTCGTGAATGCAATTGTTCGTGAATGACAAACAACTAATTACACGAGTAGTTTTTCAACATTTTATATCGGTCTGCTTGATAATATTATGATACATTTGTTGGTTGTACAGAAAAAAAAAAAAATAAGTAGGTACCGACGTTTTTGTCGAAAAAAAAAAATAATAATAATAATAATAAAGGTTTATCTTGATGATTCTATGTCATTATAATTGGACTATTCGTGATAGAAATACATTACGTTTTTCAGACTCGGGCGAGAGAGGGTAACATTTTGTTCCGAACGAGGAGGCTATATTATATTTTTATTAATTAATTCGATTGTACGTTGTATTTTCGCCGGCGACTTGTAAATTGTGTAATATTTTTAATAGCGTATTCTGTATCACACACCGGATAATTAATCGTTTAGGTCAAGCAATTTAATTTTAGATTACATCGTGAAAGTCAATATACGTATAATTACGAATAAAACTCCCGAAACCGCCGGGTACCTTTGACCCGAGCGGGTACCAATTATAATCAAATGGTCACGGCATTTTTGGATAAATTAAGGGTATATAATATTACAAATACATATTTACATATTATTATACGAGTACCTAATACGGAGTGTATTGAAGTTTCAACAAAAATAAAAAGTAAATGAAAATTTTTATCGAATTGACCACTAACCTTTTTTCGTTTCGTTTCGTTTTTTTTTTTTTTTCCGCCATTGTAATGACACGGGTAGGTTTATTTTATTTTATTTTTTTTTGCAGTCGCACACGCAATACCATTAACCGCCGAGGTGAAATTCTCAAACGAAACGTACGTACCGAGTCACGAATTTAAAAAATGTTTCGAGATTCCATGATTTTGAAAAAATAAAAAATTACACATTATAGGTGGGTCGCGTACACTTCCGTGGCGTCGTTTTCCAATGCAGATAATAAAACGCAATTCTAGATTGTGTAATATGTAATTTTAAAGAATACGAAATTTCATTTCTAAATTGTATGTAATTAAAATGACGTGAATAATTCGACCTGCGATTTCGTATTTAATTTCGCGCAGCCATTTTTCTCTGGGCAGCGCGGCAAATTACTATATTTTAAGACGTCATTTTTTGTTCGCTATATTTATTGTTTTCGCTGTAAAGTGAGTTATCGCGTGTTGCAGAATAAAATGTTCATAAATGGAAATTTAGAAATAAACTCGTAATTAGATATCTTTTGGTCAATGATTTACTTGTTGAAGAAACGAAAAAAAAATAAATAAAAAATACGGCCGTTAGTCATTAAAACTACATTACTGTTGGGCAAAAGGAACGAAAACAATTACGACTCTGAGTGATAACATTAAAAGTACAGCGAGTATCGTTTAAGGGCGGTTATTATTTTTGAACTCTCAATTGGATTAATCATTAAAATACCGATTTATACGCTCCGACGAATGGAATAATACGAATGGGAATACGTCATGACTTAATTTTTTTTTTATTTCTTTCCACTAAAACAGAAAACCGCACACTGTTCGTTATAGTATATCTATCCTTGTCCGGCCGATATTTTTAACGACTGATAAAAATTAGAATTGAAAATATTACGCCGAGTAATTATTTTAATTTCATTGCTGACGTTAAATTTTCTACCGACGTTTGAAAAAAAAAAACAAAAACCAACCACCCAATGTACGTATAGTTCATATAATAAACTACCTTAGAGATTATTGTGTGAAAACCACCCTACACGCCTCGCCCTAATCAAAGAATTTTGGAAAAATGCCAATTTATCTTGGAACATTATTCTGCCCTCTAATAAACACCGGTACCTACCTACACTGGCGGTGTTACGGTTTAATCGTTCCGAGCAATTTTTATCAAAGTGTATACAGAAAATGTTTTTTTTTTTTTTTTCTGAACGCAATTTATTCCGAACCATAACTAAGTTTTTATCGCAAAAAAATAAAATAAATGGAAATCTTTTCATTTTACAAATGCTTATGCTCGCGAGTAAACCTTTTTTATTCAAATAGACAAAGTGAAAAATTAAAGTTCGTATTTCGCCCCCGATTTCTCATTCTCTAATAAATTACGTGAAATAATCGCAAACGATTTCATAAATGATAACAATTTATATTGTGTGCGAGACATCTAAATAAGTTACACGTAAGAACTTAATACGGTTTACTTAACACTTCCATCAGTCGAACGTTTTTCGTCCAGAAAATACGTATTAGATGATGAATTACATTTGAAACGTGCTATTAAAACTTTCGTAAATAACAGTTTGTTTTTCTTTGTTAAATATTATAAATAAAAACTGCGTTCGCTCGTATTTGTTCTTCGTGTATATAAAAAAAAAAAAACGATACGTTTTATTACTAGTAAAACGTGTTTTGTTAACAAAAAACAAGAATAATAATAATAATAATAACGACTTTGGAAAAACATTCGCAGTGAGAACACAATCCTGTTCGGACGTATTAAAACGAATTATTAACGTGATCGATGTGCATACTAGAGATCGAGACTCGCATTGAATTTTTTCAAATGTTTTTCCACGCGAAACTCGCCGTGTAGCGCGTTCACATTTCATACGTGTTCATTAGACGTTTTCCGTCTTTGTTAATCGTTCGCCGTGACCCAGAGGACGGCAAAGATAACAATAAACCGATTTTAAACTCTCGCGATTCGGCCACACCGTAAATTGGTCGCTTGTTTAACGTTCGGACGAGCGCAAGACAACTTTGAATTAATGAGCCGACCTTTTGGTGTGGCATCGCAAAAGGCAAGGGCTGAGGCGACGGCGGCGGCGAGAGAGGTACTCCTTTCAGTGAAGAGACGGGTATTTTGTTAAAATACCCGAAAACTGTTCGGGTGGGAAAACGTTTGGGAGTCAACGTTAATCGAGATTAATGATTGTGCAAAATTGGAGGACTTTGCAGGATAGATTATATTGTTCTTTTCCTTCGATGTATGTTGGACGTAAATGCACATACATCGATAACTTTGTAGCTCGTGTGCAGGAAAAAATTTATCGTAGGCAGGCACCTTTATGTGTATATATATTATATTGGTTATTGATTGTAAAAAAAAATAAAAATATTGTTTTTCTTACAGGGAGCAGATTTTAAAAAGGACCCAACACTGCATGATGAGACGGAGGAAAGAAGATTATTGAAAACAAAACCACGACAAAGGAAAAATATCATTTCGAAGGTACGTACTTATGTAAACTATTTCAGGGACAGGTATAAATCCTTTAACCCGAATTACCGTGGTCTTTGTTACAATTTACATTATAGTTTAAAGAGAAAAAAAAACACGTTGTAAAATATAACTTTGCCGGGTAATATTCCATCATAAAACTTTCTTTTTTCTTTTCCGTATTCTTTTTTGATTATATAAAATCACTTTCGTCACATACCATTCTGCAATCATTTGTTATTTCTTAGTTTACAGCAAACTTTAGTATTTTTTCATTTTTTTTTAGCACGCATTTTCGATTATTCGCAAAAAAATCTTTCATTCTGAAAAACGTAAGCGCTCTAGAATAGTGAGAAGTGTTTAAAATGATCTTTTTTTCTCCCTTCTCGATCTGTATTCGAAAACAAATAAATATTGGCCAGTCATTTTCACACACCGACACTCTGAACTTGAGATTCTACAATTATAGGAGGAAAAATACTTATTTATTCAAACAATAAAACTTTATTCATCTTTTCAAAACCGTTTTTATTCTCTTTTAAAATTAAATCCGAGTTCATTAGAACCGTCGAGTGTCAATCAAAAATACTTTTTTGATATTTTATATCGCTATTGAAATTTATTAGTTTTTCTCACGAAGTGTACCTTTTTTTTTAATTTCAATAATTTTTAAAACTCACTATCTGCTACTATCCATTTTAACCAGTTTAAATACTTGAAACGTATTCCCTATCAAATATTTACCACGGGTATTCCATTTATTTTCATTTTTCCCATAAATAAATAAGAAATCATAATATTTTTTCGATGACAGGTGTCACTTTAGATAGTATTTTATTTATTTATCTTTGACTCGATCTGTAAACATAAACGTGTATGCCGTACGGCATATTTTATAGATTTCAATTCTATCACCGACATATATGTTGATTAGACGGCGTGTAATCCTCGTTAGTAGTTTCGATTTTGATATCAAACATTAGATTCGTTTTTAATAGAAAAAAAATTAATCGTAATCAGTTGTAATGTGATTGTAGTTTTGTAACAAATTGTGTATAGATATTACCGATTCGCGTGTAATCAGTCAATGCTATTATCGTACAATGCGCATGTTTTAGTTATGAAATGACTCAATAAACATGTGTTTGTTAATTAATTCGAACGTAATTTTCTGACCGGTAAAAGTATTACAACAGCGATTAAAAAATGTATTAATCTTAATTATTATTCAAAATTTCGGGTCGAAACATTTAAATTTTTTTTCAAATTTAAATTATATTTTTTTTCACTCGAATATCTGATGATTTTTTAAGCTGTTTCGCCGCGTGTACGCTTATTTCTTTAAGACACGGCGAGTATTATAGAGAAAAAAAAAAAACCGAAATATTTCACAACTATCGATTTGAAAAACACCGGAGGTAAATCGTTCGGTCTAATTTACTTTTGTACATTTCGACTGTAAACATTTCGTATAATTATATTTTCTCCACTCGGATTAAATGTTAAATGTCAATCGCGTAATGTGTGACTGCAGTATTTGTAATCAACGAAAGAGACTCGTACAGGGTAATTTCATTGAAATATTAAACCGTCTGTTTTTTCGTGATTTATTTTAAAAAAAAAAAAAACGAATAATTCATTTCGTAATTACGTTTTTTCTCCGAATAAAACCGAAACGAATTAAACGAGAAATTATTTACTCGTCAAAACATAAATGCTGTCATTTGTGTGGTGCGAGCGAAATGATATATGATTCCCGAAGTCGTTATTGATATTTCAGAACACCGCGCCGGGGGAAAAAAAAAAAAAAAAAACACTCGAAGAGAATATACTACTTCCAAACGTATAATATTCACCGGGAAAACGGATAAATAAGGTATCGCTTTTCGAAATATATATTTTTATATATTATGTATAAAAAAGAAAAGAAAAAAAACCAACGAAATCCAGCGACGTAAAAAAACCGTAGATATATAATGACTTGACACGTTTGACATAAATTTCGTAATACAAATTAAACAAAAAAAAAAAAAAAAACGCGTATTCAATTCGTTGCCCGTTATTTTCTCGCCGTATCGATCGAACGAATAAAATCGTAATAAACTCGTTTCAATACTACCGCGTTGTTGTATATTCGTACACGCTAGGGATCTGTGTTTAATTCGATCCCGACTTATTATAGAAATTATCGGTAGGAACACGTGAAAAAATTTTCCGAACACACGCGCGTGCTACGGACATTTCTCATAAATTAATATTCCCGCCGAACCGCTGCTGCGCGCAGTAGAACTTTTTTGGCCCAGGTATGTGTTCCCATCGCTGTTTCGTGCACGCGCAAAAACCTTGGTATCTATCTCTCGCGCGGAAAAAGTCAAACCGGAAAGTTTTCGTTCCCCATTGTGATAAATCATTCGTTTTGTTTTTCGTTTTTTTGTCCGTTAATACTCGTCGTTAACTATTTATTTATTTTTTTTTTTTTCAAACACACGTACTATGAAACCGTAATATTAATGTACATTTTTATGGAATGTATATATTTTGTGAGCGATAAACAGAAAAATATTTCAATCATTCGTCGGCGGTCTGTCCGTTTTCTAATAATTCGGATCGGAATATTGATTTTTTTTCAACGTCCAGAGAAATCGAACGAATCGTATGCGTAATTAAACGTTTTGAGTATAATATCTACTATTTAAATCGTCACGATAAAATCACTCGTTTCGACAATCGTTTTCGATAAACGTCAACACCGATATAATATAGGCAGTAGATTTTAAACAATTCGTTATTGTCGTTTTCGTCAGATCCGAGTAAATGCAGAATATACAAGACGACACGAAAAAATCAAAAAACATACTTACTTAATTGTTTTTTTTTTTTTTCAATATCGCCGTTCGTATATATATGTGGCCCCCTCCCCCCCCCCCCGACAATTGGATTGTAAGAGGTTAGCAGCGAGTGTTGTTACCTAATTCGTCGCGAGTTCCCAGCTCGGACGACATATTGTATTGATTAACCATAGTGAGAAAAAAAAACCCGAGAAATTCATATCTATATCGACACGCCAACGACGAGTGTACGGGGACGGCCGGGAGATATTTCTCGCGCACGTCGTCGTCTACACAATAACGGTTTACGGTGACACGGCGACTTTCTATTATAATATTCGAGGTGCGTGCTCGTGCGCGCGCGCGCGCCCGCCCGCTCTCCGGAGGCGAAATTCGAAAATTTCACGATTGTTTGGATAACTCAATTAAAAAAAAAAAAAAAAAAAAAAACTAAAGAAAATGGAATAAAAGGGAGGAAGAGATAGAAAAACGAAGCATCCTGTTTATCTATATAAGACGCTTTTGTGCGTATAATAACGTCACGTAGCGAATAGTAATGGGTATAAAAATGAGGGAGAAAAATGTGCCGTCGTCGACTAAAAATTGGAACGCCGTGCACGAGACATTAGGCATAATCTCGTCGTCGTAGGTTCGTTACGACAATATGATGTAACAATATATATTATTTAACTTTATCACTGTCCAGATGTTTTTCGTTTACGCGTTTAAGATATTGCTCCGCAAACGGCAGGGTGAAAAGAGAGGGTCGCGCGTTTTCCCCTTTCGGAGAAAAAAAAAATCCAATACAATATAATAATAATATATATATATATAACGTAGCGCGAGCAAATAATATAATAATAATCTTTCAATAAAATATTATATTTTTATTCGTTGTAAATCACGAGACGGCCCTTCGCATAGGCAATATGTCTACGTCGGTGTTTTGAGAGAATAATAATGGTCGAAGATATGGACAATATTATTAAATCTTATTCTCACCAATATAGTATTGTTATTAAAAATAAAATAATTATCGCGCGATAAATCCAATGTCGCGATAAAGGAAAATAATAATTACAGAAAAAACGGAAGAAAAAAAAAACGAGTTCTACCGCGACGATTTTTTTCTATAAATATAATTAATTTTATGTTCCCTTTCACGACCTTTTTTTTTTTTATATATTTTTTTGTTTCTCGTCGGGGTATTTGTGTTGATTTTTATGTTCGGGTTTTTCTTCTTTTTTTCTCTCATTTTTACGTGTTATTGAACAATTTTATTTTTTAATATTATTTGACGCAAACCTTTGGACACTTTATAACCATTTTTTTTTTTTCGCCTCATCCTTTCTGAATGCATGGTGACACAATTTAAATTAAATTTTAAAACTGCGTGTGTCTTTTTTGAAGGCTTTGAATCAAACGATATTAAACTTTCAAGTGTTTTGACGCTTGGTTGGTTTAGAAAATTCTGCTCTAAACGGTTTGTGATTATATTTAAATTCACATCATACTTACATGACAGTTTCTATATAATTGTAAATAATTCTTTCAATTCGTATTTTCATGCTTGAATGCAAATCATAAAAATTAACCATCGGGGGGGGGGGGGGTTTGTATAACAATTACTGCGTTTTAATTACACAGTGACTTTGCTTTCGTCGCGTCGATATACGTAGATACGCATACGAATTGTTACGCGCTTTCTTTTTTTCTTTTTCTTACCTTGTATTAGAAATATAAATATTTATTTCATCGGTTTCTTATGGATATTTTGTATTTAAAATTTAGGCAATCGTTTCGATCGTTATTATCAATAAGTAATCAAACAGTATCAAACTGCATAACATTGATATCGACGAGGTACGTTTTTATTCGTTATTTTCATCGCATCGTTTCACGTTTAAACATTTTTTTAACACTTAGTTTTTTGGAAATCGTTTTCGTTCAATTTCTTCAAAACTAAGTTTTCACTGTAAAAGTCAACTTTTTGACATATTCATTAAGATAATGTTACGCGTTAATTGTAAAATGTTATTCGTCATATCTTAATGGTGTGTGTTTACGATGAGAACATTAGTTTTTAAGAATTTCACATTGTACACGAACTTGTATGCACACGTAATATGATGTAGATAAATGTATAGTGTAGATGTTATATATGTTCAAATTGTCTAAATCTAAACCGAGTAATACAGCGAATATGGTATTCGGATATCAAACAATCGTTTCGAGTTATTTTGTAAACATTTTGATAGACGTGAAAAACCAAACGAAAAACCCACTCTCCGTCCGGGAAATCTATCACGAAAAACTCGTCGTCGAAAATGTAAAAATACAATTATTTATTACTACTGTCGCTATGTATTAATACTGTCCCCGCCACAAAAAAAAAACCTCATATGAAATGATTATTTCGCACTTTGAAACAAATTCATTGTTAATTAAATGTTTTCGTATTTTTTAGCCGATTTATACGATTTTTAAGTCGTATTTTTTTAAATACAGAGTATTCGATAATTATCGCATTGTTGTAGTGGCCACGCATATCGTTAAGTATGATTTTCCGCGGAAAAAATGCAAGTGCTATTCGGTATCTCGGAACGTTTACGAATTGTTAAATTTGCTATACGCGACGCATGCTATTATAATATTAATCACGTTCGAATTTAATACGAACTCATCATAATATGCTTGTACGTGTTATGTTAACATTTGAATAATATCGACATTAGCCGGATAATACGACATTAGCCTACTGTTATCATTAGCCGCTGTGAATGTTCTCAAAAGTCGTCTAACGTTAACATTAGCCGGATAATATGACATCAGCAAAGCGTCTTTGGAACAAGTCTTTACGTACTCTGAGAATACGTATATCCGTCACGAAATAAAATTATTTCAATTTATCAACGATTATAAATTTATTTATGACATGAAAAGTATCGACCGTGACAGACAGTGTACCTATTAAATTAAATAATAGAAACAAAATTTACATTTTTTTTTTTATCATTTTTATCGAGTAACTTATAATACAACATCGAATTGAATAAAGAAATTATTATTTATTTTATCACCTATGAATCTTTTTTTCTTTCTATTCAGTCTAATTAGTAGATAAATAAATCCCAGCATTTTCTCGATTATTTACAATAGATTTTTCTGTATAGAATTAAGTTTAATATTGCATTTCGTTTTGATAATCCTTTATATTCATAAAAAAAAATTAAGAAAATTAACCCTTAACGTTATTTCTCGATCGGGTTTTTTTGAAATTTAGCATATATAGTAATGAAAAATCTTTCAACTTATTTTTCAAATTTCAACCCCTAAGGAGGTTAAATAGGTTGAAAATGAAGAACGTTATTGCTCCCTCATACAGGGAAAAACTTTTCACGGGCTAGATTTTGTGATGCAACGATCAACGAGTGCGTGGTAATTTGCATTAATTGATCGTTATGTCATCGAAAATCCCGACGATCTTTACCAAACGGCATTGATTTTGCAATATCATATTATTACATGACTTTTATCGAAATCGCGTGCGTGCGATGAACAATAGAACGAATACAATAGAACTTTTTTTCATTGGACGGGCGAATATGATCGCATGCAAATCTATTGTCATTGGCCGATAAGCTCGTGACGTAAACAATTAAAGCGAAAACCCGACGATGTTTACCAAAACGTATGGATTTTGCACATGCGTCACATATTATTGTATAACTTTTACCGAAAATGCGTGCGTGCGCGCTCCGTTCTTCTTTCAATCGTAGACGCCGTCCGCACATACTCACAATAAGTTAGTTATTTTTTATACTACGAAATTCACTAGAAATATATGGCAAAACAACGTTTGCCGGGTCAGATGGTATTAAATGAATACAAATAATCCATTATCAGTCAACAGAAATTTGCATCATTTAAAAGTTTACGTGCAAATTTACGAGACGCAATACCGAAGACACCACTACTCTAATGATATTATAAGAAATAATAACTGTATAGTTTTTAGACGCAGATGAAAAAAAAAAAAAACCATCGAAACAACTCTTTATTTATACGCACACATTGCACACAATCGCCGACGAGAAAAATCACGCATAGATCAATCAGATCCGAGTGCCTAAAAACAGTATAATATGTGTTTAAAGGTTCGCGAACGGCTGTTTTTTTTTTTAATTAGACAAAGGTTCGTTCATTTAAAATTCGTAACATGATTTATTAAATTATAAAATTTGAATATCGTAAAGTTTTGTAGTTTACATTTTTGAATATTCAATCAATATTTTTTACAATTAATTTTCGTTATCCGATTGTATTCTCTGTAATATTATGCAAAATTTTTAACTTTAATATGATATCGGTTCGAAAACTTCGACGCCAACGAATTCGGATTGGTCGTGAAGGAATAATTATATAATATAATATATTATAATAACGTTTCCAAAGAAAACTGTCGAAGTTTTGAAAAATATAAACATTTGTTTAGTTAAATACTCGTTTATTCTATAATGGTATTACCTATTTCGACTCGATATTATATTTTTAAACTCCGATTTTCATATAAATGGAAAACTGTTTTTTAATTTCATTAATAACATTATACGAGATAATTGTTAATTTTTAAATCAATATCAGATTTCTGAAAAAAGTAATTTGACATAAATGATAATATGATCATATTTTATTATTTCATATAAGTTTTTGACGGGCGATTGTCAGCGTCGCCTAACACTATAGTCAAATTCTAATAACAGATAAGATAATATTGTACTGATTCTATACTCGATGACCGCGTATAAGTAATATATTTATTCTATCACCAAAGAAAACTATGTAATAGCGGATCAAATTTCAGTGACTGGGAGTGTCCGGTATTTAGAGGTTTCACTGTATAACGTTTTAATTTGGATTGTAACGACGCTATTTAACTTTTTTAAATACCTTCCTGAGTGCCACCACGTCACCCGATTTTCAAAATTTGGTTTTTTAAGGGTTGAAATCGGTAAAAATAATATACGGCTGGTCCGATTTAACTAATTCTTTTTTTTTTTTTGCGTTTGTTATTGTCAGGAGAAGGATCTTACAGAAAAAAAATTAAGATAATTAACCCTAAGGGGGTTTGAAGGGGTTGAAAATGAAGAACGTTATTTCTCCCTCATACCGGGAAAAACTTTTCACGGGCTAGATATCGTGATGCAACGATCAGCGAGTGCGTGGTAATTTGCATTTTATACATGAATAGATCGTTATGTCATCGAAAATCCCGACGATCTTTACCAAACGGTATTGATTTTGCAATATCATATTATTAAGCGGCCCATAGACGTGCAATATTATTGTGCAATATGGATTGTACAATATATTATAGGCTGCCCATAGATGTACAATATTATTGTACAACCATCGAGTTTGTGCAATTAAATTGAGTCGTGTAGAGCTAATATTGATGGTTGTACAATCTATTGTACATGTAATACTGCACAATATTACCAATATACGGCACAATATTTTTCGAATTGCACAATATAGTTCAAACTTTTTTGATTTCGTACAATATATTGCACAACTCTTCAATATTAACTACACACGATCAATTATATTGTACAAACCCCGATATTGCGCAATAATATTGCACGTCTATAGGCCGCTTTACATAACTTTTATCGAAATCGCGTGCGGGCGATGAACAATAGAACGAATACAATAGAACTTTTTTTCATTGGACGGGCGAATACGATCGCATGCAAATCTATTGTCATTGGCCGACAAGCTCGTGACGTAAACAATTAAAGCGAAAACCCGACGATGTTTACCAAAAGTATGGATTTTGCACATGCGTCATATATTATTACATAACTTTTATCGAAATTGCGTGCGTGCGCGCTCCATTCCTCTTTCAATCGTAGACGCCGTCCGCACATACTCACAATAAGTTAGTTATTTTTTTATACTACGAAAATCACTATAAAATATATGGCAAAACAACGTTTGCCGGGTCAGCTAGTATATTATATTTATATACTATAAAATATTTCGAATGTCGGTAAATCCAATCGGGAAACTATATAGAAAGGTTTAATTTTCATAAGTCTCCGATATTAATCAATCTAAGATGATATTTCATGTCACCGCGCGGCGGCGTCGCATAGATCAAATATAATTTATTTTGCCGATACTTTTTCGAAACGTTACTTTTACGGTGAATTCAAAACCCGAGTTCAGAGCAACTCGGAAATCTCATTTAAAACCGTTCAAAGATTTAAAGGCGAAAAGTTTCGTATACACTTTTTAATAGACTAAAAGCCTTACGAACGGGAACACATGACAAAACGTTACCTATGAACTTTTCGGAACTATTATACACAGGTACGTTATTATACGTATACGACTTGTAAACGGTAAAAGCGCTGGGTCCTTATTTTCACGTCCAGTGGAATTAAAGAAGGAAATGTATATTAAGGGCGAGTCGGTATTGGGAATCTTCAAAAGGACGAAAATTGACCGCAGGCGAAATTTGAACGAAATGTAATTGCAGTAGATCTTTGAAACGATTGGATAAGAGAAGAAGCATCGCAATTAGGGAAAATCGTATAAATAAGATGAAATAGGAATGGCGCGTACGCGAAAAAAAATAAAACCAAAGAAATGCGTACCGATCTAATTGTAGTGAATAATATTATATTTTATTACAAATACATTTTATCCGTTCGGGAAGAAAAAAAAAAGATTCCTTTTCGATTAACATATATTTTTCACCTGAGCGAGATAAACATTTTATAAATCGTTTGTCTCTGTTTAAGTACCAGCTGATATAAGCACGCGTTAAATCAAGCGTAATTTACATTTTTATTACGAACGAAAGAATCAATTTCGAAATCACATCGGATAAGTGTTACGAATGTCGTTTTACGGAAATATAAAAACAATTATGCATTGGACGTCAGAAGTTTTATCTTAAACTTAAACTTCGAAACACACCTCGGAACAGTTATTAGTTTATACACGGAACTACGGAAATGCTTATTTAAAAAGTAATAAAATGCTCATAAAACTATATGTAATACACGCTTGAAAAATATTATTCGTTTTTAGATTTTAATATAAAATTACGGACGTAGCGATTGCAAATAAATATGCTAAACATATTGTGTATTACCATATGATTTGTCAAAATAATAATTTACAATTGAAATGTAGATAAACTAGGTCATATATTTAAATAATATATGTTATATCGCATACATAAAATAAAAACATTTTTGAATATTCGTGTTGAACTAATGAAATTAACGATATCGATAAATGTTTAATTAAATAAAAATCCTATCAACTCAACTGCTCGTACGATTAACAATATAAATAAAAAATATTTAAACTATAGTCGAAATTACAATCGTAATATTATTTTTAATAAAAACCGTCCGCAAAAGAGAAAATCGTAGAGGCGCCCATGTCGTTTTTCCTTTCCTTTTTATCGATCTTATGGTGGCCGACACATTATTTGCTGTTGGAAATATTTCAAATATTAATCCATTTGGAAAATAGGCAGTATGTATAGGATATATTTAATTACGGGTCTCATATTTTAGATTAAAAAAAAAAAAAACAACAACAACAACAACATAAAATACCATTTTGCTATATTTTTCTTAACGTCTACGCCGTAGTAGGTACTCGTAAAGCTAACTATATTCAGTGTACTTTGCACGCAAGGCGAAAAACCGTTCACGAATTATGGATTTAGCTTAAGTCAACTAAAGGAGTTACCGTTTTATATGCTGTACGTTTCTATTGAGTAAATTTTAATTTCCACGACGTTAATATAATTTTCAACGAGCACAGTTCGAAGTGCACATACGAAAACCACGCTACGATCGGATATCACGGCGAATATGTAACGCCTAAAATATTTCAATTCGAAACAAAACTCGCGACGACCTATTAATTATAATAAAACGATATTACAACCATATTATTTCTGCGAGATCAAATAAAACGTTTATGTTGAATTTATTATAATTGGCCGTGTTTTCTAGCTACTCTTGTCGTATTTTAATTTAATTGTTATCGTAATAATAATTTGAAATTCTGCAAACCCTTTCATAATACAAGCGTATTAATAGTATGGACGAGTTTCTACGGTACGTTTTCGACGAATATATGTTTTAATGATATTATACAGTGTTTTGTGAAAAACAACTTTCACGAACAATTAATTAGATCTCAAAATAACTAAGAATTACAATATCGATTCGATTTTCGATGTTAATTATTTTTTTTTTTTTGGCCATAAAAACTATTCTTTATCACGGTCGGTTAATATTTTTTCTAAAAATATCGTAAAAAAATTACAATTTATAAAATAAATAGTCTTTGATCACACGTTTTTGTGACAACATTATAACATAATGATATGTAACATATTTTGAATTTATTATTTCAATAGCAGTCTACGTTAAACAATAATTATAGCTCGACAATTTCGCCGATAAAATAACAAATAATAATAAAACCAAACACGGTTTTCGATTTAATAATAATTACAATGACGCGGCGACCGATCCGAACAATACGAGAACAGCACGGAAACAATTCTCGCGGCGGCGGCGGCCATGGTACGTGGAAAATTATAAACAAGGGCGCGCAATCAAAATAAGTAATAATTACACGACGTAAAAAAGATAAAGTTTTGACGACGATAGGTATCGATGGCCGTATATAATTTAACTCGCATTAAAATAATACGCTCGTATACAATATTATACACTTGTCGGCCGACGACTATAATAGTAATAAGCTCGACGATACTCCCGACGACCTCTGTAAAACGGAAATAAATCCACGCTGTTTACTAAATATCGTAAAACGTTTACTACGGAATTTTTTCGGGAGAAACGAAAAAAAAAAACCGAACAAGACGTCACAACGCGGGTACATTTTCGCGTGCACCTGCGTGTATTGTTTGTCGAATATTATTACACGTGTCGACGATGTTATCGTACCCGTTTTGCGGCGGTTTTATTATTGTTATTATTATTATTTTTTATTATCTACCCGCCGACGATCGTAACGACGACGACGACGGGCGCGCGTCCCTCGGACAACTATCATGCAAGGGGAGGGGGCGTGGTGAATTTTCAAAAATCCGGCGTTATCAGACTCGTTGCACACGCCCGTATCACGGTCGGTAGTGGATTATGACTGAAATCGTTGTCTTCGGACGACGACGCGATCGAAAAACCTAACCGGTCGGTTTTCGCAGCCTATACCTGCAGTTGTACCGAAATAAAGACCCACCGTGATTCGCGAGAAACGATTAAATCGTACGTCGAAGTTAGCACATCAAAACCAAAATGGGTCGGGAAAAAATAAAAACAATAAAGTGCACGTCAAAAGTGTCCCGATCGTCACCCGTCTTCCCCCCCGGCGCCCCCGCAAAGACGCGCGCCCCGCGTGGCGACGACGTGTCGATTCCTGAAGGATTATTGGCGACTCGCGTATACGCGCGCGTGGGCAGTGACACTGATTTGTCGGACTGTGGATATTTCCGAGTACGGCGAATGATTTAGCGAGAGTCACGTCTCTCCCCCGCTCGGGCGGAGGTTTATTGGTTATATCCTACGGTATAGCTGTCAAACGCCACTCCGCGGATCTCCGACGCGCGATTTTCGACGGTGTGTGTGTGTGTGTGTTTGCGCCTCGTTGTTTATGCGCGATTGCCCTTATCTAATATTCGAAATTAAACTTGCCGTTCGTACGCGTTAATTATGCATGCGCGTCTGTGTGCTATATATTGCGTTCCCTTCGCCGGCGACGCGGGTCGGTTCGAGACGACGCCGTCGCCGTCGCCTACTCGGGCCGCTGGCTCGAGGGAAAAAAAATTGAAACACTCCCCGCGCCACCGCGGTGTGACGTGCGGCCGCGGCGGAATAGTTCATTATATTATTACAACACACGGCGGGTGTGGGCAGTACACGTCACCGGGTCGATCGTCCGCTGTAGTATCGCGTGGTCACGTTACAGTAATAATAATTTAATCGTTTTATGTAAGGAACATTTTTCGCAAATCTTTGACCTTCACGGCTCACTGGCGACGGGCAAACCGTATACGCCGAGTGTTATATTATAATTGAAAAGATAAATACATCGCCTCTGCCGGTGTAAACATCGTGTTCATTATAATATTGCGTTTAATCGTCAAAGTGCTCGTTCTCGTGCCGCACATGTTTTCAACGGGCGGCTCTGGTTAATGATTTGATTTCAACTCTCCGCGGTGTGTCCAAAACAGAACTCTTATCGTCCGACACTCGAATCGTACCCAGCACCGTGTGCAGCGCGACTGCGGTTTGCGCTCATATAATTAACTCCACTCTTATCATAATCACGAAAGAGTATATAAAATAAGCTTTTATGGTCGTCGGTGGGCATTATTTGTTCTGAAAACATTTCTCTACACTGCCGTTACGAGTAACACGTTGTTCTGTTTCGATTCGTCAAATCCTATTGAGACTAGTCAGGATTTTCTAGAAAAACGTCGAGAAATTCCGCGAAAACCGCATTTTATTTGTCTGCAACATCCCCGCGTTGTCGTTTTACATCACGTCGCGTACTCGGTGAAACGTATTCTTAAAATATATAATATATCGTCATAAAAACATCGCGAAGTGATTTATTCAAAGTTCTAAAACGCGTGGGCACAACGCGCGATCGTCGGAATAGAGTCGTATCCGACTTACCGCCGTACGATGCGCGGAGACTCCTAGAGTCGCGTCGGATTTAATTATTATCAGAGCGTGTTTCGTCCGGGGACGTGGTCGTCGTCGGCGGCCGAGGCCTCTCGAGCCGCGAACGACGACGTCTCGTTTCTCGCCTCAAAGCCGAAACACTCGTCGGAACGGTTGTTGAAGTCACGACGAGCAGCAGCGTTCCGGACGAGAAGGGGAGGAAAAAAAAAACGAAAAATACAAAACAAAAAAAGCCGCGATCGTCAGGAGAGAGACCACTTGTCATCAACGGGTCCACACGGTTTATTCAATGGCGGGCAAAACACACAAACGGCGACCGCCCGCCGACCCCGGAGAGCGCGCGTAAACATCATTGGCGGCGCGTCGCCGTCCGGGATTTCTAGTGCCCGCGCCAACGCCGACGCGCGACGCCGCCGGAATGAGCTCTCGTTCGATATCAAACGTACACTCAGGAAACCCGTGTCGACACGTGCCGAGGAAACGATTCGCGGTGCCGGTACGTTTAAGTGCCACTCAATAATTTAGGCGAGACGCTGGTTTCGATTTCGAGTCGAGATCGTTCGCGTTTACGCGTCTTGGGGGAAAAAAAACGAAAAAAATAATAATATCGTCGCGAAAATCTGTAACGACAGAATCGAGTGTAAACGCACGCTTTACAAACTTTCTGGTAACGTGTTTCTAGAAAACACATTGCTTTTATTATAACCTCTTTGTAGAAAACTTTTTCTAATAAAACGTTTAACGTTATTATTATAATAAAACGGGTGGAGGGAGGGAAAAAACTAAAAACTGTACTTATCGCGCTTTCGAATTAATTCTTTTAACGTGATATAATTTAATCCACCAAGTGTAATATTAGAATATAGTCGTACGACTGTAAATCGAGTCGACTGTTTACTTTCAATAAATACATCGGAAACGGCGTAATCTTTATCGAGACGGACTGTAACTTCACTCGATTTAGTCATTCGTGTACTCGTAAAACCATAAAATAATAGTATAATTTGACACGGCATTCGATAACAACTCACGACAATTAAACCACTAATAGCAATAATTATCAATGACAACACGAGGCGCTTAGGGAGGAGAATCTTTGAATAGTGCGAATCAAACAGATCACGGGTTATATAAAATCGTTATGAACATTATGGTCTATCGTTTATCGAAGGAGTTTTGACAAAAAAAAAAGGAGTTTTAAATTTTGATTCGTTTTCTGTTTCGTTTTGCAAATACAATCGCGTGGAGTGTATTTTTTTACGCGGGCGTGTCCGCTAAGCGACCAGCTTATATAATAACACTACGATATTACGTATCCGTCGCCTTATCCGAGTACGATAACAATGACGTTGTGATGGTAAAAAAAGCTCCGATAAAAATGTCAACTGAACTTCGTAATAACGCATCGACGAGGTTTCACCCGGAAAAACCGAAAATCGAATCGTTTTTCGAAAAGTTTGAAACGTTCAATTAAACGACCTACACAAAAACGAATTCCACACGCCGAACCTAAACATTCGACGCGGACGTTTGATTTAATTGAAAACCTTCGGCGCGCATTTAAATTTGTATGAAAATCAAGCCTCGTGTTTTTTTTTCCTCGTCAAATTCTATTTTATCATCGTCGATTACCGACATCGGAAAAAAGGTTGCAGACGGCCGAATCGAATTTCATCCGAGTAATTTGTCGTGTATTTTTCTTCTTCTTTTCTTTTGGCCAAGTTATGAATTCCATTTTTTTTCTATGTTTGATTTTTCGTTTAAAAACAATAACTATATATATAGAATAATAATATAATGTACACGTGGACTAGATACGAGTACGAAAAAAAAGAAAAAAAAAATGTATACAAATTCCTTAGAAATATTGACCTACTATTTTCCACGGGCGTTTTATTTTATTTTTTTTTCATTTTCAACAGAATAAAATAACAAAAACATAATATTTGTTTCGCGTATATCTGCTAATGAAATCGAGAATTAATCTAGATCTCTGTTTTCTTTTTTTAAATAATAGCTTACAAGCTGTGTAGGTTATTACTTCATAAGAAACATGAAACATTTTTGCATGCGATACTCGCTAGTTAATGTTTTAATATTTTCTCCTTCGGATTTATAATTTTCAGACATTCTTGAAGCGTTTTGTTATTTGAAAAAAAAAAAAAATACGGGTATATACAAAAAATTTACTCTATTATATCTTTGCATAATTTACAAGCGAAAATATTAGTATTTCTTATGATAGGAAATTGTTTTTCTTTTTTAGAAAAAAGCTTTTAACTTACTTTAAAAAATTACATCGACCCTGGAATCTAAATTATTTATATTCTCTTTTTTTAATATGAAGGAAATTCACGGCAGGTACGTACTTCAATAATATTTTGTTTAAAACATTCATATCTCGGTTTGATTTCATTAGTGCCGCGGTATAAAATGTTTACAGTTGCACTATGTTTACATATTATTATGATGAAACACTTGGAGTTTTTTTTTTTTCAATTAAGTATACTTTTTATTTTAATAATGTTCCATACAACGGATGTCTGCTAATTTCAATATTTAATTTTACAATAATCTAAAACCATTTGAAGTGGTTGTTAATTATAGCTCGTGATAATCGAATTTAAAATGTTTTCACTATTATTATTCAAACACACTCGATGTTGTATAACATTATTTCCAAGTGTTTGTAGTTTTTCTGAAGTCATATTTCCTAGAATTCAAATTTCTACGAACTCTTTTTTTTAGTATGCAACGATGCAGCTTGCAATACGTCGCAAATCAATTCTATTCTTCATTCTTCAACAACTCAATAGCGCATAAATTCAGAACTGATGGGACTCGCGACAATACGTATTTTTTTGTTCATTTTAGTTCGGAAGGTAATGGCAATTTGAAAAAATAAATAAAATATGTACGCGTGTGTATAATATGAGAGTGCCTCTGCGCATATGTAATTCACGTAAATATAAACATAACACAATGTATGGTTTTAAAAGGTATGCGGATGAGAAAAATAAATAATCGATCTCTGTTAAAAACGCATCGATATTGTTGCGTTTAAAATTCGAATTTTATCGGGAAAAATATAAAATGGTTTTAATTCATACATAAACGGTATTTCCATAACAATCGTATAATGTGTATTTCCAACAATAATATCAAATAATATTATTAGTTACATAATGTTGTTGTACAATATGTTTTTTCTATTATCGTCGGACACAATATGCATAAAACGATTTGAATTATTTTTCATACTATAAATTATTGTCAAGTACATCGTTAAATTAAATCGTACAACGGTGACATCTATATTTCTCCTCGTTTCATATTTTATTATTATTATTATTATTATTATTACACTGTGATGTCGGAATATCAAGGATTATTGATACTGGCATATGTCTTGTGACACGACCTATTACTATAACAACCATCGTCTCGTTCGTAATAAATCCGTTGTCACGAATTGTTTTAAATTTAATCGTAACGTCTTGTAACGGAACGGTCGAAAACAAGGTCCGTTTATATTACGGCTTTATTAGTTTAATAAAATCAATCTGACTCTATATGTATACTGTAATTTTTCTATCGTATAATATTATTTTATAAATCGCACGAATATAATGTATCGTTATTATAAAAAAAAAAAAAAAAAAGTTATTTTACCGTGTGACGTTCGAGATATTCGTGTCGCGAAATTTTTCAACTACGCGTAGAGAGTACTATTATGAATAAAATTAGGTGAACGTTTTTAATGGTTAATTTAAAATACTGTGCGCCGGCAGAGAAAATAATAACAAACTCGACTATTAAGTATTTAAAATTTAAAATTATCTCCCTTTTCTTATATTCTCATTTCAAAATCCGTAAAACGCGTCGTACACTGTTGTTATATAAGCTGGTACTGTTTATCACCGGAACGCTCGCCGGGGAAATGTTTTACGATGACGGTCATTGATCGCCTTAATTTTAAGCACTGCGCAAAAATCAACAAGGCTCGTGGGCGTGGAAGTACTGCTGGTTTCAAACACGAACCTTTTTTTTTTTTTCAACGCGAATAATAATAAAAAAAACCTCCAAACTCCACACGTATAATAATATGTCACGTTGTTGTTTAGCCTGGGTGTGTTTTTTCATATCTGTGACTCGCTTTCGTTATCGCTATACCGTGTAATCATTATAATATCATAAAATTGTTCAAAAAAAAATTATCCTTACAATATCCTCAGAACCGACGACGTCGGCAATCGAATCGATTCCCGTCTCATTTACTAAGATTCTCGTTTAAAATATATTTATTTATTCTGCGTTGATTTATTATTATTCGAACGGAAACGAGTTTAAAGTCGTTCGTTTAAATGGCCAAATGCTTTTATTACTATTCGATAATCATAACTGTTCGTTGTCATCATCTCGCGGAGGCATCGCGGACGTGAAAACGAGTTACAAGTACGTAACAATAAGTAATCACCGCGGACGTATCATATCAGTTTTATAATTGTCGAAAACTTGGAAATTATAATTCCGGAAGAAACGTCTATATTTTCTTTGTCCTCGTATAATTTCGACACGATGTGGTTTATTTTTTACAACGACGTAGTTATAGAAAGTAGGTACCACCGTACCGTCAAATCTACTGTTTGGGAAGTTTTACGCAATAAGAGATCCCGGTGTACTTGCGATGTGTAATTTCATCATAATTTCAAAAAAACAATAATAATAATAACTTTACTCCGTTACTTATTCTGTTTTGTCCGACCACGACACGATCGGACGCCGATTAATTGGCCAGGAAATGCGTTCGCGATTGGCGCCGGGCGCGCAATAGAAATCGAACGTGACGGTTTATGAGGCCGGACGCCTTCTTTATAGTTTTGCGCCGCGACAGTCGACGTGAAGAATTTTGCTCCGGGCACAGCCACAGGTGTGTCGTGTGGGTTGTTTACGCGCGCGAAAACTTAAATTAATCTAACAAGAACAACGAAAATAACCGTAAATTAAAATCGTAGAAAAACTTCGTAACGGAAACTTTATAAAGCCATCTGTACCGAAATCAATAAGGCGGAGACATATTGTGCGTGTACAATAGGACTGAATTAAAAAATACGCGAAAATAAAAAATAATAATAAAAAAAAAATAAAAAAAAATAACGTGAAAATAACGGAACGGGGGAGGGGGAAAAAAAAGTGATTATGAAAAATCGTCCCTGTCGGCAGCCGGTGTTAATATTATTATTATATTGTGAGATTCTACGGAGTTTTCGTCTTTTGAAAGTCATTTGCCTGTGCGGAATGATTACCGCCACCAACGTTTACGTGTTTTTATGATTCGCTCCTTTAACAAAAAAAAAAAAAACCAACCCCTCATAGTATTGTGCCGCAGAAACTTATTATACAAAAATGTAAATATGTATGTATATATTTTTCGTATTACTATTTGAACTACGATTTTCGTTGTGTGAACTCTCGTCTTTGTTTCGTTTTGTTTTGTTTTGTTTCGTTTTTTTTTTTTTCATTCATTTTACCGAACTGTTGAGATAACAATTTTTTTTTTTTCATCATCGACTATTCGGGAATTACGTGCCTTCTCTAAAATCCTCGGTTTTTTTTTTTATTTTTTATATTCACTCCGACACTTTCATATAATAAAACGACTTCCGAAGATTTGAATATAAATGATAGTGTATGTACGATTCGTGGTTTTCTTTAATAAATCCGCACAATAAAGTTCCGCGACGACCGTTGTCGGCTATTTCGGCACCGCTCGCGCGTCGTTATTATTTCCGAATCCGAATTGCGAAAAATAATATTCAAATTGAACATTAACCGCGGACTCGAATCGCCGGCCGTTTTCAAACGAACCGACAACGTACACCAGTTCGCGCCTACCAGTTCGAATTATTGTCTGTCGTATATTTCGCAATTAAAATTATCGGTCTTAAGACGATCAAATAAATTGTTTTCGAGTTGACACGAAAACGGTAACCCGAATAGGGTTCAATAAACAACGGATATTTTCGTAGTAGAGGGTATAATATACCGTCGCTCGGTACGTTTCTACACGCCGAGACTCGGAACGTATATTTTCAACCGAAACGTATTAAATAACCATCGGCCACAGAGTGCGGTTTTCGAACGAATGGACTTGGAAATATTTTTCAATTATGAATCCCACAGTAATCTGTAAAAGTCATAAACTTCAAATGTTGTAAAAGGTCTTATATTTTCAGAAGTTTTCATAATGTTTCTTTCAATCTGTTGGTAAAAATAGAACTGATTCGACGTTTAGTATTTTTATTTTATTTTTTTCTCTCCATATAATATTATGTATATACGAACGTGTAAGACTTTCCTCGCGGCGCTCGCGATGAATCGATTAAGCATGCAAGACCTGTCAGTAGAAATTCTCCATTTTGTATGCCTGATTTCACGAAAAAAATTTGTATTTTCTCCTATTCGAATGCGAAACAAAGCGTAATTCAAACCATTTTCTTCCGAACGTATTATTTTCCAACAGTTTTTCACTGCACTATGGATTTTTCTATATTATAAAAAAAAAAAAAATAATATAAATGCATATACCAGTCGAGTAAGTAAATGAAAAACAGTATATATATATAATATAAACTATTGACATTATTGAATAATAGATTCGCATGATACATATATACATTATATCGTACATGAAATATACCATATGAGTTCCATATACACGTACGTTCGGATCAATACGAAATTGCGACACTATTATTTCGATTTAATGTCACTCGGCGGAACAGAAATCTTTAACCTAAATTGTATTTTTGTAATATTCAAAAGTAACAAAAATGTATTCGAATAAAATATCAGTGTTTGGTATAATACGTTGACATACAAGCGTATACCGTTGCGGTTTATATTCATTTAACATTCCAAATTTATATTTAAAATTAATAATTAAATACGTCTAGTAAAATGACTGCTGTTTATTTTTATGGTTTTTAAACATTAATAATTTATCGTTGTATCCATACATTATATCAGTAGGCAGTTAAAAGTTTTTGTTTCAAACGTATATTGTTTATTCATAAGTTTTTGAAATTCAACGGCGAAATTCCGCGAACCGATAAGTAATTATTAAAAAGACGACTGGACATGTGATTAGGTAAATTCTATCAGTCAGTCATATTTGCAGATTTGAAATGTAGAGAATTCAAATTGAACCAACACAAACCTAGATTAGCGAGTGATAAAGTTTACCGAACGATTTATTATTCAAATACCTTTATCGTGGAATTCAAATATTTTGCGTTTCAGTCCAAGGTCTGTAAAGAAGCTATTTAAACAGAATTTCCATTTTTTTTTTTTCTTATTGTTCAAAAACTCAAATACCAATTATCGATCTACAATTATTATTATTCACCTTTGGTGAACGTATCAACACTCCCGTTCGGTCGACTCACCATAACATAACGTGTGAACCCACGGATACTAAGTTTCGGTTTTACGAATGTCCCATTACTCTCCGCCTTGTAGACATAGAGAACAAATCGGTGCCCCGTGAGCATTGAATTAGTTAATTAGTCATTTCCGGCGAATCACGAATGATATGAACTGAGTGTGACACGGCTGTATTACGCGCATATTAGTTGGCATAATGGCTTTGTCACTGTTTGTGTAAACTCTTCTCACCTAACCGACTGTGGCGAACACGGCGCGTAACTAAACCGGCACGCCAAATGGCCAGCCGTATGTCGTACAAACGTTAAAAACCAACAACATAACTACGTAGGCATGTGGGAAAAATGCAAAAATGCCTAGTTGATTAAACGTCAAGCGAAATGATGGAGTATACTCCGAATTTTACATTAAACTTTGGCCCGGAATCGTATGCATTAGAAAATGTTTCGAATGAAATGCGAACACGCCGAGTGAAAATGGCACGGTGATGGTATGCAAATATAATAATGATCTACCCTGTACAATTGGCAGTGAATTGAAAAGAAAAACGTTTGTACATTATGAATTAAAAAGCGTCGACAAATATTACTTGTGTGCTTTCAGTGTGATCGAATGATATAATAAAAAAACAATTCGTAATCACAATTGGCCATAGAACTGGACGTTGTGTGTTATTATTATCCAATAGCCGACTGTCGTTCGATATTTTCTGGAGCCGTCGAGGATACTTCTTTTCATTTGGCAATCTTTATAATTAATTTGTTATAAATACAACGATTCGACGTCGGTCGCGATCATAATTGATTACGAATTTCAAGCCACAAACACAATACACGCTTACCTGCGTTCTTATGACTGTAAATATTTTTTCGACGCGCGTAAAAAGAGAAAAGAAAAAGAATCACGTGGAACAATCTTTGGAAGTACTCGGAATGTTTGTGAATAAATCGGTTATAGGCCGAACGTGTTGAACGATTGTGTGATTTATATTAAAAAAATAAATATTAAATATAAAATTATGCATATTATTATTATGTGCCGCGACCCCCCGAACTCACATTAATATGCAAAATACATAATTTGGTCTATTAAGTCAGTTTTATGCAAAACGCATAGTAATTTTGTAGGTACTCCCCCCGCTAGTGCTTACACAATAAGTATAAACATGCAAATATTACACATAACTCTAGTCATGGGCTTGATATGGACATTTTTTTTTTTGACAGGGCACACTTTATGTTTCAAAGAAACAATATAATACACATCCTATCGGCTAAAAACAGTATAATCAGTGAAAGCTTTAGAGTTGAGGCAAGAGAGTTGACGTCACGTCCAGATTTTCCGATTGAAAAATGCTCGATTAGTATTCTTCGTCGCTCATCGACAGCCCAAAATTTTTTAATAATATTATACCTATAAGTAATTCTTTTCTTTTTTTTTAAATTCGTCTATATGAAGTTCAAACAACTTACATCGCACCTAACCCCACTACCCGGCAAGACAGTGGTATCCAAGGGGAAGGTGGAAATCGATTCAGTCTCGTTCAGATCGTTGTCGAGTATAAGTCGTCCGAAACATGTTGTTGATTTGTTCGTCATTACGTGCGTGCGTCATAGTCTATTTCATTAAAATTAATCGATCGATTTCGTTTGTTGTATGATCGTTATCGCGTTTAAATTAAATTAATATTGTAAAGCCCAGTTGTATTGATGCAAACTTCTTTCTGATGTCGGAAGTTTAATAATAGAAAAAAATCAATCCTCATATCAGGTAAAATTATTTTTATTATATCGTTTTAGTGTGTTAAAAATATGCAATTATTCAAGCTCGACGACACAGAGCACAGATTTTATTCATATCGATAGTATTTATTTTTATTTTTTTTTCAATCTAAATTATTTGAAAGTATGATTTTAATAAAACGAGTCACTTAATCAAAATAATACTACTAAAACTGACACTGAATAATAATAATATGCTATAAGTTATATAGTTTAACATTATAGATTAAATAATCAACACGAAATAACATGTGTAAATAGTCGATTTATTTTTTTTTTACAATATATTTTGATACTTGAGTTATAACTATAATAAAGAGTGGATTCAATGCAAATTGAATTTCTTTGTTGGAGCTCTGAAACAATGCTTTGCAATTCTTTTCATATATTATAGAATAATAAAAATAATTATTATTATATTTCGTATTGTTTTTAAGCGCGTATATTATTATTTTTCTGAAAATAATTCAACTACTCCCAGAAAGTACAAATGTTTACCAATTCGTAATTTCGATAATATCAGTGTTTTTTTTTTTTTTTTCAATTAAATTCAGAAAAAAAAACAACGACCTCGTAGCTTTTACATTGCGCGTCCGCAGATTGACCGTTTGGAGGTTATAGATTAGACTTTTTTTTTTACAGAACTATTTCGCGCGATTACGTCGACTAAACGTACCGGTCTAGAAATCGCGTAATCGTTCGCTATACGCATACCCGCCGTGCAACGTTAAAGCGTACGAAATATCCGTCGGACGGTCGAGGGCCGATGCGAGCGCAACGAAATAAACGAGAGTTTTCAACTCGCCGTTCTATTTTTTTATGGGGAATTAAAGAAGTCATTAGTTTTGAAAAATTACATTAGCAAATTATAATATCTTTTGTATTCCTCAGACGCAGTAATGCGTTCTGTTATAAGACATTTACGCTCGAAAGCATTTATTTACCGCCGCCGCCGTCGCCGTCGCCGCCGCTGGTGGAAGAGTGGACAGTAGGTAAAAGCGCACAGCCGTGCTGCACTCGAAATTTATCACAGTAACACAATTTTCTACTTAGTATATTATTATATCACATAATATTATGCCGACATCCGTTGGAAATATGAGTAATACGACGCGCGCAGGGTATATTAATATCTACCGCCGCTGCAGACAATAATTTAGCCGATTTACTTTATCACGATTGCGGGCGGTCTCCGCAAATTTCCTCGTGGTCTTAAAAATTATCACACCGCGTTCATTATTATCGCGTAATGATTACACATATTATACAGTTTCGTTTACGGAGAACACCGCTTGTTTCGCGATGTTTCTGTGTTTTTCCATCGTCGTCGCCAAATTCATTTTCACCAAACGAATTTATAAACCTACCCATACACGTGTTTTTAGTCAACGACGTCGCTTGATTTTATATCGAAAACGACGCGTGGATTCCTATCTATTTAGAATTTTCTCCGACCGGTCCTGTATTGCGTAACGCGTTGTAAATATCGTAACAATATTATCGTACATTTCTATTAGTAGAAACTAGAAAATTAAAACGACCCGCTGGACGGTGTGCTGGACGTTGTTAAGGTGACCCAATCGAAAAAGTTTAAAAACGGTATACACATTAGACTATGCCTATTTTCCCACATATTTTCTCATTATAGCAGACTTTAGTTGGCAAATTGACTGCAGTAGAGATTATAATATTTACGCCATATTATTTATCCTCGGTGAAAAATGTTTTATTCTTTTCAAAACGATTTATTCTCAATAGGTATTTATTGTAAAAATCGGTCAGTATTTTTTTTCTCTTTCTTCTGTTTATTCGACTAAAGAGGGAGGAGAACGGGAATTACTCGTAAACGAAACAAAGCGCGTACCGTCAAAACGTTGTCGGGAAAACGGGATGCAACGTTGAAAAACGGGACGTATGGACACCATAGACGGCGGCGATAGTATTTATTTAATGTTTTTTTTTTTTTTTTATTGGGTAATTGATTTCGTGTTATAGTAATACGCACACCGGACGTCACGACTCATTACGGTACGGCGAACACGCGCCATCTGCCGTTGCCGATCGTTCGCCCACGTCGCGTTTAAGAGGCGTGACAATAAATACATTGAATTAACCGTCGAAAATGTCGAATAAATAAATATTCCGGAGCGGTAAAAACGAATTTGATTTTCGCGGGGCCCGGAATGTGTTCCGACGAGAGTGTTTCTTCGCGCCGTCTTTGCGCGCCGCCGATCGAAATTTAAAAAAATATAAATAAAACCATTTGTCTCTCCCGACTAGTGTAACTGTACCAAACTGCTCCAGAATACAATACAATTACACAAATACAAATATTGACTTTTGAAGATTTATGGTAGGTTATAGGTACCGTTGTATGAGCGCAAAGACAATGCGCGCGCGCGGCTATAGATTTCGCTGATAATTTTACTGCTGTCAATATTATATTATACGAGCACGTTCGTTCAACTGAAATGCATTTATATTTGTCACGGTTGTTGTGTTTAAAACGTCACGTCGAATATATTTATACAATGCGACTACGCACGAGTACGAACGCACACGCGTATCGCGGACAAATTGAATAATGTTAATAATTCCGTTTTGTAAATACGGAAAGCAAATCACACACACACACACACACACACACACACACACAAATAAATCGCAATGTTATCAAATACCAGTTAAACTTTGAACGCTATTAAAATTTACATAAGTAAATAAGACAATTATACGAGTCCCGAAATACGTGTGTGCTCACGTTTTAGTTTATTCAATTAAACGTTGTTTTGTAATATCCTCTTCGTAAGTAGGCAGCGGAGCTCGTACATATCAAGATACCGAACGCGCATTATTCCCGGCAGCGGCTGACGGATGTTGTTATCGCGACTCCTGAATTATAGACATGTTGTTGTCATTATTATTGTTTCAACTGATTTCGGGACCGATCGAACCACCGAATGAACGCGCCGTGTCGTCCTGCAGCAGGATCGCGGTAGTAAGGTGATTTTTAACGCGACGTCGTCGTCGTCGCTCGTTTTACCGACCCGTTCGATCGATGCCGTGTTTCGATCGGCACCAAGCGAAACAAAACGATTAAAACGTCGGCGAATTCGCCCGATCGCTGTATCGATGACGACCGCCGTCGCTTCTTTCTGATATTTATTATTTGTTTTCGAAATGAAACGTTTACGTCTCCGTCGCTATTTTCCATCGCTCGCCGTTATGTCTATCTGTTCCGCGATTTCCGATCGCGCAGCACGTGGTATAATTAATCGTCCTTCGCCGGCGACGTTTTGATTTCAATACAATCCATCAAAGTCCCGGGTGAAAAATGTCGTTGCCTTTTTTTTTTTTTCCCGCCGGCGAGTCCGAGTCGGGAACGGGAGTTAAAGGTCGGGAAAAAAATGGGCGAACAAAAAAAAAAAAAAGAAAGAAAAAAATGCACGTACAGTCGGTACCGAACGGGTACCCGCCCGGCGCTCGCGGTAAAATAATGACGTAACTTTTAAATTTCCCGGAAAATTGAACGTTTCCGCACAGGGAAACTTGTGCGTCTCGAAATCTCGATCGTTTGGGAGTAACGCGACCGATGTCAGATCTGGACTCCGAAAGCCGGGGTAGATTATATTAACCTTCGGTCCGTATTGAAATCGTATATTATCAACGACGCGTAATCAAACGTAAAAATGGCCGTTGCCCATCGATCAGTGACTGCGGGAGATACTGCGCATTACAATAGCGTACTGTAAATGGTATTTGAAAAGGCACGAAAGGTTCTCGTATGATACTATGATGTATTCGCGTAAATAGCGAACGCTTTTCCGACGGTCGGCGAACGGAGATTTCATTTCGCTATTTATATTATTTATAATTAAAATTGGAAGAAAAATAAATACCGTTTTATCATTGACGTAAACCGATGATGAATTTTCATTTAAAAAATTTCCAAATCACTTTCAAACTGTTTGGAAACAAAATAATAGTTTATAAATAAACCATAGAGCAATGGAGTTCAACGCTTCCGATGAAAACTTTACGACCGACCCGCGTACAACAATCAATACGTTATTAATATTTCAATATATGATAATAATGTTTTTTTTTTGTTTCCGCAACGAATGTAGCCAATGTGCTAGTCCCCGTCCTCTATTTCCATCGTGTATGGTTGTTTTTGATAAACCGACGGCGTTAAATAAATATTAGTTGTTCCTCGTTTGACCGGCGTTTTTTTTTCTTCTTCTATTATTCGACGATGAGCAGCTACCATATTGTTATTACCAATGTTTATCGGTACGCGTTCCGCAACGAAATACATTTATTTGGAATTTGGAAAATGTATACGTATCTAGAAATCGCGAGATGTTTATTTTTAAATATGTCACAAACCGTTCGATATCATTGAAAATAAATCTCGTGTTTTAATAAATGGATTATCATCTGCAATTTGCATGAATCGTTATGAAAGAAATATTTTATTTCATTTAGTGTTTAATCCATCCATAAAAATACTTAAATATCTAGAATTAAATTTATTTTGTTTGTTCGCGATTTACGACGGTGTAAATTCATATTTAAGATTAACAAATAATTTTGCAACGTGAAAAGAACCAAGTATAATAATAATAGCTGGTATGAATCGTTTTTTGAAATACAAATAAAACTACCGTTACACACCTTAGGTGAATAACATCGTCACGTTTTAAAGTTCGATATTTTTATTCTTTTTTTTTTTTTAACCACAGGACGTTAAAACAAAATTTAATCACTATAGAATTTCTTTCGGTTTTGTGGAGACTGTTTTTATAGTGTGTCATACACCGTTTACTAAAACTTTACAGACGTATATTCAGGTAATAAAAACATGAACATGGTGTCGTAAAAAAACGTATATCAATATTATTTCACAGTACCCGCCCACGAATTATTAAACATTGGTGTAAAATATAACTCTTTTCACTATATATAAAAATTAGTTAGCACTATTGTTATTAGAAATAGCATGTGACCGATGTTAAAATGCCAGTTTAATTAAGATATAAAGTCACTTATTAGAATAAAAACGTCGTATTTGTATGTTAAATTAGTTTTTAATATAATATAAAGTCGCACAGCAATGACTGATTTTATTGAAACTCGTGTGTGTTAACACGCCTAATGGCTCTGTAATTCAAAAAAAATAAAATAAAAAAAAATATGAATTGCCGTATGACTTTTAAGACTTTTAATAAAGCGATAAACCCGTACAGCCGTTTTTGAGAATATATAATATGAGAGTAAATCTACGGATTAAAGTTTGTATGCTAATGTTTTGGATGGGTACTTAATTGTAGTATCCATCATCGAGGAATAGATTTCCAACTTTCAAAATTAGAAGTTTTCTCTAAACAAGTTAAATTAAACAGTGACCCAAATGCACACCTCATAACTCATTTTCAAAGTAAGCTATCGGTCCATCGACTAGAGATTCACAGTAAAAAGAAAATTTAATGAAACGACCCGACGGTTTTTTAATTTTCTAATAAATATGCATAATTACGATAGCACACACATACATATTACATATATACATATACGTATAAATTCGTGCTAAAAAAATTAATATTTATATTCTCAGAATATAATATGTACAGCAAATAGTATCATAAAATCAATAATTAATGTATCGTGTATAATAGCCGATGGACATTGCGTTTGATCTTTGTTGTTATTTGCGTGCACTTGACCGGTTTCAAATTCAAATCAAACTTTATTCGGATAGTTATTATATTATAATGCGACACGGCTTTGTCTCGTAAAATATTGGAAAATAAAATGGATAATAAATTATTTTTTATCGATCGGGTATTAATTATATTATATTGAGTTAATTTTCAACAGGTTTTTTTTTTCATGAAAGTCCTACAGAATCCTCAGGTCATGAGAATACCAGTTAAGTACTGGTACAAAATATAATAATATGATCTGTATTTGACATCATAACACATATGAGTTAACGATTCAAGTGTGTTTTTTGCGACTCGTTGTTCGGATTTCCTTTAATTTCATATTTCATTTATTCTTTTTCGACAGTTTTGTAATGACAATAACAACATATCGGTCCGAAAAAGAGTATTTGGGGAGGAGAAGTTGAAAAAAAAAAAAATCACTCGGGAACCAAAAGTTTAAATTCGCAAATCTGCTCGACCAGAAAAAGTCGCAACAGCGCGGCGAGTCGTTTAATTTCGTCGTACGAAGTTATTCGATTTCTATAAAATAGGATACGTAGGCGTATTACGTCGTCGGCTTGCGACCGAGTTGTAATTATCCATTGATACGAAAACAAAGTAAAAAAAAAAAACAAAAGCACATGTTCGCGATTCGTCGTCCGTCGACGATCATAAAAAATACATTGAAAATAAATAATGCTGGTCGACCTTTACTGGTTAGGTTCACAAGGTTTAAAGACGGTCGGATACCTACCAACTTTGCTATCCGAACGGGCGTGTCGGGAGAAAACGTTTATTTTCCACAAATAAACGAGAAGACGCGCGGCGAAAAAGGGAGAAAAGAATTACCCGTGTGTACATTTCGCGTTATACGTTACGCGTTCCGAAGATTTCCATCGCGTCAAAAAAATAAATAGATAAATAAATATTGTTTTCACAGGCGAGTTTATTGTTTGGTACATCACGATTATCGGTTTGTACTCGTATATGAACGTTCGACGGGATCGTGGTTATTTTAATTTCACAAGCGCGCGTTTTGGATATTTATTTAATATGATATATTGTAGTGAAACCGTCGAGCGACTATTTACTAAACACGCAGCTGAGGAAATATATCATTTTTAAATGATTAGACAAAGAAAATGCACGTTAATAATATAATACGCTTGTTTCGCACTCGCAGCATTCGTCTTTATATTACTACGATGAAAAAAATAACGTTTTTCATTTCGTTGAAATGGTTTTTTCTGCTTCTATTATTGTTTTGTTTTTGTAAAAAAAAAAATCAATTGTGTATTCGTACATCACGGTACGTTTGTATACCATTTGAAATCGTTGCAGTGTGTTTGAAAAACATTATTTATTTATTTTTTGAAACTTCAGCCAACATTTCAAATTTCCGAAACAGACCGTTATTTTGACAATAATTGGCTACATATACAATATCCAACCAATTATTCATGAGTATATAATGTTTGAAAAATGTTTTTTTCACCGGGCCAGCCGGTATCCGGTACAGCCTAAAATATATACCAGATTGGTCGTACCTAACTTAGACCACCACAGCTTGAAAAATAGAAAAATCCAAATTCTCCGCGCAATAAACCCGTTTCGAAATATAAAAGTCGATATTTTTAGAATACACCGATCGAGTAGAAGTTAACGTTTGGTGTTGGAAAAAAGAAAAAACAACGTGGTCCTAATTTGGGCGACATGCTCAGAGTTTGCGAATCGACGTTTGATCGCGAATATAATCGCAATATACAAGTATTGCAATATCACGCGGGCGAATAAAAATACAAACGACGATGCAGTCTAAACGGCGGCCCAGGGCGAAGGCGCAGGAACAAATTACCGCGACGCACTCTCCGAAACTTTTTGCCCGGCGATATTGTCATCGTGACGCGCGGTCGGTTCGGGAACTAAACGCAATAATATACATATACTCGCTTAAATATTGATGAAAAGTGATCGGCGCCTGTTCGCGTCTCCCCCTCCCTCCCCCGTGCACGATATGGGGTGTATATAGCGGAGAAACGACTGAAGTTTTGCATTGAAATCGCGTCGAGAAATATCATATCTTCGTAACGCTCCCTGTATACATAGATATCTATATATATTATATGTTACCCGTCTCTCCGTAACGGTTAAAATATACATTTCGGTCGCGCCGCAAGCAATGTTAGGCACATCAATATTTAGATTTTTTTTTTTCTTGCTCTTCGGAATATTTATCCCGACTACATGCATGCTTACGCTGTATATATACAGTGTGCTGTAGAAAACTCGTATCGCTCGTGATTTATGAAAAATAAATTAATCAATACGACATTTTGCACACCGGACGAGGGAAATCAATAAATACAATCGATTCCATATTATAACATTATTAATAACAATAATCGCGACGATATAATTATATATTTCACGAAACAGCTCATACGAAATCGTATGAAAAAAATTAGGAAAATCAAATTCACGCGATATACTTAAACTTGACATATACATAATATGTTTTCGATTGAAAATTAGATATTACGATATTATTATTATTATGCATGCAATAATATATTCGACAAAATCGTTTCAAAGGAAATTATCTCTTTAATCTGTGTATAACATGATTAGTAGTTAAAAATACGACAATTCAAAATTCAACCCCTAAGGGGGTTAAAGGGGTTGAAAATGGAGAACGTCTCTCATACCGGGAAAAAATTTTCACGGGCTAGATTTCAAGACGCAACGATTAGCGAGTGCGTGGTCATTTGCATTTTATACATGAATAGATTATTATGTCATCGAAAATCCCGACGATATTTATTAAACGGTATTGATTTTGCAATATCATATTATTACATGACTTTTATCGAAATCGCGTGCGTGCGATGAACAATAGAAATTTTTTCATTGGACGGTCGAATACGATCGCATGCAAATCTATTGTCATTGGCCGACGAGCTCGTGACGTATACAATTAAAGCGAAAACCCGACGATGTTTACCAAAACGTATGGATCTTGCACATGCGTCATATATTATTACATAACTTTTACCGAAATTGCGTGCGTGCGCGCTCCATTCCTCTTTCAATCGTAGACGCCGTCCTCACTACGTTTGCCGGGTCAGTCAGTACCGTATAAAGGGAACGAATTACTATTCGAATAAGTGCACATCATACACAGGGTGAACACAAATTGAAACTCTTTTGGTACGTTTAATGACGACGATTTAACTATTACACTGTTATGAAATGTAATTTTTTCGTAACGCACTCCGCGGGTCGCGCGAACCAATCATAACTTCAGTAACAAAAACCGATGGTATAATATTATTATTTCAGAACGAAATCACGCGCACTATTTGCAATCACACAGTGCTGGTTTATTTTCACTATTATGATTCTATACGAATGATTTGTATTTGTCGTAAACATTTGATTCATCTATCGTTACAAAGTAATCGATATAGTAGTCAAGCTTTCATCAACTCGTCGTCGCAATATTATGTTTAATTCAAAGTGTAATATACTATTTTAAACGGATTTTTCGTGTTCGGGCAACTCCGCGATGTTCTACGAATATAAAAACACAAGAATAATATACTCTAATACGACCGTCTGCTGTGCGATATTATAATAGACCGGCTCAAAGGTCATCGCTACCGTCATCGCGACGATGTCGACGACCCCGTTTGCCATATCATATTAGATGCTACATAAATACATATATATTTATTTTTTTTTTTTTAACGGATTTTCACCGTTGTATTATTCCATAATAGCATCATAGCAGCGGGCAGGTATAATAAGGGATCTCCCAACGCCGCCGTGTCATTTTCGTCGATGCGCGTGGCCGACCAAAGTCGTTTAATATCATAAATATTTACAATGGATTGCGATTATCGGATTCTGACGTTTCGCAAACTATACAATCGATTAGAAAGAAAGAAAGGAAAAAAAAAAACCGTCGACAGTGATCGATTTATCAACCAATGCGTACGAATATTATAATAACACTGCGGTATTGTAAAATCTAATGAAATCCTTATAGTGAGACGACAAAATCAAGAAAAAACCCTTTACAATGTATTAATAAAGAGACGTAGCGAACAGCGCCGAACGACTCGCGCCTTATAGAATAATACGGTGTGTTCTTATTGGACGGTGTGCATATAATGTCATTGTGCAAAGCTGAAAATTAACGAGGGAACGAGTTAAAGTTAAAAAGTCGAGTCGATTTGAACTCGGCGCGGTAGTTACAGTTTTCTTCACAACTCGCTTTTTAACTTACGCGTATTTGCTCCAACGTTAAGTAACAAATAACGTAGTATTTTTTTCAATTATTACAATTATTCAATTCGGAGTTTATTTATTTATTAAATTTATAACATTTTTGTTCTTAAAAATTATTATTGTGTAGTAATATATAAATTTGTATATATTTTTCTACAATTACCGTTGTTTCGATCGGGTACCCGCTAACAAATTCAATAATATGTTTAAATCAAATTAACGTTTATTAATTGTTAACTTAATTAAAAAAATTTAATCGATTCTTGGAAAGTGTCTATTCGTTTTTTTTAAAACTGTCAACTTAATTGGAAACAAAATTATCAACTTAATCGAGTTAAAAAAAAAAAATGTATATCGTTAACTTGCCCCCGGTCTCGTTATTGTGTATAATATTGTTCCAACGAGTCTGGCAAACACTCGGTGGACGCGCATAAACCGTCCGAAGAAGAGTCGAAAACGAGCCGCGGCGGACACGCGGTGGGTATAATAATAGCCTGTCGCGGACCACGACCCAGAGCGTTTGATTTAATTAGCCGATTCGCAGTGTACGGGTCGACGAAAATATTCGATCGCTATTTGGTCCGTCCGCGGAACCGTTTCGAATCGTCCAATCGACCGGAAGAAACCGCTAGGAACTTAGGGTTGAAAACTAGATTGTAGAACAGCGACGCGCGCGCGCGCTGTATACCGAACGAGGACGTCCGTCGACGTTTTGAATACGACATTAAATCATAACGATATCTCGCCCCCCCGACGCAGTCGTAAGGATCTCACGTACCGCGCGGTCGCGTGCAGTTTTTAACGCGGTGCCTATAGACACTATCAGTGTTTCTCTTCGTACGCGATACTCCGTTTTCAGTCGGTCGTTTTTGTAATTATATTTCGTCCTTCCGCGCGACCTTCTCAATTAAACTACACGCACGCCTTTCCGGAAATAACCTTATTATTATAATCGTTATTGTAGTGTTATTATTATGATTATCAATACCGTTTAGTATGTGCATGCATACGATGCACATGTAATATAATATGTAAGTATGTGCACGTGCATACACACGTGTATATTATACACCGTCGTCGGTGTCCCTATTATTATTCCGCGTGGAGACTACTACGTACATTAATATTGATTATTTCATTTTAAAATTGTCTCGCATAGTATTATTAATCAACACTCGACGTGTTAAAAAGCCAAAAACCTAAATACTTTTCATCAGATGTATAGACGACCTAGGACGAGAACGTTTTATTTTAATAATAATTAAAATAGCGTTTATACGAGTGTACGGAAACATGACGATGTGACGAATCACTCGATAGTTTTAGTCGTGTGATTAATTCGATTTGTCGTAAATCTATTCGTTCGTTTGGTCGCGACGATTCCCGCGGACGGGACGTCGAGCGACAAAAACCAAATTTCGATTCACCGATCGTCGTCCCGACGCCGTCCGTGATTTCGGTGACGTATTCCGATTCACGACATAAAATATTACCCGCGTCTCGTGACCGCCGTCACAGTTGACGTGTCACGAGAACCAAAACGGAATTGCTCGCATACGCACGATGGGTATACCGAGAAACATTACGAAACTCGACGAAATCTCTCTCACATCGTATTGTGCGTGTACGTTTTTTTTTTTATTTTTTTTTTTATAAAAAGGAACAAAATAGTTGCTGAAAGGTAGCGAAATTCTATTGAAAAAAACACCGCGTTCACGCATTTCAAATAGTCAACTGTATATGTGAGTGCGCGTGTGTGTACACATATATCTAATAGGTAGTAGAAACGTGGTCTTCTTTCCCCAATATAAACTCGGGAATTTTTACTAAACGCCCCGGGTCAGCGTGTATTTCTTTTTTTCCGACGACTTTTTTCCTTTTAAACAGCGAAGGTATATTATATACTATGCGTTTAAAATCTAAAACATTTTGATTTGTTTTTCTTTTTACGCGCAAACAATATTGGATCCTTCCTGCCGCCCGCGCTGACGTTCATTGAAAATTCGGAAGTGGATTTTCCGTCTTACGTCCACCGGAGACGTCACAATACCGCGACTATTTGAAGTGCGTTTATCTGTTCTCTATATAACGCGCGTATTTATTTTTTTCGCGGTCGGGCGGAAAAAAAAAAACTCGAACGCGTTATTGGACGCCGTCGCCGCCGTCGCCGCCGCCGCCGCCACGCGATAGAGAGTGTATCGCTGTAATAACGTTTTACCGAAACGCATTTCGAAATAATCGTCCGGAATTCAATTTTTTTTTTCTTCTTCTTTTATTTTAGGTCCCGTCAAAGCCGTACAATATAATATTTTATTGTACTCGCAATCGTTACCGCGCGGCACCCTCTTCGCTCTCTAACCCTTTACTGCAGCCGTCGGCGTGACGTAGTACGACGCGTTTTTTATAGCTTTCCACCGCCAGCAAATACACACACACACACACACATGTATACGTAATATATTATATATGTGTATAGAATCAAACGACCACGTTCGGCCACACGTGCGCCGGACAATTACGAACCGGGAGCGCGCGCTGGCGACCGAAAACGGAACGAGAATCGAGAAGCGTTTACTGCAAAACGGATCGCATTAAACGCGGAAAAAATCGCTCTAGCTTTTAGCTCACGACAAAGGTTATCTAGGAATTTTGATTTATACGTCCGTACGTGTACGGCTTGTAATCTAGTACCTACTACACCCCGACCCGTATAAAACTTCGCAATTTTTTGTCCGCCAGCAACCGGCGCGCGACCCCGTTCGAGCGAATTTCCACGACACCGTTTTCCATATCCCGACGGCGAGGGCGAGGCGAGAAAATTAGTTTGGGTTTTACGAGTTTATTCTATTTTTTTTTTATAGCACGTGAACGTTGAAAACATTGCGGCGATAGTAGGAATTCGCACGAATGGCACGCATCGATGACGTTTTCAAATTTTCGAAAATCGGCATTTAAATCTGAGGCGTAGTACATTTTTTACGGAAACGAGGCCGATAAATAAACGTATTAACCGGACAGGTTCAAACCATAACACAAAACAAAGTATTAATAGCTAACGGTATTATTCGATACTGCCCGGTAGGTTATAGATAAGGTGCTTACAAGGCCCACGGAGCAATTTTTCTGAAAAACCAATTTCCTAGTACAATACATTCTGTCCCATACTTAAACCAATATTTTACCGTTTACTTTGCTTAAGATCAAAACTTGGAAATCTTTTGGGAGGAAAGAGACAAATTCTGTTTCATTTTTTATAATATAATATACATTCCATCAAATCACATTTTCACTGGAGGTTCTGGGAGAGAAGCAGAAAAAAAAAACGGCACTTGACGTGAGTTTTTAAAGTCAATAATAAAGATAAAAATTCTACTCATACAATCGGATTACTTTTTAATTTTTCAATTTTTTTTTATTTTTTCCAGTTTAACTCTGCTCAATTTTATAAACGTATCATTAATGAAATCGGTATGAAATTTGAAAAAATAATAACTGCCGAAACCTAGGTTATCGTCGATGACGATGAAATAATTACAGCCGCGTTCGAAATTCAAACAAACAAACAAATCAAATCAGGTCGTTATCATCTCACCCCACCTACTCTACCCGGGTGGGAGTCGCGTTCGAAGTTTATATGAATAAAAAATCGTCGACTCTCTGTACGAATGTTGACATTTTTTTTTATACATTGTGTTTTTAAAATCGAATGTTTTACAGGAGACCTATGCTCCGTATCTCCGCGGTATACGGTTCAAGCAGGCTTGTCGAGTTTCAATGTCGGTTACGCCGCGCTGCGTGAAATCCACACACGCGTGCCACGATCGTTCAAAACGTTTGGCACTCGTCGCAGGCAGAAAACGATAGTTTACCCCTCCCTCGGCCTTTTCATCATTATCATCATTATTATACGCGCGGCCGTACGGGTAACAGCTGCCGGTTTTAAATGTAATACTCGTACGGCTTTCTGCATGATAACAACGCATCGTGCGATTGTTTTATAAACGTGCATTGTTTAGCGCGACTTATTGTTTGCGCGAAAATATGCGATTCGCGATCGCGGGGTGATTTCGTTTTAACGCTCGTTTTCTCGGTCGATTTGTGTGTGTGCGCGCGCACGCGCGCGTGTATTTATATTTTTTATTATTTTTTTTTTCTCATATATTTTTTAACTCGTTACCGGGACGCTACAAGTTTTGTCAAACGCGTTAATGCGTTTTCGCACTTGAATTTTTCTCGAAACAGCCAAGTGTAATATTATTAATCACGTCGTTACGATGTTATTAAAACGTCGTGTGTTGACGATTCGACTCGGGCGAAAAACAAGACGAGAAATTACACTGAAACGAAAACACAATAAGTAAAAAGCTGTAATGGACGCAGTTTTCCCCGAGAATCTTTACGAAACTGAAAGTATATACAGTATAGAGACCTACACTTTTGTTTCGACTATGTTACGCGGCCGAAATAATATTGACTTTCTAAAAACGTTGTCGAAACCTAAACCCAAAATGTCAAAAAGGTTTCTGTTTCTAGTACACGATATATCGCAGACACAGGTCGTGGTCAAAACGGCTCGAAAACATTTTAATCATTCGTTCTGCAAAACATATACGTATATCTTATTAAAATAACGATAAAGTATGTAATGTTCACGACATAAGGATAAAATACGTGCGCGAATGTTATGAGTAATACAATTACGCGGGGATACCGACGGGAACAATAAATTGCCATCAATACGCATTTTATCGATCTGACCGCCTCAACCCCGTTCTCGCGAATAAACAAACGGTATTATTTTGATTTCACTTAAGTGGACGATTACAAGTGTGCGAGTTCAAGAGCGGCGTATGGAACTTTCTAATATGATTTCGCGTTCGTTTTATATTTCATCGCTAGTTTCGTTGAAAATCCCAAAGATAATATTATATTGATACATTGGGCTGCGGAAATATTATCGTCTACACGGTCTACCTATACACGGTCTATATTGCGCATTGTCCTAGGACGCGACGACAAAGAGTGTAAAACGTTTTCCCCTCTCCGAAACAATCGCGTTAATAGCCCTCCCGGCCTCGTCCCAATAAGATTATTCGTACAATAATTAAACGAACTACGCGTAGTACGCTCGGAATAAATTAAAAAAAAAAAAAAAAAAAAAACCGAAACGGATATCAAGAGTGTATTAAATGCTGCGTTTTAAATTGTTTAGCTTACGGACAGGGAGCGTTCCGTGTCGTAATGGCCGCGCGCGCGCGAGCGCCTCCGCCCGTGTAACGGGATAAAAGCACAAGTACACAGCGTTATGTAATATTTAAATATTCGTTAATATTACAATATTTCGAGTTGGCGTAATGCGATTTTAGAGTGCGTTTTTATTCGCGTTTCGCACGGCGCGCGGCCATTATGCGCTCTCGCGTACGAGCCGGAGCACGCGAGGTGTTATTTTCTCGGACCCTCTCGAACCCTCGCGGGCCTTTGGAAATTAGGCGTTTTGCTCCGAGCAACGTGTGCGTGACGCCGAACAACACAATATCGTCGCGACGGGGACTTTTGAGATATTATATCGTCTGATTAATGGCAGCCACTAATCAGCCGGCGCGACGTGTGCGATACGGTTAATATGACAAACTTTGCCGCGAGTCTCTCGCGTACGGCACCGGCCAGAGAGTCCCGCGCGTATGATTACACCGGCGGCGACGGCGATTAATCCCACTCGAACGTTTCGTCGTCCGCCGCGCTAATCCGCAATTCGTTTTCATTGAGACGCGAAACGGTACTCGCGAAACGCCACATCGGGTTCAGACCGATTCTCGTTAGCGAACAGGATTCACGCGCGCAAAGGACGATATTTTTAACGACCCCGCTCTCGCGGTGTACATATTTTTGTTGATTGCATAACTACGTATACACGCCTACCGGCTGTTCGCAATGTCGCGCGACCGAAAATCAATTACGTATTCGTAACGATTTCCTGTTGACGTTTTCACTTCGGCGAGACTCAAAGTCGGGCTGATATCAAACGCGGTCTATGTAAAGGCTGTGTGCGATGCATATGCGTAAATATACATATATTTACGCGCAAGTTTTACGCGACGCGGGGACGGAGGGAACGAGCAAAGAGTAGTCTCGCGATTACGCCGCCGCTCGAACGTATAGTTTGCGTGACAAAAGCCGTTCTACAAGTGGTAATGATATTTAGACCATCGTCTTAATTGGTTCATAATGGTCGTGAATTTATTAATAAACATCCCCGGAACCCGGTGAATTGGATACAATAAACAAAAATTACATAGGCCATTAATCTTTGAGCAACAGTGCGCCCCGGCGGCGGCGGCGGCGTATATTGTTGTGCGCACGGAGAAACAAATGGCGACTGTCTATGCGCGTACGGGGAGAAACTATTAGAATTTTCCTCGCGGCCACTCGACTTTTTATAAATGCACAAACACACATAGTTCGGGATAAATTATTTACACGCGAGATACGGTAGTTTATGGTCTGTGGCGGAAGTGTATGTACAGCAGCAGCTCGAGACTTGACCCCGACGCGCGGAGAATTTTTCTTCTTCTTTTTTCCCGATCACCGAATAACCTGCGTGTTAGACACGTCGCGCGAATTAATTCGAAAATATTACGTTCCTCGTCGAATCACGTACGAATATCTGGCCGACGTGTACTCCGAATAAAACAGTAATCATAAACGTACTCGGGCCCCGACGGCATTCAACAAAAAACGATCAGGTCATTTGTAACTTTGTAATAAAAAAAAAAACAAAACGGAATATCGTAACGACTCGTGAGTCGTGCGAGAGGTCGGATTAGAGACGACAAAAGTCACGACGCGGGTGTTCTTAATGATGACGTCTTTGAGTTTTTAAAATGGATTTCAGCCGGATAATAAAATATGGCAACAGGTCACGACCAAACGTAACGCGAGCGTTGTGTGAGATATGAAATTACGTAGTTATAACGGGATGTTTTTATATCATTTAACACGGTCCACCCGCCGTAAATTACAAGCTCTAGGATTAGAAAAATTACTTGGCATAGATGAAAATTGTATTATTTTGCTACACGGAACGACGGTCGGTTTTGCTTTTCTACCCGGTGGGACCACGTAGGGAAACGGGACGTCTCATACGTAATATCTGTATTGCCTGAAAATGCCTCAAGTTTAGTTCAGTAATTTGATTCTGCGCACGTGACCGGCGTCCGTAAACGTATTGATGGCGAAAAACACAAACTTGAGCGTCGCCGAGTTGGAGCAATCGAGTTCTTTCCGAGGGCGCGTGAAACGTCACGATGAGACTGTGTACCTAAACAACGTTTGGCCGTAACGACGATTGCAGTGATTGAAATTCACGCTCAGTAATTTACCGATAGAATTTCCTAGATTTTCCACTCGATATTCAGCTTTGAAACGCGAAAGAGCACTCATAAATAAACTTAAAAATACGTCGAAAACAATTTTTAGATATTACACGTGACACAAATTACAGTATATTATATCGATATATCGATTCTAAGTCTAATTAATTGAATTCCGCCCCATCACGTAAACTAGATAGATAAATGTCTGACGATTTCCACGATCGATCTTTTAGACACAACGTGTAGAAAATTTTAAAATTGTTTAACACGAATAGTCAATGGTTTACTTTTCCAAATACATACACTGCAGTATCATGGTATAATATCAATAAAAACTAGATTTTTCATCGCTTTAATGAATTTTCATGAAATTATACGCGTACGTAAACAATCGTAATTGCAAGGTCAAGATAATACACGTGAATTGAGACTCGAGTGCATACTCATTCGTTATTCGGAACACCTTAAAAAATGATTCTAGAATGTGTGCCAATCAGACTCCGATTACGTCTATTTGTTGTGATCAATAACACGTAAACAGTAACTGAAATTATTACGACTGATACGAATGTTGTGATTTAATGGAATTTATGGCATCGAACAAAATTATACTTTCTCGTTACTTTATGCGGTAAAGGAGAATAAACCTTTTTTTGCGGACATTTCCATCGCGTATGCCGTATGCATTATAATAACACAATCATTGGGTTGGGCGGTGAAGTATAGAATTATAGCTATGCGACGTATAAATATTACGGTTATTTAAATTTGTTTTTTTGTTAGTACGCTATTTAATATTTTATAGTTATTGTTTGTAATTTGTCTTCGTGACATATTCTTGGAGAAAATAATAAAAACGCATTAATAATATTATTTCTGTTTTATTTATTAATTTTTTTTTTTTTTTTTAAATATAATTTATCGTCAAATAATCGTCTGAATTAGAATTGTAAACAAAACAGTAAAATATCGAACGGAAAACGGACGGAGGAAAATTAAATCGATAAAATTACAATCGTTAACCGGTGCACGTTCGTTAATAATAATAATAATAATTATAATATAACTCGAATTAATATTAAAACGCATATATTTTTATCATTTATTTTGAAAACGACTTCGAAAACAAAATAAACATTTTAAATTAGGTTTACTTTGTTACTTCGAAAATAAATAACGGGTCATTCTGTATTTCTGTATATCCTGATAATTTATTCAAACATAAATATAAATTTTAGAACAATAAAAATATTATGGAACTCTTGGGATTTTTTTTGTAATCAAAGTGGTTGTAAATACATTTTTACAGATAACACTGTTTCGCAATAAGACATATTTTGATTGGTTTATTGAGTTTATTCTAAAATCCTTCTTAAAAAAAATTAACATAATTACACACACAAAGCAAAATTTTATTTCGCGTTTTTCAAATTTCTATTTTGTTCTTAAATGTTTTTTTTTTTTATAGATTTTTTAATACATAAAATTCTACGTCCTATCGTTGTATCGTTATATTTTTTTGTATAAAATTGAATTAAACGAAAAAAAAAATAATACAAATAGTAATGTTTTTGTATTTTTTATTAATTTGTTTCTGAAATTTACCAAAAAAAGAAAAAAACGAATAAATGGGGTATATTGTCCTCTAACATTTTCATAGAGGAGCGGTCTCGCCCCCCCCCTCTATGTAAGCCCCAATTTACGCCTATGTACACTAGATAATAAAAAAAGGCTGAGCATTTTACGGTCATAAAAAACTACATTTATAATACCTTTATGTACAAAATAATTTGATTGTTTTCAATTTTCTATTAATATTAATTTCAAAACAAAAAATAAATGTCGATTATCTCATTATCAGGTATAATAGTTTCAATAATCGAACGATTTTCCGGTCTAAATTTCATATTCTAGCCATATAATAAACAATAATACTAAAAATAGTGAACGATTAAAATGCTAAACGCTAGCCGTAGTTTTTTTTTTTATAGACTATCGAATTCTAATTTTCAAAATATCGAATTTTAATAAATAATACGCAGTGCGCGACAGCGAGTTTCAAGAGAACAAATATGTTTTTAAGACGCGGAGAGCCTAGGGTTTCGAGTTGCCGACGTTCGAGTTACGTCCTATTGAAAATCCACCACGTTCAACAATTTAATGTAGTTTCGAGATAAAAAAAATCGCTGATCCGATAGTTCATCCGAGGCAGACGCGAGAAATATAGTTAAACACGATAAAAACGGAAAAAAATTAACGCGTTTTCATTATAGCACTCGCAGCGTTAAGTTTGACGTGAAAACAATACTTCTAAACGAACGGGCTGGTACGTAATAAAAAATTTGTAGTATCGTCGAGAGCGGTATTATATTATGATACACTCGACGTCAGTATGTTTTTTTTTCTTCTTATTAATGTGATACACGTTTTTCACATGAAAAAAAAAAAAAACCTCAATGTCAACATACACGAATTTGTATTCGGTTAATTGATTTTTTCTGTGGCTCTCATATTTCTAATTACTACGTTGCGACTATGTATGTATGTATGTAGGAGGGAGACATGGACTATAAATATATTTTTCTTAGTACGCGTATAAAACAATAGCAAGCGTACAATGTGTACAATGGCGACGACTCGTGTACACGAGTACGTTTTGTGCGATCGCACCCTCTACGAAAAAAAAAAAAAAAGAAGGAATATGAAGTTTTTGTTCGTTCTATTACATTACCTCTTTGTCTAAATCAAGAATAGGTTTTCATATACATATATAGGTGAAAATGTATAGAACGATACAGTATTTTTCTGGAAAAAAAGAAAAGAAAAGAAAAACATAATTTTGTTTTATTGCGACCCGTTGAAACGTATTATCGAAATGATGATTATTCGACGATAAATACTTTACCGAATACGACGTGGGTACAAGTCTCGAGGTTGAATCGTAAGATCGCAATGTATTTTATTGCACGAACCCCACTTCAGCACGTGGGCGCGCGCGCGCGTATGTGCAAAAGTCCACTATTTCGCAGTTGCGTTTCGAGTGTTGTCTAAACTATTCGTAACACTACGTCCAAATCGCATATATTTTCCGCGCGAAATACGAAATAACAGGCGGACACGACGTTCTTTCAAACGTTCGCCTGTGCGTTGTATACCGTTAAAGATAAGACGTGCCGCCCTGCTACAGATCAACGTCAACGCCGAGCTCTATTTCCGAATCCGAGCTCAAATCTCTAAGAGCCCGACACGCGCTCGACGAGTCAAAGGATTCGGACAAACACTCCTGCGCGTCTATAAGTATTCGTATTGACCGATAGCCGAAGAGTATAATGTCCCGGAACCGGATCTAAAGGCGGGAGGAAGACGAGGATTCAACCCAGGGCGTAAGATTACATAAATTACTACATAATTATCAAGAGCGTACATTTTCTTTGCCGTTGATAAATCGACTTCATTAAATCATGACCGCGTTTACGTTTAATCGCATTGAAATATTATGAAATTAATTAATAAATAATTACGACTAAGGATATGAATTCAAAGCGCTGAAAACCTTTAAAAGTGCATTTTAAATGTCAAAAAAAAAATTTATATTCTATAATATGAAAAACTTTTTAGTAAGAAAAAAAAAACAAAACTATATTTTCATACATTTTTATTTTATTGTCGAGAGGGGGAGAGTACTTGATTATTCATCTCGATTGTCGGCATTGACCAACGATGGCTTACTCAAGAGTAAAATGTTTAAAAAAAAAAAAAGACGAAAATGGAAAAAAAAAACCCATTAAAATGTGTGCTAAAAATTGTAATGAGCGTGTAAAAATTATCCCCGAAAAATCCAAAAAAATAAATAATCCGAAAAGTATAAACCGTATACAGTTCGAAATTGAAATGCACCGTAGTTTATTTTAACCGAAATCGAAATGAAAACGGTCGTATACAATATTAGACTTTCTCCGCGTGTAAAACGCGGCCCCGAACACAATATCTCGTTCTTTTCACAGTCGATACGACCGGAAAATAATAATAATTATCGGCACCTGCGGCTGATGGCGAAAGAACTGCTGCGCGGAAACCTTTCGGTTGTTTTACAAAGATCACACGCGAACGATAGTAACATTATAAATTCGATCGACCACCACCCCCCCCCTGCCCCCGGACAAAAGCGAATGTTTATGCCTCGAAATAACCAACAGTGGGTGACCACGTGTTGTGTTGGTATTTTTCTTTTCTTCGCGTTGCCTCTGACGATAACAATAGGGGAGTGTTTATCACCGCCTACGCGTTTACAGTCCAAAGAAAAACACGGCGTCGAGAATAAACCGCCGCCGTTCGTGATAGGGAAACAGTCCGTCTGGAAAAATTTAATATCACTTTTATAGGTTTTTTTCTCGTTTTTTTTTTCGTTTTTTATATATAACAGACCGGATCGACCCCGACGACGAAGAAGACGGGGATGGGGGCTCGCGATCGAAACTTTAGCTCCACTCCTGACGTCATATTCTAGTGGCGGGCGACCCGTTTTGCGCGTTCGGTGGGAATCCACGTCGTTATAAATGACCTACCGGAGGTTAAACGATTATTCGTGTTCAATTAGCTACGATGACGACGACTGCGGCGTGACGGTCACACTAGCGGCGACGTCTGTTGGGCCGTTCGGCGCGAAAGCCCAATCTTAACGCTAAAACTAGGGCGAAACACGTCTGCCGCAGCGCGCAGTCGTTTGCCGCGGAAATTCGACCGAGAACGCCGGAAACCGTGAAAACAAACGCCGACGGATCCGACGATTTTTCCTCTTCCGTCGGACGGTGAAGCGATCGATCGGTTGTCGTTATGTATTTACATCGTTATGATAATATTCAGTTTCGATTGGTCTGAAAACAACAACAAAAAAACAACCAAAAACAAAACAAAACAGGAAAACCGCTCGTTTGAAAGTTATTATTTTTTTTTTGTAACGACTGTCGACTTAATATTATTAAATAATCGTCTATAGGATAATACAACCGCGCGTTCGAATTAAGAGAATGCTTTGTCTCTGATCTCTGTTTACCGTCCGGGAAATTATTTTTTACTTCCTACGTGTTTCATATTCGGTCTTCCCACGTTCTCGTATTCAGTATCAATGTTTTATTATTTTTTCTTTAAAACGTCGGCTTTGTGAACGTGAACTTTTTTCGTCCGCTAAATACTATAAAAACACTCGTATTATCGTTAACAATACGAGAAAAAAAAAAGAGAAATACATAGCTTTCGAATATTTTTTTAATACTAAATGCCACTAAAATAAGACGTTGTTCGATGAACACTAACTATATAGGATTACAGAATATTAGTGAATTGAAATAATTTCGATCGTCAATAACCGTTGGTAAATAATCTGCTAATTTTGTATCGACCGATATAAGTGAGTGCGCAAACGTTATGTCGCGCACGGCCTACTAAGTCGTAAATAATATTTACCGTAAAACTTGCAATTTATTTTTCTCCGGTTAAGAATACGTACTGAAACCGACGACAGCATAATATAACACTCGATGAGTTTATAAAGCGTAATAATTGTACCCGTTTGCTTGTCGCGCGTTGCATCGATTTTTCGGTCATTCAATACTGTTTATTCAAAAACCGCCGAACCCTATAGACGTTATTCCACGGCAGTATAAACAATTTTCTACCACGTGATTTTCCCGGTAAAAGAGTTATAAAAGCGCCGCGTAATGATATTTGAGCGTCTCGTATTTAAATATTTTGTACGTAAGAAATGTATTCGTAAATACGCGAATAATAGGCGCGCGCGTGACGTGACGTTATTGATAATTAATTACACTGCAGTGATCTATATTACACTATGTATAATGGCCAGTGGAATCATGACGCTAATGCAAATTCGCGGGTATTTTTGACAGTCGATTTTTGAAAAATCTACACGACGGGTCGCCGTATTCGAATCATACGGCGTTTACAATTCACAGGATACGAGTATTATTTTCGCGATTTCTATTCTATGCGCTTTTGTTTTTACGTTCGTTTATGATTTGACTGGCGTGGGCGGCCGATCGAGCCGAAGTCGCTCGTGATTGTGCGATATCGCACGGTATCTATCGCAGACGTCGTCGTGGATTTGCATGTGCCTAACGAACTCTCGTCGCTCCGATTTCGCAGTAAACGTTAAAAAATATACACTATACCAATTTGCGTATTCAACGTTTTTATTTCCTCGAAATAAACAAAGTTTCTTAATTGAACATTGTAACACTTGTAATTGTGTTTCGAGTTTTAAAATTATTTTCAACGCTTTTATATTTTCATGAAATGAAATGTTAACACATGGTCAAATAAATCATTATTAAGAGGTTCAGTTAAAGTTTAAGAAAAATGAAAATAACACTCGAGATTTATTTATTCTACAAACACGACATTATTATAATAAATTACGAATTTACATTTCGCGTTACCGCGCGTAATTTAGTAATAATAATAATAATAAAATTATACTATATCAAAGTGAGTCATAGAAAGAATATTAATTTGACTCGTAGATATTTCCGTTTTTATAGTAAAAACGTTACAATTATTTTTTTCTGACGATTCAACCGAACGAGTGCTTTCATCTCGAGTGCATTTATTTTCTAAAAAAAAAAACTGTATTGCTTTTCAAAGTTTATAAAAATTTGCGACTATAGTCTTTAACATCTCATCCTCGACCGCTATTGACGTACGCAACGTACATTTATAGGTTAATGTAATGGTATATATGAATTTTTAACCTGTCAATGATTGTACGCAAACATAACACATTGTCTACTCTCCTATATATACATATATATATATTATGTGTGTAATATATATATAATATATATAAAGCAAAATAAAATAATAAAACCAGGCTTGCACGAAAGCTCCCGCAGGAAATTAGTTTTGTTCGGTAGGTGCTCCACTACAGCCAATGACGGTCACAAGGGAGGCCAGAGGGGGTTTGCTGCCGACCCGCATAAAACTGTCTTGATTTATTGCCACTCTTAACAACCTGTGTAGTTCTCTTTCCTGCCACCACAAACGGTTTTTTTTCTTTCGTTTTTTTTTTTTTTTTTTTTTTTTATACCGTGGACCTCCGCTATCCTTTCCATTCTCTAAAGCATAAATAATAAGACATTTGTCTCACGCCAATTTATCTGTAGCACTCTGGGAAAACGTAAAGTTGCGGGTGAAACCTGTGTTTTGTTATTATAACGAAACAACGCGACCGGCGCGGAGGGGGAGGGGCATTGTGAGATATATTATGATTATTATTATTATATTATTGTTATTTTATTGTTTGTACACGAAACAGGTATTACGCCCTTCACGTGGTCTTTTTTAAAGTAATTTATAAACGCGAGTAAATCGTTTATAATGATTTGTGTTGAAATTCAATGGGGAAAAAAAAAAAAAAAAAATGATATACTACTGTGCGCCAACTGATACAATTAAATAAACCCATTTCTCGGTAGTAATAATTCAAGACGCAAATGAGATTTATTTGTTTTATAATAACAACGAAAAACCACGAGAAACTCGACGGCCCGCGGGGAAGATTACAAGACATGTCCCTGTATCGTGCGGGACGACACGAAACACCAATCGGACACGTTTCACAATAGTCACGTCATCACATCTCGTTCGAACAATTTTTTAACCGTAATTTTTCTTTTTTTATCACGACATTCATAACGCCGTATTAGTATTTTATTCTTATTCGAGGGCGCAATATCGCCCTGCCGTGTTTAGAAAACGATTCGAATTTTTCGAAAACGTGTTTTATTTACGTACTCGTTTTCTCTCTCTTTTCTTTTTTTTTTCATCAAACTATTCAATATCGTTTCGGAGCCGGCAGACGGATAAAGTTCAATATTAAAAACCGCACTCGAGCCAAAGGCGCGCGCGCGGCGGGTGCGATGGCAAAACCGGTAAGAGTTTCTCGCGCTATATATTTTGCAAGTCTAAGTGACGACAGGGAAGGTGGGTGAGCTTGATATGTTATCATCTCGCAGAAACCTATCAAAACATCGGGTACCCGGATTAACCGGAGCCGCCGCCGCCGCCGCTGACAAATCCTAGCGGAGAGACAGAGCTCGAGATGGGAGTGGCGGGGAGAGGGCCAGAGAGAATTTATTTTTCGGCAACTTTTTGTTTGGTTTCGGCGGGACAGCTCGGAGGTTTAGTGGTTATGTGCCGTCGTCAGGACAACAACGTAGCGCGTGTGTCATTTTCTCCGCCCTGACCCGATGATGAAATAAAGGAGGACATGTGTCAAGTGCGCGACTATCTATAAGACTATAACTGAAGGGACTTTAGGGTAACATGTTATGACTGTGGCGAGTCCGGTATAACAATTATTACGGTCATTCGTGCGCGACGGGTTGGTAATCATAAACTCCCGGTGTTTTCCTTGTTAAATATAAATCGTTTTCGCGGCCCGGCCGTTGCATTTGAATATTTTATACGTATTAAAATTAAATAAGCGTTTCATAACGTTGCAATCGTTGGTGATGGTGTTATTAACACTGTTCCGACACGACGTTGTTTCGCTCGATACTTTGTCAATATTTACCAGCGAATTACACAAGCACACGAAATATAATACGTTTTTTTTTTTGTTTAGACACATCACAGCGTTTATCGGAATTCATAATTTCAGCGGGGGGAAAAAACAGTTAAACACTATCGTATTTGCCCGTCGATTATTATTTGTCTATCGAAGAACACAAGTGGGAACCTACTCTAAACACAAATGAAAAAAAAATAAATATGACACTTTATGTATTTAACGTCGAAAAATAAAGTTCAACGCACACTTTGAGTTTTCATTTATTCCGTATAAAAGGTCGAGTTACAATTTGGCCATAATAAAATCGTACCTAAAGTCATTGAATATAATAAAAACAACTCGAGGGGAGTTTGAAAAGTTGATAAATAAACTCTAAATACATATAAAAATGTTATTCACTTTGACGGCGAGTTTTTTTTTTTTTTAGAATTTCCCAATGAATAGTTTTATTTTTTATTTATTTATTTATTTTTTTTTTAAGTTTCAAAGTGTACCGCGTCATATTTTATTCACGATGTAAAATCAGTTTTGACAGAATTTACAACTATAACAATGTCATCTCGTTGGGAGAATAACGACCAAACCCGATGCGTAGGTACGGCTAGGTGATTTTTATTTCGGCGCGGACCAAAGTTTAGAAAATCGAATGCGTTCCGCGTTCTTTCCGCGCGTCGCGGAGGCCGAAAGGACAGCAGCGGATCGTGAATTGTGAATCCCGGTGAATACTTTATTGGATATTATAGTCGTGTGTGTCGATTGATTGCTGTCCCATTCGAACGTTCTTCCCAGCGGAGACGTGTGCGGGTAAATGACAGTGGGTTCGATATTCCATTGAGAACAAACTTTTGTAACGACTCCGACGCGCGCACGACGGGGGGACGGGGACGGTGGAAGTGTGTGGGGGGGGGAGGCTCGGTGTTGCCAAGACGAGTTCAGGTGGCTCGGGGGCGACAGGTCATACGCGAACGACGAGGATGGTAGACAGGAAGTTGAAAACGTACCAGATTAGAGTAACGCCGCGCCGACCACCGGTATCGATCGGCCGTTTTCCCTCCCTCGTCGGCCGCGTCTCGTCGTCGTCGGGCCCGACGATCTTGAGGCGAAATTTATCCGGCTATTGCTTTCCCTTATCGTTAACCGATGTATACACCGTATCTGCGCGTGCCCCCGTGAAGTTTTAGCGCAACGACCGTACCCCTAAGGATAGGTGTATATATATATACACACACGGGGAAAGGTCCGGTTAAATGGATAATCTCCTTTCGACCCCCCCCCTCCCCCCATCCCCGATCGCTCTCCTTACACGCCGCGCGTTGAAATATTACAAACGATCAGAACGATAATGTCACACTTAAAATTCGAGTGGTAACCTCGTTCCTTTTTTTTTTTCTTTTTCGAATATTCCCCTAACGAAGTTGGCCAGGTAGTATATATACGGACGTAAAAAAAAGACGTAGAAACAAAGTTTCCGACTTGATTTCACTGTACGACTCGCTAGTCTGTTCAAACAGTTCGTTATGGATATGCATAATACATATAGAAAGTATCCGTTTGCGCGTAACGTTTCGAAAACAAACAAATTACACCGCCAGACTGCAATAATATCATATATTACTTACCTGTCTTATGTCTACTCGCATACCTATATCATGTCGTGTATATACATATATTATAATATACGAGATTAAATTTCTAATTATTTGGTATTGACTATATAATAGTAGCTCGTAATTGGGCGCGCAAATGATTTCGTAATTGGTATTTATGCATACAAAATGTTTAATGCATTAGGCGAAAATAGTATGTGTGAAGCCATATTTATGCAAAAATATGAATATATACGGACGCACGGCAATACACGCGAAGATAAAGACAACGGTACGAAACGATTTGTTTCCCTCGTCGATCGATGTGTTTTAATAGTCTTCACATGACGGGTAATAAATGTAACGGGGAAATAATATTTTTTCCTTTTTTTTTTGGTTTTTTCCCTTCTTTTTTTTTAATACCGCTAATGTACAAGAATTACGTCACGTTCAATTCAATCGCGGTCGGCCGTTATTTCTTCGATAATATTCCGTATCGGACGCAATGACTGGCAAAGACGCCTCTCGAACACGGGGTTTGAGCAGTATTATTCTTTTCCGTCCGAGTTTTACTTGTCGAACTTTAAATTTTTTCTGTACACAAGTAGGTAATTTAGAGACAGTGCGCGATTGTTTGAAAACAATTCACAGGCTTCGACTTCAAATCAAATTGAAAAATACAATAATTATTTGAAATATAAATACAAGTCGTACCAATTTATTACTGTTTGACAATACTCGAACGCGTTATCGATTTATATACCGCGAGTCATGAAAAATATCTGCTCATTCTAACATTCAATTCCGCGAGCGCCTCCGATCGAAAATCACAAGTTAGGCAAATGGAAAAATAGCTTAATTCGTTCGAATACGTTCAGTGTTGTTAAATTAAATAATCAACGAAACTGAACAGTAATGTCCAAACGTGACTTTTCCCGTCGAACATAATCGTACGGTATTTATAGTTTCAAAATAGTACGGTCGGTCGGCATACTTATTCGTGTGTAACGAAAAGAAAACTACCAGTTAGATTTTAAATAAAAATAAAAAATCACGCACTATGTTGACGCCCTCAAATAAGAGTAAATAAAAAAAAAGGGGGAAAAGTTTTTTTTTAAAAAAAGTGACCTCAATAATTAACTCGGTGGCCTGCAGTCACTAATGATCTCTAGAACATTGTGCTATTTCTTTAACCACAACCTTTGCGGAGTTTTGTAATTTTTAGATCTAGGTTTTAGATTACAACATAACCATGGGAGGTTTCTGAGAATATTTTAACGACTCTAATGTTCGCTTTTGTATAACTTTAATGTTCAATTTTTATAGTACAAATACATAAATACGGCACATGCGTTCCCATACTTAAACCAGCCTTTTTTTTTTCTCTTATCATACGCGGTAGTCATTGTCGAATTCCGTTGTTGGTCACGTAATAAAAATAATAATAACAATTGTATAAAAATAATACCCATAGGTCTAGCCTAAAAGTCCTAGGGGCTATAAAAAACAACGCATGATTATGTAAATATATCGGTTTATATCACTCTCGGTTTTTTTTTTCATACTATTATTATTATTATAATAAAAATAACAATATCCACCGAAATTCAATTTTTCTCGTCTATCGTCGGCGCTCGCGTATTATAACACCGTCTTCGGTGATTAAATCGTATACACAAAGTCTCAGGCGAGCCAAGTATTATGTGGAATATAATATAAACCATGATATTCATCTACTTCCGAGTACGAACGGCGTATAATTATTTGGTCTGTACTCTCGGGCGGTGTTGATCGCATTTTATTTAACTGAGCAGCTGTGGCGACGACGGTAAATAAATTATTGGATTCAACATCGGATTATAATATGTAAACGTTTAAACATATTTGTATAACAACCGTCTACTTTAGCCTACGCACAGAATCCACAACCGTTGCGCGTCCATATCTATTTCGACGTATTGACTCAAACGAATCGATAGTAGATATATCAATGGATGTAGATTGATGTACATTCTAATAAACAGTATTCGGTGCAAATATGGAAATAAAACTTGAAGTTAGATTATAAATTATGATAAATAAAATATGAATTTACATAATGTGTATAGATATAAATAAATACATATAACCCTGTAATAATTAATATGCATTACATAAGCGTTTATAATGCGCGCTTGCTCGGAAAGACGATTTCGATTCAGAAATAATATTACAATATTATTGTAAAAACAACGAATATTAAATTGAATTTATTTGAGCGGAACGAAACATTCGACGGTCTCGATATTTCCATTATCCCGCGTATTTGCGTAGTTAACCGTTGGATTAATGTAAACTCGGTTTCGGATTTTCTTTCTTTCTTTTCAAAAGCCTACGTTTTGCGCGCCTAGTGAAGATCATAAAACCCATCGTATTATTATACCATACATGATAAATAATATATATATATATATATAACGTAATATAATATATATATATATATATCCCCATGGTCTGTGGGAGGTGAATAATTTCTCACCGTAACGACTTTTGCACCAGACCAATGCAACGATGCGTCTGAATATTGTATGAGGTTTCTGTTACCGGACAAGACTCCTTCATTCATTTAGGAACGGAATGGGTTTCCCTCGCCGTAGCCGGTCCCTGTGGCTAAAATATTCCTCGAGGGGTCTGTTTTCTTTACTACTACTAGAGAGGATAGCTTTACAATTCGGATGTCTCGAACAAACGAACTGCCTTGAGCAACATTAATATGTAATAGTTCGCATTCCCGCATCACATACTCGTGAACTATATGAAGAGAACTTATATATACAATTGCTTTATTTGACATTTAAAATAAATGTTATATTGCACAATACGAACGCGTATACGTTTTATGCGTTCCCATTCGCGTGTGCGTATTATATGGTATCGAATACCACATTTTAGGTCTTTTAATTTTTTTTTTTCCATGTATATTATACGTATATTATGTACAATATGTTATTTATAAGGTGCGTAAGATAAACTGTCGCTGTTACGATTTGACAGGTCGGACGTATTCTTTAAGCGACAGCGAGACGACACCTTATACTAGAGGGAGTACCGAGTGACGTGAATTAATAAAATCCTACCGAAATCTAGATCAGCTGTTCACAACGAAATACTATTCGGCGGGGGTGTGTATTTTAATCAAGGAAACCGAAGCCGCCTCGTGAGGTTGTTATGTCAGTCCGTGAAAAATACAATAATTATATTACGATTGATTAACAACGTGAATTCAAATGTTTTTTGTACGGAATAACGATTCGTTGAGAATTTAGCGTTCTATCATTTTATTTTATCAGTAACGCGACACGACAGATATATTTAAAAGTGTATATTTAAACAAAATTATAGTCTTTCCGTACACTACGCACACTCAAAAAAAAAAAAAACTTTATAAATCAATCGAAAAAAAAGTAAATAAATATCGTGAGCAGAGAATTCTTTGATTTTTTCAAATGCTCACATATGACAATAAACTCGTTTTTGAAAAAAAAAAAGTTTGGAAATGAACGAACTATTCATCGTCGATCACAAGGCCATTGTTATAAAACAGGTCGACTACAGCTATTGAACAAACATAATACAGGACTCTTTCCTCAAACCATGTCGAGTGTACGACGTTTAAAAATCATCGCGGTTCACATTATTTTATCTAACACACCGTATTACAACACGAGAAAAACAAATCCATCGTCTAATCATTAATCCCGTCGAATAACAAATCTCCTAAACGGCCGCCGAGATCCGATCTGTAGCACAGTTTTAACTGTGCGCCGTCTTTAACGTGTCTTTTTTTTACCTACTCGAATACGATTTCATCAACCGTCAAAGAAAAAATGCCCAAACAGAACAACGATCATTTCGTTATTACGAACCGCTCATTCTCTCAGAACACTAACTGCACGGTGACTATTCTTTTGACTTCCGCGCCAAGCTTACTGTAAAACAGATTTTATTTTTTCTATAGACTGTTCGGGAGATATTTTACACTTTCACTGCTTTAGTGTACTTATCACACTAAAAAATCCTTAGAATTTCGTCTTTTGTGTGCCTATCGCCACACATATAGACACCACTATAAGCTCTACGCCCAAAATGCTGTTGAAAATGTATTAAAACCGAAGCCGATTAACGTTTTGAATTCGAAATTGTGATGAACGGTATAATTTTTTTTAGATGTAAAACGCTTACACTCGATGCACACGATTTATAAGTCGACAAGACTGCTGGGTTTTAATAGTTTTAAAAACACGTATCAAACACCTTTGTACTTTGTACTTTGTGCGGATGCACTGAAAATATCTGAACACTGTTATAGTTGCATAACGTCGCGAACTTTATTAATTACAACGGCGTGTCACAAATAAACGTCGAACGTATTCTGACACAAGCGTTCGGATTTGTTTACGCTCGATCGTTTTCCAATAATTATTCGATATGAAATTCATAGCCCAGAAACTATCTATCATGAAATATTCAAGTGAGTTATTAATAATTTTTCCCGTTCTCTAAACAATTTTCTACTCGGTGTTTTCAACTGCAAAAAACTTCAGTACCTACGTAGTTTTTTCCTTCTTTTTTTTTATTTTTTTTTATCACAAATAATGTTTAAAAGTTTCGGTTCATCGCGTCGTGTAATAAAATTTGACTAGGACGTTTGAAATCAAACTGTTAATACTGATACGTTTCGAAACGTACGGACACCGTGTCGGTACAGTAGTTTCGTTTGGAAATAACATGCCTAACCTTTACAATGAATTGCCATCGTGAATATAAACTACGAATAAACTAATCGGTAATTGTTTTATATTCGATCTATTAGATTACAAAATCGATTGTAATATTAATTATTGAGTCGAATTCAACGTTTTTTCACCAACCGTCAAATAATATAATTGTAATACATTTTTATTTTCTTAATCGAATCGTATGATAAAATCGTCGAAACAGTACTGGCAGTTGTTTCTTATATTCCTCCCGATAGTCCCCATATAACCTTTATACGCCCGGGTAAATATCTATCTACAAACTCGACCGTTTTATCCGATGATTTTTTTTCTCGAAAAATTTAATGAAAACTGTCACTTAATTTTATTTAAAAAAAAAAAAAAACCGATAAGACGATAAAACGGATAATTATTTTTGCCAATACGTTTCAATTTACGAGAACGACATTTGCGCACGTGACTTTTGTTATCAAAATAATAAGACGCCGGCAGACGGGCGAAAACCGGTCGCGCCCACACGCGTCTATCCCTCGCCGCGCCGAAGACATTCTCGCGGCGGCGTTCTCCTCGGCAGTTGTTTATCGGCGGCCGACCGCAGAGCTCGATTTCACGGCTGAGCGATCATTCCGGAGCTCAATATCACCGCGGCGTGATTCTGTCTCGTTCGATTTCGTCAAGTCGATTCCAATCGATCGACATTACGTGTTTGTTTCACGCGAACGCATCAAACACGTTTGATTTGGAACATTTAATTTAAAACCAATCGAACGCCAACCGCGACAAAAGTAATGTTCAACGCACACTGACTTTACCAAACAATCACACTGAACGCTCGTCCGAACATAACGCGATGATCTTCCGTCTGTAAATTATGCGGGGAGGTAAGTAGTCGATTATTTTGCCGATTATTCGTAGATGTTCTGAATTATTAAAGTGAGGGTTTTTTTTTGTTGCTTTACTCGTGATTTACGTATACGTGTTTTGTTCACGAGTCTAAACAGATGTCGTTTTGAAAATAGAATTTCACTAATCAATAAACGACCCGATTTTTTCGACAATCATACATTTTTTTTATCTCCGTTTAATCGTTTTTCATTCACGAGTTCGATTCGTTTTAATAAACTCAAAACTATTTTAATCGACGATAAATCATTACAGTGTCAGGAGCACGTGATTCCGACGTTATTGTTCTATAACAAACTTTTGATTTCACCCACCTGACATTTACGATAATTATAATATTACATAATTTGATTTATAAGTTTTCTCGATGATATGACATGGACGCGGACAAAAAAAAAATCATTGCGGGGACGGGATAGGACCCACACCGCCGCCGGTTCGTATTAAGGACACGCGAATCCTGTAAGTACGGCCCGGCGAGCAGACTGAAAGACGGGGATTTAAAGCGGGTGTAAAATTATTTTCATTATCAAGGACGTAAATTTTATGCGCGTTGAATGAATTGACCCTATAAAATCATAAACGTGCCAGTACACAACTACGTTAGATCGCGTTTTACTGTTGTAATATAAATTAACTAACAATGATTATGACTTCGGGGGCTGGGAATTTAATGCACTAAATATCATTAAAAATGTATTTGAAATCTTGAAAAATAATTCGAAACTAGTGTATAAAAAATTCTCGAGTTTAAATAACTGAAAAAACTAATGTTTATACAAATAATTATTTTGCAAAAAAGAAAAACTAATATTTAATTGTTTTATTTGTGCGCAAGCACTTTATTTTCCCCGAAAGTTGCATTGAACAACAAGTTTTCCTCGAGTGTAAAATGTTTAAAAAGACGAAAATTAAAAAAAATAAAATAACTAACAAAACGTGTGTAAACAATTTTAATAGACGGAAATTATTAAAAAACATCGTAAATTACAATAAAAAGGCAACAACAAAAACTACCTAAAACGGCAACAAATGTATAAAAGAATAAATAAAAACGAATAGTTTGAAAATTGAATTCATCAGAAATTTTAACTGATAAAGATGTGTTTGAATAATTGGTAACTTTATAAAATATTTCTTTTAAGAATAACAACGAAACAACTATTATAGTTTAATCGAAATTCGTAAAAATATATCCGATTTCGTTAAAGTTTAGTTATCTAACGCAGTAACGTTTATTATAATGTTCAGTCAATTTTATTTTCATTACAATGAGAAACTCATGAAGTATTTTGTTTCAAATTTTCAATTACCAAAAACTTACACGTTTTCGCGATATAGTCAAAATTTGGTTTCGAAACGTTTATAAAAATAAAAATAGTATGAGCAGATTTTATTCAAGTAAATTCAATGGATGTGAAGCCTTGTGTTAAGTTGTTAAGATTTTTAGGACTACCGAAATCTTTTTATCAACATTAAAAAAAAAATCTGAGAAATTTCCAAAATTATAAATATCTATAAACAGTACAAAAAAATCAAAATTTTTCGAAAATAATTCGGTCCCTAAAAAAAGGTAATGTCAATATTCGGTGAAAATTTTAAATCCCTGCAGTTATTATTTTTATTGAGTCCCGGCGAAAAGAAAATCGATTTTGTTGAAATTCGGTGCGGGTACCCTCGTAAATGTTGCCGTTTTCTGTAACTTTTCGTAAGTTATTCACAATTATTAAGGAAACTGTTGAGAAATTCGAAAAATGACCTTCCAAATGAACCGGGCCATGCGACATTTTCTGACGGAAACTATTCATGATGTCGACGATTGGATCAAGACTGTGTTCTGGTCGAAATCAAATACTCGGAAGTATAAAAAAAAAAAAAAAAAACATCTTTCCGAAATAAATAGATTCCTCGTTTCACTCGGAATATTATATGACTCCGCACTATTATATCTAAAGAAAACCGTATGGCGTACACGTTTCCAATTGGTCATCCGTACATACCATTTTTGCAATATATATATAACGCTCATTATATATACACGTATATAAAGAGTTATCGCGTATAATCCCGACGCGCGCAAACATAACTTTTATCTCCAATATAGACTCGGCGATATACGAATACGAACGGCCGTTCGATATTTGAAAATTCTAAGTCTCCATGTCAAAAGTGCGCCCCGGAGTATATATATTATTAATGGTTTGAAAACCCTTTGTATTTTCGTTCGCGATGCAGGCGAAAACTTACTTAACCTAGCAGTTTTCCTGGACTCTGAGTGGATATACGTATGTGCAAATATTGACTTTGCTAAAAGTTAATTATTCACACACATTTTAATCCCGAAAGTTAAATTCAATCAACAAAAACGGAAAACAGTGCCCCACGGTCGTGTGTCCCAAACAAAGGTTCCCGTAAAACTTTGGCTCGCGTGTAAATCAAAATACGACGTACTTTCATTCATAACAAACGTAGTTTATTTTGGAAATTGATACCGTTTCGGAGGAAATTCAACGATACATCCGTTCAACGATCCGCTCGAAACGATTGTCATCTCGTTCTCGTCATTTCGCACGCGCGAGCGCGCGCGCGCGCCCTAGCCGATTCTTTTTATTTTTATTTTTTTATGCAACCTTAGCAGCCCGGCTTATACGGCAGCGACGCGAGAAAAATGTTTGGAAAATAAATTCGCTCGGCTACGTATAATGAGCGACAATTATCTTTACGCGAATAATCATTTACCCAACTATTTCAAGGGTATATACATAATTTAATTCTAAGTGGCAATAATAATAATTGTTCCAACAGTCGCACCGTACTCTAGACAATTAAAACAAATTAAATATCGTTAACTGACATTATTTTAAAATGGAATATAATTCATTTTTCATTCCTCAGAAAAGTCCGTTCCTTAAGAGTGTAGGCATTAAAATCTTATTTTGAAATTAAACAGTGCCCACGGCCGACTTGGAAAAATACATTCGAAATCGCATTAAAAATTGTTGGCATTAATCAATCGACCTGAAAGAAGACGTGTCTCTTATCCGTCCGATTACGGCCGTCATAAAATACAATACAATTAAAAAACGACAAAATTTATAAATAATAATAATACAAATTTTTCTTAACAAACACGTGGTTAGGTTAAGTTATTTAGTTAGGCAATTTTTTTTAATTTTATTTAGTCGAAAAAAATCTAAAATTGTCGAATCGTATAGTAATTAACTTCCATAATGTATTATATCATTCGCGCTCGTAAATTAAAAAGCACGGTTTACGGTTTGTTTAAAGTGAAAATATAACGTTTGAATAAAAACAATTCGTATATTACAATATGAAAGGAATATTATTGTATTGAAACAGAAACATTGTTCGCTATTTACTATATAGTTAAAAGTATATTATTATTAGAACTTTGGAAACAAACAAATAAATCTGAAAAACGTATAAACTTTATAAACAATATAAACACATTACATAATAAGTATGTTTCATACTTTAGACAATAATTATGAAGATTTCATTCTAACCGAGTATCAATTGTTTCTCAACGTTTTCAACGAAAAACGTGTTACATTTTTCATAGTCCACTACGCCCTATCGATATTTCGATTATGACTTCGCGGATATGAATCTGAACACGCTTCGGAAACACGAATTTAATTCACTCCCTGATATTTATTGATGGATCGATTGTTGTTTTTTCCTCGATATTCAGTACCGTTTTCGAGACCAAGTTCACGCGTGAAAAAATATCGTTCAACACGTCGCTGGCATTTAATTTTTCACGTTTATTTTCATAATTCTGGACAATGTTATTCGGTCAGTTCAAGTCAATGACGGACGCTACTAATTTTGGGGCTGTTATAATATTATTGTTGTACACCGTTTAACTAAAAGTCGCGTCTACTGTACGGTCATCCTAGTGATTAATGGGAAGCCAATTGAAGAGGATCATTAGGCAAAACGGTAACGCTTGGGATTTGTCTTCCGATGGGCAAAAGTGGAGTGTTTGCGGAAGCGTTTCCGGTGACGGGCTCCCAGACTGGTGCCTAACGACTAACAAGAACTAAGAAGATGATCTAGACCTACAAAAACGCATAACCGATGAAAATCCTAATGGGACTAACAAGAACCGTAGGGTTGTGTAAACACTTGCAGGTGTGTTTTAGCGTTGTTGACAGCAATAATTATTGCCTTCCGGAAATACTATAGTAAGAAGACGGAGCGTTCAGAAAAACTAATTATCTTACCAAATATTTGAAAGTAGAAAAATTTAGCAATAAGTGCGAAAATTATTGAAATGTTGAACCACTATTTGTTTTTTTCCTCTGTACTTATTTCCTATTTTCGACCGTCTGCCAAAGTCGATGTTCAAAATTAATATCAAATATGATTGAATTCTAATTTTTTTCGTCTAATTTTCATAGTCAGTTTTATAAAATGTTTACGCGTTTCCACGTTGACCCATTCTAGTGGTAAGCATGTTTCTCTTCTATTTAATACTGTCATCAATCTTTTGACTCATTTTCTTAGATTTATTATCGTAAAAAAAAAAAAACAAAAAAAAAAAACGTTAAATGCCTCGAACAATAATAAAATGAATAATGTAACATAACAACAATTTAATTAGTACTTGATTAGTTTAATTTATGTATACATTTTAATTATAGGTTATTCGACTTTATTCTGAACAGTCTGAACATTCATTACTCTACTACTTAAAACGACATTAGCTTTAACATTCTTACACCTAAATAAATAATTCAGTTCATAAATATTAAAGTTAAATATAATAATACACTTGTATAAATAAAATAATAAATTTTATGTAGGTATAATACTTGCATGTATACATACATAATATATACATATTTATGCGTTAATATATCCTCGATACTAAATTTATCTCTTCAAAGGGAGAGCTTCTTTTTTTAAACCGTGGATTATCAAATATAAATATCAGAGTTAACTAATCTTTTATTTATTTTTTTACATATGACTTTATTTTGAAAAATTACAATCCATACATATATGTACAAAATAAGTAATAATTGTGGGAGAATAATAAAAACTCACGAGTGATACGGTAGGAAGTCTCGCATTATAGACACCTAGAGTTACCTTATCTTAAAACTAAAATGATATCGATTTTTAATCTATAGATAATATATAAGGGTGTTTAGGATCTAGATTAAGAGTTCGATTAAAATCATGCATTAGGGAATTTATGGTCAACACGAACCGATTTGCAAAATATATTAAACAACGGAAAATTACAATATTTAAAGCCGATAAACACTATTAATCTATATTTACGTTGTCAACGTGAATGTCGTTTTACGCGAGTCTAAATATTTAACAGAATATTTTAAATAATTTTCCTTGACTGTAAGCCATGATATATTATCGGAACACTTTCCAATCATTATGCATATAATATAGCGATAAACTATTTTAAATTCACTTTTCGCTGGTAAATCAAGAAGCTTAAAACAATTTTATGTTGAACGCAATTATGTTTTGTACTAATAATTTAATCAATTATGGTAAATACAATTTATTGACACAGACTGTTTATTAAAAAATAATAATAAAATAATTAGACGCAAATTGTAAATGATTTTCAAATAAAGGTGACAAAAAGACAAGATTTAAATTCTCAACTTGTCAAGTTCATGAAAATTAAAATGGTGACTAAAATAATATATTCTTTTTTTTTTTAACTTAAACACTAATTTTTTGTTTTAAATATTTACTAAAACTTAAATTGTATTTCAACAACAAATGTTTTTATATTTTTAATTCAAAACAAAAGTTTTAAACAATTTAATGCTAAAATATTTATGTATTTATGAGTCTGTTTAAAATAACTTTGTTGTGGATTTTTTTTTTTTTTTTTACTCACACAAAATATAATATAAAACAATTCGTTTTGTAAAGATTCAAAACATTTGACTGATGCGTTTACGCTCCTATAATATGTAATAAATAAAACTATCGGGTATAAAATCGCAATATTACTCTTTGATCTTTTGCGTTCGGCGTACGTAATTTGTTAACCAGTAATAATGTGTGCGGCGAGCAATTGTTCTACCTTGGCATTTTCGGTATTATAACTGTACGATAAAGCTTGGCGATACGGATACTTATAGTTTGCATACAGTAAATAAATAATATTTTATCTGTCAACGTTACGTAACGACATAACATGTTATAAAACACACCGCTATAAAAATAAAAGAATAAATGACTTCGCCGTGCGTATTATTATGATGTTATTATGCGCGTTTCGAATCGCAATAACTCGACCGTCGTCGTCGAGCAGAAACAATAACAATATCGGGCACGACTCGATCGGCTTCAAAATCCCATACTATCAATCACATGAGCGCGGAGTTTTGAAAAATTCATGGTAGGTTTTCCACGCCAGATCTGTCCAACGTCGTGTAGTAATGATTCTTGTTAACCATTCGTCTGTTTTCGATTTTTTTCTCGGTCATATTCGTCGTGTACGATAAACGTATTACACGTCGATTCCGCCGATTCGGTATCGACTACGCGCCGCGCCGGCTACTATCACGCGCGTCACGGATATAGAGATAGAAAATAACGATTAAATCATCGCTTAGATTATAATTATTGCCTTTGATCATATTTGACAATACCTGTTTTGTCATATCGTTTGGGATTCTGTATTCTTTATGTTAAATTATTAAATCCACGTGCCATTTGTTAATTTAAAAACTGTAATTTTCTATAAACCGTGCCCGACAGTAGCCGTCGGAGTCGACATGTAACCTTTTTTTTTTTTTTTTATAACCCGGCCGGATCGATAAATCCCCCCCATATACTGGCCTCTACGCCGAAAAAATTCGAACTACCGTCGTAGCATATTACAAATTACCATAACAATACGATGGCATCGCGTTTTCCGGCACGATATCATTGCCTACCGTTTGATTATACCGGTGACAAAAGAATAAAACAGGACGCGCCGGTTTATTTTCCATAATACCACGTGCACGGCACGGCAACGATCGCCGTCGTCTCTCCCTCACCCGTCCGTCCGATACATTCGCTAGTTTCCCGTGATTCTCCGGCCCACGGCGGCTTATACATATTTTGTATATTATACATCGGCCGGTTATACGTATAATATCTGTAGTTTTTCCGTGTCGAGCGCGGACGACCTCTCGACACAGACGTGACTAGAAGCAAGGGCGTAACTTGAACATATTCTTTTCGGAAGAGGAGAGGTGAAATTCTCATCCGTACGTACAGTATATACACGTCCCGTCGACTTAAAACCAGCGATGGCTTTAAAAGTGAGGTCAGAGAGGGGATGTCGCACCTGAATTTTCGGAGTAGGTAAACGATACCCGATAAGTATTCTTCTTAGCTCATCGACAACACAAATTTTACTCTTTTTTTCTCTCTCTTTTTTTTTATTCGACCTTTAAGCATATCACTGAATAAAACATAAGATAAAATATCGTGAAAACTTAGTTCTTCGCCTTTGATGATAAAATAGATGCAACCGAAGTCAACGTTTAACCCGTCGTCGTCGGTGACGTTATATTTTTTACACCATCGTTGACGTGTGAGCGTTTCACTCGTGTATTACTACAAATGTAGTATTTTTCGATAGAAATAAAAACACACTACATTTTTTCAACTATAAAAGTTTATTTGAAGAAACTATTGACTAATAAAAAAAAAAAAAAAACCAATCCTCGAAACTATTGTTTACTTCGTTTTCATTGCGTTGAGACGAATTATACGATGCAATATGCCATAACAATATTTTATTATTGTAATGATTTCCTACTGATATTGTTTGCAATGTAAATATAACATTGTAATAGATTTTAATTCGTTTAACTTTTATCGGGGAGAAAAGAGGCTTTGGTATGTTTGCCGGCGCAAGGGATCTCATGCCCGTATATACCTTTACTCTTTACCCAATCTCCGGTTATGTCAGTGCCGTCGGCTTTAAATTAATACACTGTTGATCCGTGCCCACTATTATAATACCTGCTGTAGAACGTCGTTTGCATTCATTGTGATGTCATGGGATCAACGCGAGTGTTCTTCTCTCTGATTTGTGATTTCACATGACGACAATTCCGGCGGGACGTGTCTAGAAAGGATTGTAATCTCGACATTAGCAACGTCAGACGCAGGTGCGTTCGCGCGGCCGCCCGTATCGTAACTGTACGATAAACACGCGTAAATTACAATTGTTTAGCTCGCGCTCGCGGCCTCACAGCGATTATAATAATAATACGAATGAAACGGTCGTCTAAAAACCCAACTCAGAACTCTCACGGGCGGCTGCTCGCGCCGCCGTTTCTTTTCTCCCCGCGAATGTGTTACCCGCCGATAAACGCCGTACGGTTGACGCGACGAAATATTCGACGTCGAAAAGGGCAAAAAACGCGCCCTGGCGCGCGGTAACAATACGATGTCGGCGGTCCGCGCCTATTATTATCGCGTTAAATTGACCGTTATATTGTTGTTCCATCGACGGATCGAGTTAATAACAACATGGCGTTTAATACTCATACATAAATGGATATCATTAATTAAACTTTATGACTTTACAATATGAACGCCGCCGCCGCGCCGTGTAGGTATACGATTTGTTAGCCGGTAAACGGACCCCCCGATCTGTTATACCCGTAAATACTGCACGTAGTTTTGACAACGCTAATCAATCAAAATATTGTTTTTCAGATGAAATTATGTTTTCCACTTCTGGTTATCGTGCTCACGACTGTGGCGGCAACTCCTTGTGCATTCAACAGCATGTGTACATGCAAAACAGACGAAGCATTAAGAATGCATATCGCATGCGTTGCAGTTCCTTTGTATACGATTCCAGGTAATTTCAAACACGTATTCGGTTCAAACGTTAAGTAATTTCAACGCATCGCGGTACATATACCTACTGCCAATAAAGTTTGACGATTTCATAGGAACGAGAGGGCTAACAATGATTTGGCAGTTTTCGTTTTGCTTATTGATCTTCAAACAGACGTTAGTAGTTGTAGACCGTGTGCATTTAGGTCTCACGGTATATAATATATATATAGCCTCCTTTTGAGACTTATCGAACAATGTTTTATTTAAAATCATGTTCCGAACATTATATTGTCGCGATAATGTTTGTCGCGTTCTACGTTCTAAAATCTATAAATTCCCGAAAACATTAATTTCTTTATTTTATTTTCTACAGCGTTACGATGTAATTTTATAGCGAATATTACGATCTGTTTTATATTTGTTCGCGTTTTTAATGTTTTTTTACACGGCCATCGTGACAGATAGTAAACGTAAAAAAAAATAACAACTTCCGTAGTAGGGTTTTAATTTTTATCAAAGAATACGTTTTATAATATTTAAATATGAACCAGCGCTCGGAATGGCGAAGACGCGGAGGGATTGAGTATCCCAATTGTTTTTTCCGAAAATTATACAGCGTACTTCTACTAATTTTTGTAAATTGAACACATAAAACGGAACGTCATTTTCATTTTATATTTCTGTTTTGTGCTGTCCAATTATATGAAGTTAAAAGAAAAAAAATTACACGTTCAGTACCGTAGTTATATTTCGTTTACTGTTTTATTTCCGGAGCCCGGAAGTGACGACGACATCAACACATCATAAAATCATTGTTTACTGTAATAACACAACGTTGATGTTTAGTATTTTTTGAGTGTATTTATATATATATATATCGATACTATGGTAGGTACGAATAAATAATAAATAAATAATATGACGTTTATTAACATGAGGTACAATCAGTTTAATATGATAAATTAAGTTGGGATAAATGTTTAATAATTATCGATAAAATATTTTTGTCACTTAGTTTTTTTTTTTTTTAATATTGAGAGCTTTTTTTTTAAATGTAAACCCGTCATTTATACTTTTATTTTTCCAATTCAAGCCCTGGTATAAACAATACATATTATATTATAATACGTTATGGAATTCAACAAAAAAAAAAAAACCCAAACCAATTCGAACACACCGAATATAATATTTAACGTCGAATTAAAAAATTCTTAATATTCGCTGTAATGATAATTTTTAAGAAATTCTAGTTAATATTCATTCATTTTTTTTCAAACAAATATAAAATAACATAAAACAAAATAAATAATTAAACATACCTACAAATGTGAAAACATCCAACCCTTCAATTTTCCAATTTTGAGTTAAAACAAATATTTATTTAAATATATTTTTGTAATTTGCTGTGCCTACATCGTATTAGTATAGTTTGAAATCGTTTCGATAAACGTAATTTAAAAGTTAAATATTTGCCGAATAAAAATATATATTTTTATTTGATAGTAAATATATACATATCTATATTTAGTTATGTTAGGTAATATATTAAAAATCGGTAACAGTAATCGCATTTTTACGTTACACATTTTGAAAATAATAAATCATAATAATAATACATTAAATCGCGTAAAATCTTATTTTGAATTATTCACCAAGGAATTTAATTCGAGTTTTTTTCGGTCTTACGTCGTGATTAAAATCCTGATTTTCTACATCGTTTATTTTGGCAAAAAATCACACCGTGGCTGTATGCAAGGTACTAATAAATAAGCAATAATACAATAAAAAAAAAATACAAATGAAAATGTATATTCTATTTTATTTTTTTAAACATCACATTTTTTTTTAGCGAAACGAAATACTTTTTAAGAATATGATACAAATACGTTAGACTATTTTTTTCCCATTGCATTTTGTGAAGTACACACGTTATCAATGGATGCAAATTTCTAGAAAAATTTAAGTATAAAGAATACATTTCATCGAAAATATTCATCTATTGTCAGCAATATACATATAAATATACGCGTGACAAAGAAAATTGTTTAAAAACACGCCGCGCCTTGTGGTGATAATATTTTAGTTTTGTAAGACTTGATTAGTGATCAGGCATCCGCAAAACGCAACCAGTCGTCTCGTAAATTCTCATTGTATAAAGCGTTAATACTCTCTCGGCCATTATAATACTCCCTCGGTCATTATAATACTCCCGGTAAAAAAAAAAAAGAAGGTATTTTGTATTTTTATTTTTAAAAAATATTTCTTTTCTTTCAATTCCAACAGTAACGAGTCGTAATGCGCGTAGTTTTTAATTAATATGTGAACTAATGTGGAAAAAAAAAACCGAAATGCATTATTACGTTGACATTCGAAAAGCTATATAGTCAACGTTTCAATATTATGATTCGTTAAAACGCAACTGACGGCTGTTGTTTCGTCCACAAAAAAAAATTATCAAACACTGTTTACAAATATTACATAAAAGCAATATTATGTACGAGTTTACCTACTCGTCATAAACGTACGATAAATCATTTTTTAAATGTTAAACATTTTTTCGCCGCTAATAATAATTTTCTAGTGGTTATTTTTTTATTATTATTATTATTATTATTATTATTACATATTGGATTAACTGTGTTTTTTTTTTTTTTTTATAGAAGTGGCTACGGGTACTCGGATAAGTCATATGGATGTCATGTCGTCGGAGATTGAATCTGTCGAAAATGACATATTGCAAGGAACGCACATCGAATCGCTGCGGTTGATGAGCAACAGAATCGGGATTATTTCCGACCGGGCCTTCGCGTAAGTACACATTTATATCAATGTTAAATACATTTCCGAGTTGTTTCAAACGTGAAAACATTAATAGTTGAATAATGAATTATACGGTTAAAACTATGTTTGACATTCAATTTTCTTCGAGTGACAAATTATTTTACGATCGCGTTTTTATTAAAAACCATGTCGTCTATATCGTTACTAAAGGTTGACGGCATTGTTTTCTAAAACGTGATTTTAGTATATTAAAATAGTCGCCATCTAATCAATCAATTATTATTATTATAATGTCGTCGCGAATTTAAAAAGAAATCATTTAAATTGACAAATGAGACGAGTACGACAAAATCGAAAAGTCAATGGCACATTCTTTTACTCGTTTCTTTTTCTTTTTTTTTTAACATTTATTAATCGTAGTTATTTTTTTTAAAATTCAAAACAAAAATAGCACCATGAAATCAACGTTAAATTTTGATTTAAACTCTAAACGCCGAAATTGTGTTATTACACATTTTGTAAAGTTTATAGTCACTTATGAACTTATTAGCATTTCTATACAAAAGATAATATTGTTAAGGCATATTAAACCATTTGTGTTTGCCAAACTTAACTGTAGACCTACAATCTGTTGTTATACATTTTATGAATTTCATTAATGTTAATAACGTTGGAGGTGACAAAATTCCGTTTGCATACACCATGTTCGAAATCAAACTAGTCAATCTTTAGAATGAAAAAAATAATTTATTCATCCGTATAAAGTTGATTATTTATTTTATCTTTTTTTTTTTGACACTATTTATTAAGGCCGGACAAGTCAAATAATTGTTTGACTAGTTAAGTTAGATTAATATAGAAAAATTATAAACCAAATTTAAATTGAATAGTTACTTCCTTTTTTTTTACTTGTGTAAAAATCTTTGATCAAACTGTAAAATCACACAATTTATTTTTTCATCTTTTAATAATTTTCGAAATTAATTTTATAGCAAAATTTCAATAAAAAACAAAAACAAACATTTTTAATTTATCAAAAAAATAAATATATTGAACCAGCCTAGTATATTAATTGTATAGTAGGTCAATACAATAGTTATTACTTTACTTACATTGCTACTAATAGTAGCTTATTTTGATCAATCGTGAAATTTAATCCCAACTGATTTACTAGATTATTTCGTTGTATTTAAAAAATATTGTAATTTATAAAATAATTTCACTAATGTTTTTTTCTTTAACACACCATCTATTGACAATGACGAAAGGTTGATTCTGAGCGAAACGAAAAATTTATTTTTAAAAATGATTTTACTCAGTTATTGAAGTAGCCCTCCTATTCATGGACTTGGTGCGTTATTTCGAAAAAAAAAAAAATTAGTCATATTTTAAATCTTTGTTCAAAAAATATGATTGATATTATGTAGTTATTTTATTATAAAGAAAATAATCAACTTAATGTAAAATTACATTTTAATTAATTGATTAGAAATTGCTTATCGTGAAAATAATATTAATTCATTAAGTTAGAAGTTACAATAGAATAAAGGAACTTGTTAAGTAACTTTGTTAAAAGTAACTTTTTAACTTTACTTTGACTTTTTAACACGTTAATGCCCAGCCTTTCTATTTATTATTCACTCATTGGGATACATGTATTATAAGCTGAATATTAAGTTTATTATCCTTTATCCAACTATTTAATTACATTTGCTGTGCGGATTATAATTTAGTAGTTTTTATTTTACGTTTGTATCGTTTACATTAAGTAATTAATAAAAAATGACCGTAAAAGACGTACATACTTACTCGATACATTCATTTCAAATAAATATAATTACAAGTATGAAATTTGTCGACAGTAAAAAGTTATTATTCATAATCAATTTTATTAATTTAAAATAGAAAAAAATAAATACTCGACCGCAATAAAAGGTAAATTTTTGCCATAAGGATAATATCTATTAAACCCATCATGGCGTGTGTTCGATTTCTCGTTGCAACTTATATTACTAATAATTTGTTTTCTTCAGAACAAATCGAGATACTAATGAAATTTGGAATCCGAAAAGGGTTTCTTCGGTAAATTAGAAATTTGTTTTCAAAATTTCACCTCGACATGATCGTATATTATACGTATAATATATTATCAAATAATTAGGCACCTACGTTATTGCCATGCGCCTAATTCAAATTCACACATAAATCTGTAATTAGAAATTAAAGTGTTTCCCTCCGGTGGGTGGCACCGAAAACATATCTCATTTCTTCACGTCATTTAACGTGGTTTCTGTAACCGCCGTAGTATTAGTTGTGGCGTGATCATTAACATATTAGACGATTTGCATATTATTAAAAGGTATTATAATTTCATTAGCGTCCCGGGGCTGATGTAGTGCCTCTGTCCTCATAATAGCCGGGGACAAGACAAATGCTTTGTTTGTGTCTGACGTGTCCAAGGATAAGTGTTGCGACGCCATCAGCTAATTTAAAGCAAAAATGAATAATTGACGTACGCCAAAAAGCTTATATCGAACAAACATTCGTTCGCAGGTATCTAATATATTCGGACGCGTTGGTCCATCCAAACGACATTGTTGTGAAACAATTTTATTTTATTTTGTTATTTCCCGTTACATAATTTGACCGCGATTTCGAAAATATTCGAAATACTCATAATATGAGGTATTCCGCGTTATTTCTCAGTGGAAAATAATATATTATGTTTCATTACGGACGGTCGATCATATATAAAATAGTTATCATTGGTAATCACGTCTAAAGCTACAATGGCACGTCGGAAACACTATAGATAACATTCGAAACAAGACGAGTTTTCTTCAACAAGTTTTATTCTACGATACACTACAAATACAACTATTATATTATGTCAGAGAGTTTATTCAAATGAAAAAAAATATTATAAACGAAACGAATGCATATTCCATTTACAGCAGGAGAGTTGTTGGTAACTACTGGAAGTGATGTGATATAATTAAAAATAAAACGATTCCGAGAATCGAAAATGGGAACATAAAAATAATTTTAAAAAAAGAATTCGTGACAGTCGATAAGAGAATTTTTACAATTCGTAAATAAAACTAATTTAAACCGAGTTTCTGCGAAATGTATATAAGAAATTAATATTTGTCGGTGATATTTTCGCTTTAAAACTTATAAACATCAAAATTATGTCGTGTTCGCATTCTGATCTATTGGTTTAGCTCTCATTGCGAACAATCCGAATTACAGGATTTCATAATCGAATAAGTCGACAAACTACTGAAAACCTTTGAATAATGTGTATAATTCTTCGATTCTCATATTATAAAAACGATAACACAACGCATATAATAGCATAGTATTAAATTAGAAATGTTGTATGCAATGTGTATTTAATACATTTTATTCCATTTATTACGTACTAGTACATTTTTATAAATCATAAACATAAAGTATTTTTTATATAACCTAGATAAACTCTTATTATTTATTGGCTTTATTAAATATACAATCCTTCGCGGCGTGATTTCTTATTGATATCTTTGACGTTTTAAAATTCGATGAAGTATTTTAATACTTCATTTACTGTACTAATTAATACTTTTTATTTAAATTTCAAGGAGTTTTTTTTTCATAAATATATTTTCAACTACGCCGAGACGTATGCGAATAAAAAAATTTCCCAAGCCAACACATTCTATTGTACTATACCTCACATAATTTATGCTCAACATTCCAGATAGGTCCTGAAGTAAATCGAAATAATCGTGCGTACGCGTGTATGACTTCGTTTGGACCGTTATGAAGAAAGAAAGAAATTATTTACTTTCGAAAAATACACATAGGTAAAGTGTAATTTTTCAACAATCTCATCGTATTTTTCCCCGTATGTTTTCTCGTATTTTACACACACACACACACACACATTCCGAACCTAGTAAACTAAATACAGTAATCGCTATTGACGACATAAATAACTTTAATCCGGCCCCGGTCGAATTTTCAAAAACAGTACTATCAAAATAAACGTCACGTCGAATGATCACATTGTTCGGCTGCGATAATTAACACTCGAACAGTAATAATTATTATTCTATCACTGCACTGATATACCTATAATATAAGTTTTATATATATATACATATGCCACGCATGTGCGTTGTGGATATAATATAATATCACTTATCATATTATTATCGTATAAAATGTATCCGTCGGTCTGGGGGATTATCTGTTTCGCAATATATCAATTGAATACAAAATACTATAGTGCACCGAAGCCACCCGCGCCCATTGTACGTACGATTATACGATCTAAATAATATTGATCCGCGAAACGGTTCAGATTATGTCCCGCCGAATGACAAACCTATAGTCGTATGATTTATACGTACATTTATCATCCGACTACTATACTGAAATCGGATATTTATTTTTTTCGATCGTTTCTGAACAAAAATTATTTCTTTAAAACAAAACTTTCAATGTTTCTATGATTAATATGTTTCATATCAAAACATAATCATGTCCCCACCGTCACACGATCCTTAATCATTACGCGTAATGTGAGCTGTGACGTTGATTTATTAATTATTTATCGATAATTTCAATAAAAAAAAAAATACAAGTACTTTTACGAGAATAATCGGTCTTATATTTTATCATATTTCTCATTGTACTCGAAATTAATCGTATAAAACAATGTGATTTAAACGGCGCGTAAGAACTTTGAAATCTAATACACTCTGGATAAGTAGGATTTTTTTTTTCCACTCGTTTATTATTAAACTCGTTTTAATTTGAAAAAAATGTCCCTTCTATACTAATCAATAGCGTACTGTTCAGTGATAATAATAAAACCGGCCATAGAAATTAATATTTCTTTTGAATAACACTAAGGAATTGCGAAAACATAGTATACGCTCCATAGAACGACACTGGTCGCAGTTGAAAAATATATTTAAAAAAGAAAAATTTCAATTTCTATTTGGAGTATAGATTTTCTCTTGAGACAATGCGTTATCACCGGTTTCGACTTGTCCTGAGAACATACTAGCCTAGAGTTCTAGACAATAATTCTTTAACGAACAAAGAAAATAAGGTAAAAATACCTTTTCGTCGTTTTCGAAATACGATGTTAATCTATAGTCATAACAGTGTTTAACATACAACTTAACATAACTCGTCTGTCCAATAGTGACCCGGTGAAGTGCGAAAAGTATGTCCAATTTTTCTATTTTTATTTATTCGCATCGACTTTTCTATGTAAAGTAAACACGATATACTTATTTTCATTCTCACGCGAAAAATATCGATCACACACACACACGTGTACACTTTAACAAAGTAAAAACGTGGGGATGAATTAGTTATTGTTGGACTTAAATAAACATTCCGGGTATTTGCGTATTTTCGTTTTCAAAAAAAAAAGGGAAAATATTTACTTCATAGAAGTGTAAAAATGACAGACAACCGGCCTTTTGTGGACGTATTTCATCGAAGTGCCGTTTAATTATTTTCCAGGCACTGTGTAACATAGTAAACGCTTGTATTTATATAAAAAAAAAACCAACTAGTTTAAGAAATTGTAACGAAATGGCCCAGCTTTTAAGACTGCTCGGTTTGTTCACACGATGCAGTTTATACAGTTAATGCATTAACCGCGGTTTAGTTGAGATCAGGTGCAACAGATATATTGACGATTTACAAAATCATTAGGTACTCAGTTATATAATAGGATTATAAACAAATAATTTCCGTTATCTTTAGTTAATTATTGTCGTGATCGATCGATCAGGAGAGTCTGAATTCCCATTTGTATTACTCCGTTTCATACGGGCTCTGTTTTAATACATTTGTAGATACGTATGTCGTATATAGTAAGTATACGAATGGGTCTTATGTAATATGTTATATAAACTAAGTACTTCTAATTTATAATCGAGCATATTCGCTCTAATTAAATTGAAAAATCTATTATGATATTTTTTTCACCGACAACTTTTTCTATGTAATTACACGGAAAATAATAATTTATTTCGTTATTGAAAAATATAATGATTTATTACGCGTTTTCATATTTTAAGAAACAAAAAAACATTTAAAAATAAAATAAAATAATGTTTACTCATTACTTCCCGTTGACAACGATAGTAACGGAACACAACTTTTTCAATAAAGTTTTTTGAGGGATTATTCTCAAAAATATTTTACATATTATATTTATATTTTATAACAATAATCGAGCCAATAATTTCTAAAATAAATTATTAAATTAATAATTAATTAATTATTCAATTATTTTTATGCATATAAGAAAATCGTTTTGTACGCATGTTGTATGTTATTAAAGAGTTTTTTTTTTCCTATTCCAGATCGTCCGGATCAGTTCTCAGAGCGTTGGACCTCAGCTATAACCAGTTAGACAAAGTGCCACTTAAATCTTTCTCGAGTATAAAAAACTTGGATTGGCTTAATTTGCACGGGTAATTATTATTATTTTCAAGTATTAAAACAATTCATCGATACGGCCGAACGCGTTTAAAATTGATTTTATTCACACGTGTTTCAGCAATAACATCGAAGTAGTGGAAACGCACTGGAACCATTTGCAAGACACGCTGCAACACCTGTTCATCGGCGAGAATGACCTGATATCGTTTCCCGATAACTTTTCGAAATTGCGGACATTGTCCACATTAAACCTGGACAACAATTTAATCACGTCTATCCAGCCAAATATTAAAACACCGCCAGCGCTCGAAACGCTCAGTATATCGAACAACTTCTTACAAGAGTTCCCAGTTTCTCTCATTGAAACCGGGACGACGCTGAACAGATTGTACGTGCGGGACAATTACATAGAAAACATGACGAAAATCATGCCGAACCGGTTCGTCAAACTAGACATATTAGACCTGGGCATGAACCGATTGGAGAGTTGGTCCGGTCGCATGTTCGGGGGTCGCTCGGAAGTGCGAAATCTACACTTGGACATGAACCGTTTGGAATCGCTGGACGCCAACGCGTTCGACGGGCTGCGATCGGTGCGCATGTATCTGTCCTACAACAAACTGAAAAATCTGGATCACAAGACTTTCGAAGGACTCGAAAGGATATTAGAGTATTTAGACCTGGAGCACAATAATTTAGGAACGATACCGACGGCCATAAGAACATTGAAAAATCTAAAGTTTTTATATTTGTCGTCAAACGATCTCAGTCAATTGGACACGGCCGACTTCAACGGCGTCTCGTCGAGTTTAAGGTCACTGTCATTATCCGGCAATCGTCTAACGGAAATACCCAGCAACGCGCTGATGAACTGCACTAAGCTATCGCATTTAAACTTGGGATACAATTTCATCAGGGAAATAAAAGAAAACGACTTCGGGGATTGGGCCGTGCACCTGGACACGCTGTTACTGATGAATAACAAACTGAAAGAGCTCACCGGACGACCGTTCAGAAACACCACGGCTCTACGCGAACTGAGTCTGTCTTTCAACAACATCCATTACGTAGACGCTGACGTATTTTTGGATTTGGCTACGTCATTAGAAAGCTTAGAAATTAGTTTCGGCGTTTACTACGATAACTTTCCCGTTAAGATACTTAGACATCTCAAATCTTTGATGTGGTTAGTTCTCGACAACAATGACATTTCGTCTGTGCCAGTTAACTCGTTGCACTCACTTGACAGTCTTCAGTACCTAAACATGGAGTCTAATAGGATATCCGTATTGGCCCCGGGAACATTTAGCTCTTCTAATCAGACTTATCTCCGCGAAGTAAGACTGAATCAAAACTACTTAATGTCATTAGAGCCCAACACGTTTTCCAATTTACAGCAGCTGCAAACGATCACCGTATCTAGGAACAAAATAATCGAAGTCATGTCGCACGCGTTCAGCCAACTCCCCAGGCTACTCAACATCGACTTGTCGTTCAACAAAATCGAATACATCCAGCCGTCGGCGTTCGAATGCCTGCCGAGTTTGAAACGTCTAGACTTGCAAGGTAATCAACTGAAAGAACTCAGAATGACGTCGTTTGTAAATTCTACCAATCCCAAAACGCCGCTGTCGCTGAACGTGTCCAACAATTGTATAGAAATAGTTCCGGTGGACCATCCGCTCGCGCCGGTGCACATAAAAATGTTAGACCTGAGTCACAACAGCTTGCGAGACGTGCCGTTCAAACTGCTGTACTTCATATCCGGCTCGCTCAGAAATCTGTACTTGGATCACAACCGAATAACCAATATATACAATTCCGAATTCGTGAACTTGTCTAGCCTGGAAGTACTGTCGATGACGGAGAACGGCATGACGTCCGTAGCGTCGAAAGCATTTTACAATTTGACTTCTTTGCAACTACTTTATCTGTCCGACAACAACATACACCAGTTGTCGTCCGAACAATTCGCGACGTTGCCGAAGCTCAGGGTGTTGTCGTTAGCCAGGAACCGGCTGAGCACGTTGAGCTGGGACATACTGTCCGGGACGCCGTTGGAGTACATCGATTTATCCGACAACAAGCTGCTGGCAGTGCCGGCCGGCGTGCTGATGAAAACGGGCACTACGCTCAGACACCTTTTGCTGGCCGGCAACCGGATCGACCACGTGGACGGCACGACGTTTTCGGACGTGACCAGATTGGCCAACCTGAGCCTGGCGAACAACAAGCTGACAATAATACCGGACAACACGTTCGTCGGACTCACCAACCTCATATCGTTGGATTTGTCGTCGAACAGTCTCCGGGCGAATTTCAAAGAACTCTTTCATTACGTGCAAAACGTGCGGCATTTGAATCTGGCGGACACGGGTCTCGTCGAAACGCCGCCGTTGCCGCTTCCCAGTCTGATTTCGCTGCGGCTGTCTCACAACAAATTAGAAAAAGTATCCAGATCTTCGATGGAAATGCTGACCCGACTAAAGACGATATACTTGAACGACAACAGGTTGACTTCTTCTCCGTGGAACGTGTGGTCGCTTCTACCGTCGTTGAAAACGTTGGACCTGTCGTCCAATCCTATAAAAGTGAGTATTATAGTATTTTTTCTCTCTCGCGGTTTTCGTATTAATAACATTCTTACTGCGCGATTCGCGTGAATCGTCACGTTCTCGACTGGAATAATATTGGTCTCATTATTCAATTTCTTAGAATTTTATTTCTTATTAACACTCCCTCTAGGCTTTTCCTAAAACCAGAGAAAAATCGACGAAAAATTACGAAAAGTCGGTATCATCAAATTGTACGCACTGCCGATTTACGATGAAACCGAATTTCATCCTTAACTCAAATCAAAATAATAATGGTAAAAATTCGAAATATACCCCGAACTCGTATTACGATTCTCTAGAAATGGTATTATTTTTTTGCAATACAAATGAAATATTCTCGAGTCTGCTTTATTCTCCGTGTAATGTTCGTAAAATAATTTTGGTCCAATTCAAAAAAAATCTACAAAACGTAATAGAAAATTTATCTTACGTTGTCATCGCGTGTACGCTTACGTATAGTAAAATATCGAAAATCCGTTGAAAAAACCACGCAAACCAACTTTTTTTTAATATTTTCTATGGTGTTTCGTAATCGTTACAATAACGGATTACAGGTTTTATAAATTTCTCAACCGGTGTGTCGCCGGATAAGTCCAAATGTGTCCCATGAAGTACTAATATATTAAATGACACGAAATGTACAAACATTCGATTTACCAAAATTAATAGTGATTAGATATGATTTCTATGACGAATAAAAATAGATTATCAGCTAAAAAATAATCTTAAAAATATTTAACATTACCTATTTTTTTTTTATTGCGTATCAAATAGTATGAAATATTTTAATAGCGCGTCGCCATAATACAAAGGTTGAGAAACACCGTGATATAGATACCATATAAATGACCCGATTTTTAACGTTTGTTTCGTTTTTTTTTTGTTTTTTCCTCGCAGACGATAACCAAGGCGAGTTTCTCGGGGCTGTCGCGTCTGCAACACTTGCGGGCGCAGCGGCTGCGCTACATGGACCGCTTCGACGCGGGCTCGCTGTCCAAACTGCCCACGCTCCGGTCGCTGGCCATCGACTGGCGGCCGAACATCGGGCAGATCGTGTGCGCCGCCGTCAAGTCCATACGCAGCCTGTCCGTGCACGTGGACCGGCCCCGGCTGACCGGGCCCATCGTGGACGGCTGCGGCCCCAAGCTGGAGTCGGTGTCCATCACCGGGCCGGAGCTGCGGTACGTGGACTCGCAGGTGTTCGCGGGGCTGGAGCGCGGCGTCGGCGAGCGGCTGACCGTCAGCATCCGGCACACGGCCGTCGAAGACCTGCCGGCCGACCTGCTGTTGCCGCTGGTCGGCGTGCCCAAGCTCGCGCTCGACCTGACCGGCAACCGGCTCACCTCGCTCAACCCGCTCACCGTGTACTCCAACTACACCACGTGGGAGAACTCCGGCACCAACGTCCTGAAAGGCGAGTGTTTTTTTTTTTTTTTTATCTTCCAATCGCGTTTTTGATATTTTCCGTATACGTTAGGCTCTAGAATCGAATTTTCCGGACCGGCACGAATTTTCTCTCTCTTTTTTCTTTCCATATTTTCTTCTCGGTTTCGGTGGCCACGCGGTGTGTAAAACGTCTGGAAAAAACTGCTACCGGTGAAAACGTTGTACGTGAAATTTGTTTGCCGTGACCGTACGTAATAACCGGTAGTCGTGCCGGTACACGAAAACGCGTACAGGAATGACGAGGTCCTTTCGTCGGCGTATTTGACGTCTGTTCGAGGAGACGCCCATCTTCCCCCCGCGGTGTCATTAATTAGCACCCTCGTATTTGATCCGTTTCACGACGTCGAGCATATCGCTGCAGCACAGAGCAAACCGATTGATGATTAAAATGACGAAAAAACGATCGCGATGAACACTACTTTACGCCGCGGCGCGGCGTCCGAATTCTAATCGTATTTTTTTTTTCTCCCGATCGAGTAATCGAATTCCGTGTACAAAAACTAAATTCGAAACCCGATGAAAAGCGTTAAATATTCCGTCGCCGCGCCGCCGGTCGAATAGATTTATTTCGGCTGTTTTAATTAAAATCGTCGTAAAATAATTTATTGAATTCGGAAACGAAATAAAAGTTATGATGAGAGCGAACCGATTACAAAAAATAAAAAAATAAAAAAAATACATAATTACTGCAACGTAACGTTTTTAAAATTGCTAAATAAAATTATAATTAAAAGATCGATTGGAACGCGTCATGTGAAACGGAGTGTAATAATAATAATAATTAAAAATATTCACAAAAAAAAAAATGATGAAATATCTTGTTTAGTCAATAATACATATTATACTTTTCATTCGACAACAATTTAACAACATCGCGCACGACTTGCCAATATACGTTTAAATATATATATATATTTGTATCAAAAGTTTGCTTTTTAAACATGTTAAAAGTCTGGAAATCGTTATGGGGGATAAATCCCTCAAGGGTTTTCAAGGTTTTAATAAAGCCCGATGTTACAGCTTCCCCGAATATTGAACCATAGAAATACCAATGAATCCCTTTAAACCTAACAAAAGTTTCCCGTTAGCCTGACCTATTTTATTACATGCGTGTGACATTTACACTTTACGTTGTTGTACGTGTCGTATCAAATGGATATAATAATATACGCGCAATAAAACTGAACAACGCTACTCACTTAGGTGTAGTAATTTCTAATTTAATAAATATTATCAAAAATTATACAATTAACGGGTTGCTTATGTTTATATCTCGTTGAGTTTTTTTTTTTTTCACCACAGATTATGTACTCGTTTTAGTATTAGACACAAAACACTGCGAAAATATAATGTCCTACTATTTCTATTAATTGATTCACATTTTAGTTTGTGTGATCACTTAAATAATTTTATTAGGTTGAGTTTATAAGACACATAAATACAAATCTGATTTTGTAGAGCATTTTTTAGGATCTCAGTTCATTTTGAGTTACGTTTGTAAGACTTCAAATGCATTTTCTAAGGTTTTTTTTTTTTTTTTATTGCATTCAATTTACAGCCCTACACATAATCGAATAAACTTTATTCGGACAATAAAAAGACATAACTTTAACGCGCGTTAAAAATTAAAAATCACGTGAAACTGTATGTGATACCTACACTTAAGATGATCCACTTCTCTTTTGATAGTCTACTTTAGAGTTGATTACGATCATATTTATACGAATATTTATGTCAAACAGTTTTTTTTTTTTTATCGTTCATCACACTACAACACACATTGTTTTTCCCTACGTATTGTATTTCTTTAGATACTCTCGTATGAATAAACTATTGTGTTTAATTTACATTCAAGGATTATTTTTCTGTAATATTGTAGTTTATATAATATAGGTATATATATATATATATATATATATGAAAACAAAGAAAAAAAACCGCTTACGTTAGTGTTAGACCGATGAGTGTAAAAAAGGTATAAAAGAATAACAAAATTAAAGGACAACGCGAGATTTGAGCAAATTGGGTGACCATAGTATTACACACATAACACTCTGTCGCATATAGGTATGTATATAAATTTAAACAATGTCACACGTGGTTTATTTGCCGACCGGTCATTGTTCATGCTATGCAAACATAATGGTTTTTTTTTTTTTTTTACACGTCTACTAGAGTAAAAAAAAGTATATATATAAATACGAGAGGGAAAAAGTACCAAGCACTTCGAGTATTTAGGCTGACAAGCGTACTACTAGTGTGCGGAAGTTTGTGTTTCTTTTTTTTTTTCTCTTTTTCTTTTTTTTTACATTTACTTTTATTTATTTTTTATTTATTTATTTTTTTTTTTGTTTCTCTACCAGAAGAGCCGTGTTCACTACAGTGAACTGAAGTGCTGACGAAGTGCCGCTTGAAGAGAATGAGTATGTGGTGGCAACAGTGTGAGTGAGGAAGGAGTCATATTAAAGCCCATCTGTGTCGGGCTAGGATATATTTTCTACCCTCCGGGCGACCGAACGCGCGACTTTTTGTCGCTCCGCGATTTCTTTTTCGGTATTTTTCTCTCGCTCCTATCTGTGTGTACTTCTTCTATCCTCCCCCACTGTTTGGTCGATAAATATACGCCCCACGTACGCGCACAAAGGCACACAAATACACACACCCACACACGCACACACACACACACACGCGCGCACACAACACTGAGCCACCACAAAGTGCCGTCAAAGTGACAAGTGAAATGTCTTGGTGCCATTATTGTTGACGATTTTAGTATTGGTAATATTTCGTGTTCCTTCCTCTGTTGTCGTTATAAAAATAATAATAATAACAATAATAATGAAAACTACGGAAATATTTTTATCGAAACAGTAATATTGTAATACTTATTTCCCGACGTAAATAATTAATGTTTTCCTTGTTGACGAAAGGCGGGTCGAACGACACGTGCCCGATAACAATCGCTGTTTTAATAGTAATCGGTTATGTTCGGTAAGCCGGCGGTAACATATGATTACGGGGACAAACTCGCTCGTCGTTATTCGGGAGTAGGTTAATGTATATTTTACTCGGACGTTTCGAACGTGGCAGTTTTATTACGTGGGCTTTGGACGTATCAAAAGAAACCAATGTTTAAATCTACGAACGAACGCGAAAATGTAAATACAACTATCGTCTTCGTGATCTCTCTGCGCTAACCTCCCGTTTCAAATCGATTGTGGTTTTAGTATAAATACGTGTTTTCGTCTGTATCGTTTGCCGTTCAACAGAAAAAAAAATGTAATTAAAACCATAACATAACAATATTCAAGATATCGATAGTACCTTTAAACTGTATAATATAGTAATCAAAATGATTTGAAAACCTGTTGGCATTCTGTAAAATAATAATACACGTTAACGTTGACCAAATGCGCAGTTTTTCTCAATCAAATATTCAATCGTCTATCTCGTGGAAATCATTTCGTTTGACGCTTTTTCTCATTCAAACATTGCGCGTGTTACTATCCGACACGCGTTAGGATATTTCGTACTTTTTCACGATTTTCCTCTCGCGTTTATTCTTCGGTATAAAAATGTAAAATGGTCTCTAACGGTACTTAAAGTTTAACATAATAGTAATAGTTTTGAACATTATTCATATGTAGTAGTATATTATACATACATTTTCTTGTGATATGCAACTAATACAAATGTATTATTATGATAATGAAACGTGCAGATGGTGTACACTTGACGTGTATTTATTATTATTAATATTAATAATAATAATAATGACGAACGCAGACGTAAATAATTATTGTAAAGCAACATTATTGTACTTTCATTGATTTCGGTCACGAATATTTGAGCCTTAAAACATTTTCAATTTACACTGAGTGGTATTCAAATCGAAAACGTGATCGTTTTTAGCGAATAACGCCCCAGAAATTCTTATCAATGGGGCCGCCAAACTTTAACTCTCTGGATCTACTCCATTCAAACAGCATTTATATACTAGAAGACATTTGAACAGATAGTATAGACGCATTTGCTAATAGTTCCGTACAGACTACGCTCGACCCACCTACGTCGATACAACATAGGCCAAAGTATTTCTCGACGTTGGTAATAAATTCAGAAGCGCTAGTGAAATTGGTTTCTGAAGGTTCGGAGACTGTAATGTTTTTTTTTTTTTCCTTGAGTAATGAAAACGTGCTCGACTTCATTCGGATATCTGCGCGCGTATTAATTACTCGTCGACGGCTTTGTCATTATTATATTATTTTTATTTAAAAAATATACGATACCGGACGGGGAATATAAAATAATAACCGAGTAGAATAAGAACGCGACTAATTAAATATTATATCGACGAATAAATTTATACGTGTGGGTAAATATTTCAACGGGGAAAGGAACGAATTAAAAATATTCTTCTTTCTTTCTTTTTTTTTTTTTTTTTTCGTAATTCTTTGAATTTCATCTTATTTTTTTAGAAAATCATTGCGATTCGAATTATATTGAAATATTATAATTAGTTTTGGAATACATAAAACTCAAGTTGGGTATGACAATGAATACGACTCGAAAGAATCCCCATTAAAAATAAAAACGAATAAAGATAATACAAAAACTGCGAGTACGGGTAAAAACCTGCGTGTACCAAACATATTTATTTTTGTATCATATTAATTTCATGAACTGTGTTCTTGGCTTTTTCTCTTTCTTGTCTCGTATCGAAAAACTGAATGTAATATTAATCTGGAAGCTAGTATTAGTAGAAAGTACCTTCAAAGAATATGTTTATGAAAATAAATAAAACAACAATTCAAACTATGGACAATAATTTTATTTAGTAGAATAACGTGTGGTAAACGTGTCTACGTTTCGTAGACATACGTTTCTAGCCAACACGCAGCCGTTATCTGAAAGCTTATAAAATAAGTTTGTAACATTAATGTTTCTTGAACTTAAAACGTCTCTCGTTATTTGATTATTTTTCCTAGCTATGACTACCCACAACAACAACAACAACAACAGCGTTTTTACCAACAAAATCACATATTGCACCACTGTAAACGCATTGTTTCAGTCACGTCGAAAATCAGAACGGTTTTCAATAGATTTGGTGTAGCAAGTTTTAACAATAACATTAAAGAAATTAAATTACTTCAAAATGTTTCGAGAGATTTTACAGGATTAAAATGTGTTCCGGTGTCAGTTCCAATTTTGATTTCTGTGTAATAACTCTGAGAATTGTTCAAACAATAATATATTATTATAAGCTGGCCAGCTAAGTTTAACCTTAACGGCTCCCTAGAAATGAAATGGTTCTGACAAAATTATTTTTAAGACATTTACAAAATTCCAATGACATTTTTCAAAATGTTTGTTTGAAACTTTGATTTTTTTTTTATTCGGTTTTCTCATGTCAACATAAACCAATTAGAGATTTAACAAAAAAATCTCTCTCGAATTTATTATAATAAAATAGAAATATTCAATTATATTTTGATTAAATTATAATCAAAAACCGACGATAAATCTATTGAAAATGCGTAGGCATGTTTTTTTTCTCAATGAAATGGCATTACTATTGCACTTTTGTAATCTGATGATGCATCTTGTGCATCACCAATGATAACACGTTCATGATAGGGAATATTTTAATATCGAATTTATCAAAAGAAATCATTAATAAAACAAGCATTTGTAAAAGGTCAAAGTTAATTTTCAATAAAATATGTATATATTAATTTAAGTTTAGAGTAGTAATTATTTCGTTTTTCGTTCACGTAAAACAAACATTAATTAGTAATTTATTTTTAATGATATTTTCGTCTAAATTAAGCCAATTACGTGTATATCAAATACTTAATACATACATACATATATAGACTCACAAATATTTAATTATGGGCTACTAAATAATATTGTAGTAATCAATTTAAAATAAAAGTTTTGGTAATTCTTTGCTAGAGCACATGGATGCCAATGTCAGTATATATAAATGTATTTTTTCAATTAATATTGACGGCAAAACACCGAGTTCGACATGAAAGCTGTTTCAAATATTCCGTTTTTTTTTTTTTTTAACATTATAACTCGTGTTTTAGTTATTTCAACTTATTCGATAGTGAAACATACTACAGCTAGAAGTTAGTACTTTTAGTTCATTGATATTTGTTTAAATTATAATGTTTTTTTTTTTTATTCTGCTCTAAAAAAGAACTTGTGATAAGTGGCATTTGTTTCTTGTAATTAAATTTTAAACATACCTTTAATGATCCTACACGTATATTTAATAAAAATAACAGCTCTCCGAACATGTAAATGTGTTTACGTTTTATGTTTATTCCATGGTAGATATTCTTAAAAGTTAATTGTACGTCAAATTATTATTTTTTTTCGTTAAACTCGCGAAATAAAAATAAAAGTTAAGCTAATAACACGAAATTCGATAAAAAAAAATAAAAAAAACCCCCGTTGATGAAAACGTTTTGGATTCTTAATATTTAACGCAACGAATCATCTATTGGACATTGAAAACGATATTGAAAAATAAAAACTTTGACGTCGACAAATAATCTCTTCTATTATTACAAGAACAAAATTCAAATTAACCAACTCTGATGTATACATATACAATATTCGATTAAAAACGTATGATTGAAATGATCTGCGAATTCGACTTGTTTATAAAGTTGCAGATCACATGAAAATATTTCTACGTGTTTTGTTTCTTAATTTAATCTATTTGAGTACTTACTTCATCGGGTTGCATAATAGGTAATTTCCCGAAATCGCAATATTTATAATAATAATGACCTGCACGTGTGGTAAAATAGTTTTCACTCGATACGTCATTCAACTATTATAATAAAATAAAATATTATTCGACCACTATCGGCGACAATCGATCGACATTTTATTTTATTAACAACAATCTATACGTATTAAACGCGCGAAAAATCGTATGCTTGTCAGAAAAATATCTTTAACACTTTGATTGACAGATAAATGCAATAGAATTCCCGCGAACCTTGAACCTTTATAAAGTTCGGGCAGGGAAAAACTCACTAAACTGTCCGTCAGAGTGTCAATACAAATCCGTTTCATGCATACAAGTTTACTAATTAATGGATTCCGTGGTGATGGCGGGGAGTTACGTTTTCGGACAAATTATGTATGTATTTAATACATTAATACCTCTGAAATATAATATTATCGATTATATTGGCATATATTTGGGCTGGAAATGTATATTCGTAATAAAGTCAATTCGGTAGTATTACACTCGGTGTTCACTGACACGAATTCGCAAAACAATAATCGTCGCTAAATGCGGACACGCGGCGGTACAAAACGAGAGATTCGAAAATTTGTCATCTCGCGTTTAAAACACGAAACAAAACTTCACACATTCTTCGTTTTCACGACGAAAAATGAAAAATATGTCTACCTGTGTTGGTCTCTTCAATAAGACAGTGGAAAAATCATTATTTAATTTTCAATACCGCAATAACTCTTCGAGCACTAATATACACATTAAAATAACAACATTTTTAAATTCAATATTTATTGAAATTATATGTTTGATATAGTTTCATTTCAAAATCACATGAATTCCATGAAATTACGGAAATCAAATTGAAATCGTACGTGATGACTTGAAATTTTCCGAAATAACAAGTAAAAAACATTATAAATAATGGGCTTTTCCCACGTGTGTAATATACGCGTTAACAGAAATTTATAGGTACCTACCTCGGTAATTTATGAATCGCCTAATTATTTTATAAAATAACGTTAATTCTAACTGTAACATTGGGTATACAAATTAATGGCTTATTACCGTCGACATTATTTTATCAACGAAATAATATTGTATTAAATATCAAATTTAAATCATAAATCTAATGCCGATCAAACTGTTTCGAATAATATTCTCAACGGTTAAAATGTTTGTCGACTTTTTCAAAAATAATTTCCCCAAAGTTTTTCATTTAATCGGACTACAACAATCGACCCAATTCAATAAAATTATTTTTATATCAATATACATTGATAATATTGAATTCAAACAATGATTTTTGCATCCTTTTAGAATTCAATAACATTTTTAATTTTTTATAATTTAAATCGTCAAAATGAAATTATTCATATTGTGTGGTATTAACAATGCTTTTGTGAAAAGTTTCTTATCATTTTTGTAAATTATATATACAGAATAAAAAAAAAATTAAATCGTATTTACGCGGATGTACGCATCTAAGCGCACATCAAACGCGTCATTTATAAGATTTTATCACTATAATTACGGAACAATGGTATACTGCTGATACGAATCAATTAGTCGCAAATACATTTAAAATGTTCGCATTATTGATTTCTATAAAAAAAAAAAAATCCAAGGTTTTTCGAAAAAAAAAAAAAAAAAAAACAGTTAAGGATAATACGACGTGTGTATAATTAACTGGCGCGCGCAGTGTTTGAATATGCATATCCATTTTGCTTTGTAGAAGGTACACATTTGGTTTTAAAATGATTTCCGTTCGTTTAAATTAATAAGTAGGTAATTGAATTTATAATCGTATTATAACACAATATTTTAGTGTAACAAATGAATGCGAAATGCGTTTCAAAGGAGCCGTGCATAAAATATTCATCGAATTCTTCTCGATTTAGAATGCTGAAAATATTTAACAAGAAAGTCGGTTTATATCTCTGTGATAAAAAACGTAACGGATTATGTAGAAACTCGAGTTTTGGCGTTACAATGCGCGCACGCTAATATTAGTACGATGCTGAACGGGTGCAATGTTTTCGAATATCACGTTTTCCGTTTAATTGTTTTACTTTGTAAAATACGTAATATTAATAAGACTGACTTAACAACTCGCGAAACATATAATAGTAGCACACCCTTAGTTTGTTTTTTGCACAATTCCGTTTTCGATAACTATGGTAACAAGGTGCAGTAAACATTTTCGTCGTCCGCTTGCCACCGATTTCTAAACACGGATTGTAAATCATAACTTACTGCGACTGAAACAAAACGAAATGCCATGCTCGTAATGCGCAATTCTTGACAAATCGCCCGGTTATTTCTCCTTAATTAAAATTGAAAATGCGTATTAAAATTCATTTATTCCACCGAGTCGGATCGAACTTGTTGATTAATAGCCATCGCAGTCGGGAGGTGTGTCCGATTACATCGACCGTTCGTTTTTCCTATAAAATAACGCGGTATTTTATATCGCCGGTACCTGGCAAATGAAAAATCGCGACGAAAAATATCACATGGTGTACATTATTGTTAGCTGTTTGCAAGCTGTTTGCAATTACGAGTTTTGTAGAAAAATCAAACTCGTTAAAAACTGCCGTCGCGAGGTGTATCGAACTTTCTACGCGGATCGAAGTAATAAATTAAAAAAGTACGAAAATCTAAGACCTCGAAACGTGCACTACTCTCCTAGATGAGACAGTCGTCTAAAAACAAACATCCGTTTTTTTTTCTATCCAAACATTCAAATCACAGTTTCCTCCCTCGGCGAATAACTATATCAGAACAAAGGTAATCAAATTCATGAATGTTAAATGTGACTAAAACATCGCAAAGGTCATTTTTATATTATTTCAATACATAACAATCGCAAATAGTACTTGTGACCATAATAATGTATTTTTGAAATATCACCGTTTGCTCAGTTGGCACATAAGCGTAGATAAAAATGAAAACAGTGTTTTAGTATTTTGTCGTATACTATAAACGGTTGATAAATTTAAAATTGTCGTCATCTGAAAACATGACAGCTAAGCATGAATTATACGTATCTATACGGTGCATTTTGCGTTCATTATGTGATACGACGTATACTGTGTAGTACATAAATCAGTGAAATAAAACACATTTGGTATGGTACAGAGTCAAAAAACTCGACTTAAGCACGTCATGATTTTATTAGGGAGTCGAATACTCTACGGTAACATACGATCCATACGGTAACCACATTCTCAAAAGATAAGGTCGAGTAATCAACTTACCACCCCGCCGCCTTTCTATTCAATTTCCGCTCATTGAAGACGACTTAGTCTCACTCGTAAAACCGCCGTCGGTTTAAGATTAAATACTACCCACGGTGTTATACATACGCGCGTGTACACAAAAGTATATATGACTTTGCGAGTACAATTTGAAATTGATCGTTTTCATAAAGCGAACAATTAATATAAAAACCAGTGGACCGACATTACTTTCTGGGGTCTGCGCACACGATATATGACCATAAAATATCGATATGATACCGCGTGGTACTTGCAACGTCGTCGTCACTACGGCATTCGGCTGTTTCCCCGTTTACTCGACCTCGGCATTTCCGCCGCGTCGTCTTTGTCGACGTAATCGTAATATTATAATACATTTCCAGTGCTGTTAAATCGTTTAACATAACGTTTATTTTCTCAAATATAGAGGCAATACACGCGCTTAACGACTGTAGAATTTTTTTTGTCAGTCTTGAGCCGGTAAAAACGGAGAGGAAAATGGTTTTTTTATACATAATATACGTATACGAGGTGTGTTCAATAAATACTCGGACAAAAATGTATTAAAAATTGTATTTCAAACTTCCGAACTATTTAAACACATCGCCTTCAAAATAGTGTGTCCTTTGTACAATGCCCCCGACGACGGTCTTGCCACTTTTCAAAACATCTTTGAATGTTCTCCAGAGTTGAAGCCTTTATCGTATATACTAGCGCGTTTTGAAATCTCGACGCGTCCCGAAAGGTTTTATCCGCGGACGAATAGGATGATAGAATATAACACAGGACGTTTCGTTAACCGGTTCGCATACGTTGCAGGCGGCCTGTACCTGGACGACAACCCGCTGCAGTGCGACTGCGGACTCCTGTGGCTGGGCCAATGGCTGCGCCGGTGGCTGCGCGAGGCGGTGCAGGTGCACACGCTGGGCATGGCCGAGACGCAGCTGGCGCAGTGGACGGCCCGGCGGGCCACGTGCGCGGACCCGAGGAACGGCGGCGCGCGCGTCCCGGTGGCCGACATCTATCCGGAAGACCTGCGGTGCAAGGCGAGCGCGCTGAGCGGCAGCGGCACCGGCAACACGGCGGCCAAGACGTCGCACCTGATCGTATGCCTGGCCCGTTCGCTGGCCGTGTTCTACTTGGCCACCGTCTGGTGCAACGTCTACTGAACGCGTCATCGTAATAACATTGCTATCGTCATTATATTATTATTATTATTATTATCATCATCATCATCATCATCATCATCGTTACTAATTTACCATTGCCGTTGTTTGTATGTGGTCCTCCCACATGTACTCCTCGTACAAACAAAACAGCAGAAAATACACGAAACGACGGAAAAGATAATATTATATAAAAGTAGGCATGGGCCGTTCTTCTTTTGTTTTCTCTCTCCCCTCCCCCCCTCTCACTCTCGTCCGAGCGGTAACCTAACCCCGTCGTACAGGGTATTCGCGAGCCGTTTTTTCGCCCGATAGGTCGCATACTCACACTTACGCGCGTCCCTCGCGGCCAAATCGTCAACCGTATTCGTTGTTGTTGTTGTTATTGGTTTTTTTTTTTTTTTTTCCCGAAATACTGCTCTGTCGCTGACGCAATAGTTGTGGCGAATCTAGCGACGAACGAGGGAACTCGAGTCGCGTTCAATCAACGGGATTACAGTGGTTTAATATTGTTATTCGACGTAACGTGACTGTACACGCAATAACGTTATAGTGATAGGCACTCGAAATCGACTAGAGAGCGCGAAAGACCGGCGAAAACGTAACCGCCTAGCCGGAACGGGGGTTCGCTCGGAAATGCAATATAGGACACACGTGTTTGATCGCGTTTTTGTACGAGATCATACACATTCGATAGCGCCGAGCGACCGGGAAGCCCGTGATTCGGCTTTGGCGATTTCTACGCGGCGGCGTGTGGCGACGTACAGCGCGCGCGCGCGCGCGCGCGTCCCAGAACAATACGGGCGAACATTCTCCGAATATGCATTATGCACGTTTAACACCAGATATCGTACCTTTGTAACGACGCCGGTCGATCGTTTGCGATGCGGATGCAATATGTACGACGCGACATAATACACGAGACTAATATGAAACAGTCTGAGAGAGAACTTTGAGAGACGCACTCGTGCGAAAACAAAACGCGGTTACTCGACACCGACGACGGCGCGCAGAGTCCAAACGCGTTATCAACCACGTGAATACCTAATTTTTCGGGGAAATATTTTTCCTTTTCCACTCTAAAACGGTTGTATCGGTCGGTCGTCGCTGTCCGAACAATCGTGTAGATTCGTTGGAAATATACTACCCGAGTAACGGCTGCGAAAACCGCGCGTTACTGTTGTTGGTCCGTCGAGATTTATCAGTTCGAAATAATGTTCGCGTTTAAAAGGATTCCGTTGGAAAGTCAATTTCGGTTTGTTTACCGATCACGAGCATTTCATCTCCGGCTGAATACTGATCGAGGCGCCACATACTGTGCGGACTGCAAAATAAATTAATATTTTTAACGAACGCGCAGCATCGTATTCGATCGATTCCCGGGCTCGGTGCAGTCGTTATTATTCCTCGATATTTTACTTCCGTCGCGGAAGCGTAAAACAACCCTTCTCCCGCGTCTGACATTAATGAAATCAAATACGGAGCGAGACCTTTAAAAAAAAAAAAAAACACAACAAGATCTGTACAGTAGTTGGTCTTTTTATTGCAAACTAAAATTAGATACGGTTGACCAATTTGTATTTGAATAGTTTTCAATCCTTTGACCGTATTCAAACCGAGTCATATTTTATGTACAACAAAAAACGTACGTCTTTTTTTGTACCTTGAGAGAACGTTTTTACTTTCCGTTTTTAACCGAACCAAATGAAACGTGAGCCATTAGATCTATTCGAGTTCATAAAAAAAAAAAAAAAATAAACAAAATGAGGCGAAATGAAAAATGTTTCGTATGTATATTATTATATAAGTATTATAAATGTGACATAATATTTAATGGTCTATGAATAGTCGTACTATTCGAGCATTATTATCGAAGGAGTAAAAATATTTTGTAAATTCGTGTCCTTCAAAACGCCACTTCATCCTTCCAATTATTTATATTGTACGGTAGATTATGTATTTGTTTGTTTTTACTTTTAAAACCGATATACATATTTATAGTTTTTTGTTGATTATATAAACCTGTATACATATTGTAATGCTTACGTTTTAAGACAGCTTTGTTTTGTAAATAATAATAAAAATGATTATTTAAATATGATTAAAATATGTAGGTATTTTCATTTCATCAAAATCCTTTCAGTTCTCCATAACACTCTTTACATTATACATTTACATTTTCTTTAGCTTAAACAACATTATTTAAAAATTAAATTTATTTCTGATAAGATATTAGTAATCGTTTTTTTTTATTTATTTTATCATACATACTCGTAATTAAAAATATAAATTACCAACTTTTTGGTTGGATTCTTTTTCAAATGTAATTTTTTTTCTATTGATTATGTACAACGATACAGTATAGAGCATAATCTAATGAATATTTTATGTTTTGCAATATGGTGTACAATTTAGTCACAATGAAACGAATTGAAAAAATAAAAAATTACGACCCAATTAATAATTGGAGTACGAACCCCGAATTAAATATTCAATACATCTACTGAAAACAAGGACAACGTCATCTAAAACGGTAAGTTTTATCATTTTAATTTAGTTATTTCTTTAAATATAACCTTCATAATAATTTTTGATTGAAAATATATTTATTTTGTTGACTTTGCAATCAGTAAATGAATGCGAATAAGCATTCTCATGAAAACCACATTGAACCTTTTCTATAGCACTTCGCATTTTGTGACCCACCAATGACGTGTTTGGGAAAAAAATTTACGAAATCAATAAAATCCTCTCTATATTATATAGAATATAGGATTACAAACGGGTTTTTTTTTTGATTCTCTAAAAGAAAACCAAAAACAATGTCCAATATTCAATAATAATATATTACTTTAAAACGATAAATTGTGGGCAATTTTAATTCCAAAAAAATATATTAACAAAACAATATGTAATAAGTTGGTTTTTATATCGGTAAAAGATATTTTTATTTTCTCACGTCGGTCATCAATATTTTACAGCGTTTACGTTTTTAACTATAATACGTTCAGCCATTTTTATTAGTCTCGATGTTGCATAAAATTACGATAGTAGTTAACATTTTAGATTGAGTACCTAACATTTAAACTATGAGTTGTACTTCGACTGACTACGTTTTAGGTATTTTTAATTTCTAGAAAGTTATGCTCCAGAATAAGTTAAAAAGCATACGAAAGAAATTCTTTTTTTTTTCCATTTGGGATTTACCGAATAGCCACTTAATTAACTATGTTTTACGCCGACAAATACTCTCGTCCTCGAATCATCACTAAGAAGTAGAAACATAATAACTGCACACACGTAAATATTATTTTTTACTCGTTAGCATTTTATTGATAATTTTTTAGACTTGAAATTGCACCGTTTTTTTCCGTTAACAATTTCAAACAACTTTTAATTGAAATTACCTTATTATAACATAGTTTGACAGACCATAAAATTGGGACTAACGAGTATTTTCTCCTTTTGAATCTTTAAAAAAAAAAAATCCTATTCTAACAGTGTGCGAAATATTATCCTGATCAAACACATCAGTTTCTCGCTAAAAAAAAAAATAAATAAATAAATGAAAACTTTCTCTTTGTCAAAGGCCAAAGCTCACAACAAATTACCGAAGTCGGCTGTGATTTCCATTTACCTTTTTTCCCTTTTTTTAATTTACCGCGGGTTCTATTAAACGTATTTCGATAAAGCAATATACAGACTAAATATTACTCTACACACATTAAATAGTATCAAAATACAATCGGAATTATTATTTAGAACAACAGGATTATTTTCTTTTTTCTTCATTTAAATTTTAAAAATAATTCTACTGAAACACCTATTTGCATAAACGGTTTTATTTTTAAACTTAAATCTCTATTGAGTTCAATACAGTTTCTCGTGTTGTTTCTATAAATAATGAATACGAACATGTATAACAAGTATAACAAATTACGTAACATTATCTAATATTTACATAATATGCATTTTATATTTTTATACTCGTAGATGTTTGGTTAAGTTTCTTTCGTATTCTCTGTTTATCTAATATTTATGAAAAGTAATTTTGTTTTTCTAAAAGAATAAAAATAATGCCCCAAGTAACAGAACAATACATAATAGTACCTACTCGATTTATCTTATATTTTACGTATCAATGGAAAATGTACAGTATATATTATAATTTATAGAAAATATTTTCAATTTTAAGCCTCATCTATGCCAAAACAAAATGAAGTTATATGTGAATAAAACGATACGCGATTTGAAGTCGGTTTAATTATCAAAAATCTACCTTATAAGTAATAATGTAAAGACAAAATGTTGATTTTTTGAATGATTATTCTTCGTTTTGGTTTTAGTCGCGTGCCGTGAGCCGTTTGAAAATCCGATTTTAGAGAATGAAGTCAATTGTCGCAAATAAAAAAAACAGCCGTTTATGATGACCTTATCTGGGTAGTTGATGAAATACTTTAAGTGTTACTTACACAGCATGGTCAATAGGTATTGTATACGGTAAATCCGATTGATATTTATAAAATAATGCCGTTTACATTATATATTATTCTATGAATATCATTATACACGTTAAGAAATAACATACGTATACTCATAGGAAATAAATATTTACAATGTAAATATTATAGCATAGGTTTATTTAGGACAACCCTTCTAATTAATTTGAATTTATAATTTTGCATAATTTCATCGTTTTGCGTAGTTTATATAATTTAGCAATAGAAACGTTTTCAATTTTAGGTTTAAACAAGACGTGTATTGTAGGGGCGGTGGATTGCTGGACCGCAAAATACTGATATTGCCCTACTCGCCTCAACGTGAGTCAACGAGATGTTATTATTTTTAATTATAATCATCGTACTCGAAAAATGATATCGAACTGAGACGCCAAAAAAAAAAAAAAAAACCTTTTAACTACTGATCAATTCGAAAAATAATCTCTATAGAAAAAAAAAAAAAACCGCCGCCCAATCAATGTTAGTGCTGCGTGACGTTTTCATCAGCCTAAAATATCAGCTACTGCAATACACTCCGGAATCTATTACTATTTCATATTAAAATAATAACTGGTTTTTTTTTTCGAAATGTTAAAATTCAAACAACAATTCAATTGACTTCGTCTGGGGATGCAAACCAGATGGCATGAGTCCAAAACTCAAAAATTATTTCAAACTGCATGGTTAACATGCGTTTACAATAAATAAAATTACATTGTCGTTGACGAGAGCAACACGTCAAATCGATACAAATCGATTGGAAATGAGTTTTTTGACAACCATTTGTCGTTATAATTACGTTTGCTCTTACCATCGTCGACATAACTATAATTTTTGTCGACTACATACAAACAGAACTCCGTTAGAACGAACCGAGTTTTTGGGTCATTTTCGATGTTTACCAATTGCTACCCACAATGTTCAAATTATTTGTTCTATTGTTATTTTATTATTATTTCATTTCGAATTTTCGTCAGCATATATCACTTGTGATATACATCACGATCGTGTTGTAATATCAATTCATACTTAATTATGAAATATATTTCTAATATGTTATTGAAAACTGTAGAAATTCTACCGTAGGGTATATTATTCTTTCTAATCGATTTCTAGATGAAAGTGCTAGATCATTGTGAATAATTTTTGAAAGCTTCTCGACTGGATCATCTAGTGTACATTAGACGCTCAAAAATAACAATTTCAAGCCCTCTACTGTTAAAATTTAAGAACAACATTTAATACCGTGGTCAACTACACTCAACACGCCATTGCGGATAACAGCACGAGACGGTGCGTGACGTCTTATCTAATAATAATCCCGCTTCAATTAGTACATTTTTTTTTTTTTCAAAGCTCGGACTCGGTTAGTATAATATGCTACTTGATCGTACCCGGAGCTCGGTCGGCATACAATATTTTTACGCTCTATAGTCGTCCGTTTCGAGTCTCAGTGTGCGCCGCTTTTTATTTGTACGAAAAAATATTTCAAAACCACTTCCGCCTATATGGTTTTTCAAATATGTACATAATGCATACGTTATGTATACATATATTATTATCTATCGCCCACTGTATTGATATATATATATATTGGTCGAAAACTTGAAAGAAGTTTCAAAGAAAAGTGAAAAAAAAATAAAAAATATATTTTTGGAGTTGAACTCGAAAATAGCACGCGGCAGACTATTTTCAAAGCGTTTCTCGAGTAAACGAAATATTTTAAATGTAGATTTAACCAATGAAACACCTCCGACGATGAAACTGCAAATGTCTACACTTGCTCATTGTCGCAGAATAAGCCCGTCACGTCAACCGTAGTCGTTTCATCAGTTGTTCCGGAACATTTCCATTCAACATCGACGACATGAAATACATTTCATTAGCGTTAAGTGTTACTGTGTCGTTTTGGTTGACACAGAATCGCGAGTTTCCGAAAAACTGTACAAAAAAGTAAATTGATTTAAATAAGTTTTGACGGATACAAAGTATTTATATTCCAGTAACTTTTTTCTCCGTTTGTGTTTTTGCGCCCGCGATAAAAACCCACTTTCCGAATCTAGATAGGATTTCAGAACGCCTTTTTATTTTTTTATTTTTTCAGTATTATATTTGTAAATAAATACAATTGCATCGGAAAGTTCCGTTAAGTTTTTTTTAACAAGTAATCGTTACACTCAACACAACATGTTCGTAATACATTTACGAATAAGAAAAACCCGTACACGTTTTGTTTGATGTTTAATAGAAGGTACTGGTTTTTTTTTTAATTTCATATTACGTTAACCACATTCAATAAAGATTTTCAACTAACGAGTAACAGTACTTAACACAAACGCATAAACGATCCAATGATCCAAATTACCACATCGCGTATACTTAGTAGTCGGCATGTCACTCTTTACAGCCCCGTCGTCTTTCAAACGATTACGGAACGGTCAAAAACGTCCGAAAGATCAACGATCTCATAGCCCGAAAATCTGCGGTGATCATTAATTCGAAAATCATAATCCCTCTTGGACACGGACATTGTTCTCCGTATAATTTAGATTAACGTGTTCAACGAAAGATTGATGAATGGCAAACGCATCCGGCGTGATATTACGATTAAAATCACAACTTGATAAGAAATTGCATTCGTACAGCTGTTGCAATAGTCATACGAACTGTTTCGAAGCGATACACCGGACGTTGCGGTTTTTGTTGATCAGACCTAAAAATTTTGGGGTGCCGTAAACGAAGACGGAGAAAAAAAAAAGACCTCTTTCGATTTGTAAGTATACTTCTCCAAGTGTGTACCGTTTGGGCTCAACGGCGTTTGTCCACTGAAACGGTGTCGGTTGGTTTCGACGGACAAATCGAGAGCTGTACAATACTACGCGAAAACAACAACGTCTTCGGGCCGTTATAGGCGACGATAACATTGTAAGCCGGTGTTAAAAATTCGTCCCAAAGACATAAAACATGCGTACAATCTACACGCGACGTACTAACAAATGGGTAAAATCGACGACTCCGTGATTAGTACTGAAAAATACTGTTTGATTTGATTACATTTTATTTATTGGAATCGATTGTTTTCGGATATTTAATTGTACAATGATATATCCGTACGTTCAAGAGTGAAATTCGTATTATATACATTACTAGAATAGGAGAATATGGAGAAGAAAACCCGGAGAATCTCAATATTTATGAGACGCCAAAACCAAAATAGGATTCTTATATTGCTAACGGATACTGCGAATTTGTTTATTTTTATTATTACCCGTTTTTTATTATTTTCACGGGTTTTCATTCCCAGCACGTATCGCGTTTAATGAAGAGAAAATATTTATAAATTTATCGTAACAATAAGTTGATATTTACATATTATTTAGTCGCGTTAAATTTGAAACGTAATAAAATGCAAATATTTGTTTAATTTTAGTTTGATATATCAAATTCTATTAGATTTTAATATTAACGCAGATAATAAACAATAAAACATCAACCATTTAAGAGTTGATAAAATGTTTGATAAGTACCTATCTTAACAGCTATCGAATTTATCTATATTTTACATACAGTAATTACCTAAACAATTCAATACGTCTCTGCATAATTTCGTTTAATGTAAAACCGAATATAAAATGTTTGCCAAATTAATACTAAAGTTTAAAATATCAACATGAAACTCGATGATCAATATTTTAAAATGAAAATATTAAATTGTATTTTTTATTTATTTTTTTATTGATATTCATACTTACTTTCACACTGTCGAAAATGATTAATTATCGAAAATATATTATTTTATCAACGGCTACTTATATTATAATCAAATCTTTGAAAAAGAAGCAGGAAAACCCTCGTTAACATAAATTTAAAAATTATTATACTCTGACAACTCTATTATCGAAAAAAAAAGGGTCGCCTTAATTTTTTTCATACGTCCATACTTACACATAAAAATCGAAATTATTGCATTACCGGATCATTAATAATAGTGCTCAAAGTTTTGACGAAAGTATCGATATTTTCTAATTTGTTATTTAACGGAAAACAGAATATAAATTTTCGTCGCGTTCAAAACAATATCATCCGAATTTATGTGCTCGTGGTAAGTCATTTATACGCGAACATATTATTTTCTGTCCCGGAGCTTTTGAATACACACGTAGCGTTTTTATTTACCTTTTCCATAACAAGTTATATTTATACACATGTTCACGATGCGTTTTATTAATTATTATTCCCCCCCCCCCTGTTACGACCCGAAAGTAACGATTTTTAATTTTCGGAAAAAATAACAGTTTTTCTTTTCCCCGCGCGCGAACGGGTATCGTTTTCCCGAATCGGACGAGACGGCGATGAACGGCGGAACGGTCGAAACAAATTAAAACGGATAATATTGCGCCGCTCGAAAAATACATGTCCGTATGAATATGTAATAAAAAAAAAAAAAAACAACAATTGTCACTTCTTAAAACGATGTGCACGTTACATGTCGTCCCGAGTATTGCATAGACATGGCCGTAAACGTTCGTATTTTTTTTTTCTCTCGTTTATTTTTTCGACGGTACGAAACGATGAGGCTATTGGTTTTACCGTGATGTGTGTTTTTTTTTCATTTTCATTTTGTTCGTGTCTGCCAACAACTTTTCTCCCATAAAACGTGGTCCTATCAAAAACTTCCCGACGGGTTTCCGGTCGTCCCAAATGGCATCTAGTTGGTGCGCGGAGAGGTAATTTTTTCAATTTCTCAACAGTTTTAGAATTATGAGTGAAAACGACCGACGAAAACGGCAAAACAAAATTTTTATCTTCGTCGTAACTCGAAAATTGTTGATCGCAGAGGGACTCGAAGTTTTTACCGAATCGTTAAATGGCTATTATCTCCACAGTCTTGTTGTATCCCACCCGTTTTTATTACTGTTAATTTTATTATCGTTATTTCTTCGTGGCGCGAAGCGGCTGTCAACGCGCGGACGAAAATGACGGCCGAATTGATGAGTCTCGTTATCACGCGACGGTAGCCCGCCCGCACGAAACGCGACAAAGTTTGCCGCGCCGCGCCGTCGACGTGGTACGCGCACGTAAAACGTTTTCGAGCGTGTCCGTCGCGATATCAATTTTCCCCGCCCGGCACACGCGGTATACAAACCAAGGCGATTTCGTAATTAATTATTTATCGATCGGCCGGAATGCCCGCCGAGACGCGCGGTCCGCGACTGCAGCGGACGCGGCGCTGCGCACGGTCTGGCCCGTTAGTAAGAGAGCACCGCGCGTGCGATCAAACGGGGGCGAGAAATCGCCCTTGGAAGTCGACCCTTTGCCGCCAGCCGGTAACGTCACGACGACGACGACAACAATAGCAGCGGGACGTATTTCGCACTCTTTTTCGAGAAAGAGAGAGAGAGAGAGAGAGAGATACAAAAAAAAAAAACAGGAAAAACTCACGAGGTCTATAAGGTATGACGAACCGATATTGTTCCGGTTAATAAATAGTCGAGTGTTGTGTTACTCGTTTTTGGGAAAAATAAGCCGATGAAAAACGAAGCGTTATAAATTTCCTCGTGTCCGACGAACGAGACACCGCTCCGTTGGACGAATAAAGTACGATATTAATAATCAAATTCTATACGTTTATTTACGCATAAAAATATGAATGTTTTATGATCACGATCATCCGGTAGATCGCGATGACTGCCTTTCGTCTTGTATTAATGATTTTTTTTTTCTCTCGGCAAACAAAAAAACACATTTATATAGCGAGCTGCTCCAAAAAGGTATTGTTTGCTTTTTTCTTCCTTGTTTACCCAACGAACATGAAATCCATTACAATTATATAGATTCGATTTTTAATGCAAATAATATTATTTACTCCGTGTAGCAATTAATACGCGTCTTATGAAAAAAGAATAAATAAAAACAAAAAAAAATAAGCGGTTCTAGAAATCGAGATAAATCGACAATGACAACTTCGACCGACTCAAACGTAACGTTATTGTAATAATAATTATTATTTTCAAAACGAATTTAATATTCACGTGGAAAAAATCGAATGAGACCTCTCGTTCGATACGATCGAGCATTTCTCGTTGTCCAAATATAACGCGTATGCAGAGGTCACGAAGACTGGTCTCGGGGAACGTTATCGTCGGAACGTCCGCGTTTATAGCGTCTCGTGAAACCGATTAAATCCGCACACGTGAAAATTGATTTCGGCGGTGATAATCCGATTGCAAAATAATCCATAAAATAAAATGTATAGTGTATACGTATATAGATGCAGAGACGCTCGTTTCGGTCGGTTGCCGAGCGCTTCCTGCGAAAATTCCTTCGGAAATTGTTCGCGGGAGGAAAAAATAAATATATATAAATAAATAATAACGAATTCACGACCGTATACACACTTTGGCGGGTGGACGGTGGCGGAGCATCCGATCGACACGGAAAACTAATTCCGGCGTAGTCGCATATTCTCAAGGCTGAGTTATCGTAATAATGAAACACGCGCCGCGCCATAGGCTCTCCTTTCCGAATAAAAAAAAAGAAAAAGGTAACGTCAAATGTCACAAACCCGTGTGGAAAAAAAAAACCAGTGCTCAAACGAAAGAGAAATTCAAGCGTCATTCCTCCTACCCTATCCCACGGTGAAATAAATTCCCGGCATCTGCATCGGCGTCGAACTCATTATTATTACAATAGACGTAGTATCGTGCACGTCAGAACGAAAAGACCAAGGATTTTCGCTGGTTTTTTTTTTTCAAAGTTATCTTACGCGGTGCTCGTTTTGTTACGTATCCGTTTCGCGTATCGCCGACCGATAATTAACAATTTTTGTTTTGTAGACCGTTTGCTATTTACGAGTGTTTTTTTTTTAGGTTTTAACGGCGATTTCAATCAATCAAGATCGTCTTAAGCTTTAGATCGTTTACGCGTAAAATACAAGAAAATTATTATTACGCTTTCGATTTTATTCCGAGATTTTCACGAGATCGCAAGATTGTGTTTCTATATACTTTGGGAAATATTATCGTGTTCCTGCATATTTTTGAAAACAACATTTACAATCAAAACTCAGAACTTGGATATAATTATTGAAAACTACGGGAGAAAAAAAACGTGTTTCCATTCGAACCTATAAGACGCATGCGATATGATTGTAATACACCTCGTATTTTAATTTTTAAGAACGAAAATTCTCAGTGGGTTTTCAAAGTACATCGTTTCGAGTTTTCAGGGCACAAAGGCATTTTCTCGATTGTTTTCGGGCCTCGCGTTCCCCCGACCACAGTAATAATCGTTATCGTACGACAACATAGCTGGTACCGACCGCACGTCGTCGGCGGCTTATACCGATAAAACAAGTCGATCGATCGAATCGAGTGTACTGTCGCGGTGGCAGGTATTTATTATTTAGTTCCGGTGAAAAACTGCAGCGCGCGAACCCACACACGACCTACACGCGCGGCGGGGGCTGGCTGGCTAGCTGGCTGGCAGTCGATTTGCATAATTAATTAACGTCGACGGCGGTGGCGGTGAATATCCCGCGGGACGACACGACCGAAGACTGTACACACGATAACGGCGGCGGCGGCGGCGACGGAACAGGCGGAGGAAAAAACCCGCGTACCTGCGCCGCAGAAAAAAAAAAAAAAGTATAATAATTACAAAGTCAATCCGCGGTATTATATACATATATTTTATATATTCTATTTACAGGGTGTCCCGCCGTATTTATTTGTCAAAATCGTTATATTTTTTCCTGTAAAATAGTTTTTAAAAAACGAAATTTGAGCTCTCGAGTATTCCGGCGAAAATGATCGACGAATATGAAATACGCGACGCGATCGCGCAGGAACGTGAATACGTGAAAAATCACATTTTCAAGAAATATTCATTAGGAAAAAAATATTATTCGCGGGCACATCTTCAACCACGGAGTGACACCCTATACGTAAAGACGTGTTTTCTGCCTTTCTCTCTCAAAGGAATACGCCAGTATTAATTTGGCGTCGTCGCGCTCTACTTCGCGTCAACCAGCAGCGTGATGAAACAAAATTAAATCGATCGGCTTTACTTTATTCCTCTTCCTCCTACCATTAAACAGAACAAATCTTAACTATGTTGTCGTTGTAGGTTTTTCGGAATAGTACGAGTTCACCGCGTGTTGCATTCGACGTATCGACCGACAATAGCTGCTGCAGTCTTACACTTTTTATCGTTTTTTTTTTTTTCTTTCTATTTATAGCGAGTTTTTATGTACCGTCGTATGAAGTATAATTTAATTTCTTTTGATTTTAACGATCGCACAACTGCGTCCTAGGAAATATCATACACACAATACGACTATAACATAAAACATCTTTAATGTCGTAAAACCATTTTTAAAAACGTCTATTCGCATTATCTTGTTTTACAACTATATTGGATTCGTTTACATGCAATTTTCCAAATCGGTTGTATTTTCAAAAAACACTCTCGAGCGCTCGGTAAGAAGTTCTATGGTTTCAACGACGAGTCCGGAGTCATCGATTTTTTTGTTTTTTTATGTAAATGCCTAAATGATTAGATATATTATGTTTTGTTATAATATGTTTGTAGCCGATACGGGCCAACGCATCAATCAACAACGCTCGTGCGTGATACGAACAATGAAAAAAATGAATTTAATAATTTGTTAATTCAATATTTACAGTTACAGCTGGCAGTTTATCTAAGCATACTGATTAGGACCAAAATAAATATTAATTTATTTGAAATGTTCCGCCATGAGCCATCGCCGCCGACCTTAATTTATTGTGAAAGATAATAATTCGATTAAATATTTATTAAATTTTAATCAAAGCGCTACGTACTTGAACAATATTCGGTCGATATTTCCAATGGGAAATGGAAAATGGTGAAATTGATAATTTAAATCTGAAAAGCAGTAACTTTATATATTTTTACCGTAAAAGGAAATTCCATACCTACACACGGAATTATAAATAATAAAATATTTTAATCGGTTGGACGGTTGAGAAGATACAGTCCGGGACTGTAAAAAGCTTTTTGCTTACAGTGCGAGTAACAAGATTGAGATACAAAGTCAAAAGAATCTCAATGATTAGCGCGTTATGCAATGCAAAGGGGCGGCATTCAAAAACAGCTTTTGACCGAAAAGCCGGAGCGAGGAACCTGCGCTGCTGCGACACACTGAGAAAAAAAGTAACGTCGAAGAATTAGAATTTATACAGAAAGAACAAGTAACACAAAGAGAAAACTGCAAATGAAATAACATTTTAATGGTGGCGTAAACTTTCAGAAAGTACCTATTTAAACAAAATACAGAGTAGATTAATAAATTAATTTCTTATTGATAAGAATAAATTTAATTTAAAATTCCAATATAAAAGAGCTTATGTAATTAAATAATTATTTGAATTCCTTAAATTTGCGTTTGCTGTTGTACCGTGTGAATTTATTCTCTTAAATTTAATATTCTCTGGACATTTATCGTGAAAATTTAGAATCAACTGGAAATTACCACAGTCTCAGAGTAACCTACGAACGAACAAATATTCAAAATAATTCTCAAAAGTTTCAATATAAGCAAATGGAGCAAATGAAATTTAAACATTTTATGCGATCGAGCTGAGGTACGTTCTCGTATTTGTCAAGAATATATGTTGTATTTTTTCGTATAAAATATGATAAATTAACACTTATAAATAAGTGTTTGCTGTTTACTTTGAATTGGTTGAATTGGTTTTATATGAAAAAAAAAATGTTTAATTTTTTTTTTCAATAAACATTTAAAACACCAAAGAAAATATTAAAGCTACGAAAACGAGAAATTAATTTATTTCATCAATTCAATTACTAAGTTGTTTTTTTTTTTTATATATATAATTATTATTTCGTATTCAATGATAATGTTTAAATTTTTCGTTGTATTGAAATAAAGTGGTAATATTTTTTGATTGAAAACATTTGCACATTGTTGTATAATCGGTACAAAATGTATGCGTTTCGGTCCTTTGTAATACGTTTAATTGTTATTTCACATTAAAGAGTTAATTTTTGGATCGTTAGTGTATATTTAAATAACTAATTAAAAATATACTTTGGTGTTTTAAACGAACTCGTATGCATACATGTTTCTGAATGGTATGTTTAAACAACACTTCAGAGCGTGTTTATTATTATTTTTGAAATTTATATTTCGGATACGTAAGCCTAAGAAAAAGCAATATTTAAATATCGTGTAAGCGTGGAAAGTGAATTATCGACTTGTTATTTTAATTACTTAAATATGATTCAACAACAAATCCTAAAACGTCGCAATATTCACGTGATTATTTTTGTTTAACAATTTAATATAACTCTCTCCATAATAACGTAATTTTTCTCCCAATAAAAAAATAATCAGCGTTTAATCGTTTGAGTAAAAACTTCAATAATAATAAGGGGAAAAAACGTAAACGTTTTCCACGGTTTTGTCTTGAATGTTTGATCGTTCAAAAACACTCTAGCTTTTATATTTCAAAACCCATGTATGAAAGCATAAACTTAAACATAACAAGCTAAAACAAACAAAATTGTGTGTAAACTATTACGCATTTTTTTCCTTAAGAACGATATTTCACGTGAATTCCAATATTATCATGTAGATATTTTCTCTCGTGTAAGATTTTGTTTTTTCAAATTTTAAGAATTGCTAGGAAGTTATTGGTTTTATGGCGATAATTTTTTTCTTCTTCTGTAAACACTTTTTGAGAGATCCCTCGTAAATTGTGTTCTTCGATTATTTTTTTCTGACAATTTCAACGGACGAAAAATAGAAGGCAAGTAGTAATTTTACTAAAAACTGAAAAATCTATCGTTGGCCAACGGTTATAAGATTAGAACGATCGAAATATAGTTAAATTATATTTAGAGTGAAACTTGAACGATTTAATTAAAACAATCAATTTCCAACTGATAAATGATTGTAACAAATTCTGATGAAAATACCAATGACAAAGACGTATCAATTATATATACATATATATAAATAATATTTAGATGAATAAACTCAGTATGTCAAGTTAAAAAAGGTTTTAAACTTGTTTCTCTACCAACAGATTTAAACGAGTAATTTCCAAGTCTCCCAAGAGAAAAAAAGAAACCAAAGTACATTTTCTATTAAAAATAATTTAATCGAATTCTCGCTCGAGAAAAACCTTAAAACCACGTCACAGACTCGAGTATATAAGTATTCAACTAATTTTTTAAAATAGCAACCCAATAAAATGCGTTGTTTAGAAACACTATTTGGCGACTAATTACAATTATAAAATATGAATATAATCATTTAAATAAGGATTGTGTTATATTCTCAATGTCATAAGTCACTTGACACAGACACGTATATTTGAAATAATCAATTAAACCTTGTTTTCGAGTTTTCAGAAATACTAGACGTAAGTGTACTAAACGTTTTTATATTAAAGATGATGACCGTGAAAACTCTGGGGAAGTAATGAACGTCGTAGAAGAAGAAACGTCTAAGGATGGATGAATTATTGGAATTATTAAAAATTATTATTTCACACCGTTTGTGGTGATAAAACGATTAAAAAAAATATTGTCTAATATAGAATGTACATAACTGTAGGTACGCGGTAGTACAGAAATATTTACAAATCTCATTCCTGATTATGGTTATAGCGGTATCAAGGAAAATTAAAAAGAAAATAACGATAAAACGCAATACTTGACGTTCACATGTTGTACATCTTGTAAACGCACCTGTTCACCACGTTAAATATTTATTTCTCGAAGAACAGTATAAATTGTTGGAATGCTTTTTTCAATGCTAATTAAATTATACTCTGGTTCAGTTTGAAACTTTGCTGTTTGCCGAGAGTAGCTGCAGTTGTTTCGTAATTTGTGTTCCCTTGAATATTCATTTCGGTTTTAAAACCGTTTCTGAAGAAAACGCCAAAACGTTGAATATTTTATTCAAATTGGCAGCGCTACGACGTCGGTTGCGGCTTTGGGTGAACGGAAACGAAACAGATCTAAGGCTTTTCAAATATTCTCCTAATTCGGTTAAAGCGACGTATAAACATTCGCCAGCTATCGAGTATTGTGCGCCGTCGCTTGCACACAGATTGATAATTTAATATTTTATTGAAACAGGTACCGCGTGAAAACTGGATCATAGCAAATAACCGTCCAAAACGTTTATAATGCATAAGTAAATGAATTTAAACTAGTTTCGTAAACAATAATGCATGTTTATTTGTTTTCACACTTAAATTTATTTTTTCTGAAAACGAATGAATTAAATATATTCTGCCAGATTTGCACTTCTGCTGCAGTTAAACGGCTCGCCGTGACATGGGTCGTCCTTCCACTGGTTTTAGCGCAAATTCGGCGTGAATCTACTGTATTCTACGTATGTATTTACCTGTACCGTAGGTTTTCGTGCGCTATGCATTTAAACGTTTTAAACGTCACAGCGTTTTTCTACCCGAAACCCAGCTATATTATAATCTGTTCCGGTGGAGATACTAATTACCCGGATTATAATTACATTTTGTTGGCGTAGGTGTAATAATGATAAACAATTAACACTAGGTAGTGATAAGTCACGTTTAATGGGAATATAAAAATTACATGCGTCTGAGAGAACTTTTTTATTAAACGCGTCAAATTGATAATCAATTCGATTGATTCTTAATATACAATAGACGAATTTGAGATTTTGCGTATGATGAAACACGTCAGACTATTTCAACTTTTTAAGCAATGTGTGATTTTTTTCCCAGTTCGAGTACTTAAAAAATGCAAAAAATCAAAAATATAACTGTGTAAAAAAAAAAAGTGATAACATGGGAAAATCTAACTCCAAAAATATTATTGGTAAGGACAATCACGCGTGGTAAAACAGCTTAGATTATACCAATAATTAATATTTAAATCAAGTAACTTCTTTTTAAATCTGAGCAGGTATTAGCTTTTAACTCCGATTTTCGTATACACGCGGTAGCTTCCTTTTTCTATTATAAACACGATTCACATATACTCGTATTTATCATGTACAGTATATTTCATTCACACAATTTTAAATATTCAATAAAAGCTTCAATCGTTAAAAAACATGTAACACGATAATAATTTATGGTGACTATATTTTGTTCAAAGCTAAAAATCAATCCTCAATCAAATAATACGATTGTCAACACAATGAATTGAATGTAGTTATAGAAAACTGCCAAAGTGTAAAATCACACGATATTGATAACACACGTACTGTTTAGTTGACATAGCGTTAAAAAATAAATGGACATTGTAATTTTATTAAAATATTATAACAAATTTTGATCAAAATAAAAGAATTTTATAATATTTTCTTAGAGTTTTAGGTATATATATATATACATATGTATATAAAAATATATCCTATTTCATATTTCTTTCCATAATTGAATCTTAATATCTAAAGTACATATTTTACAACTAAACAACTACGAATAAGTAAACCTAAATATCTATTTAAATCTCATACATTATGAAATTTATATTTTTTATCAAAACGATAGTAATCGTTTCATACACAATAATGGAATGTAAAAAGTTATATTAAATTCTCTTGTCTTGCTTTTATTGCTGATTCAATGTGATAGAACTTTTATGATACAACATTAACTTACTTATGTAATATTAAAGAAACGTTATAACTATAATAAACATTTCATCAATTCTGAGAGAAGCTTGTAAATTTATTTTATTTTTTTTTGCCAAGATGTATATAATATACATTCATGTACATATACGTACATATATATATACATAGATTTGTTAGATAGTAAAATAATCGTTAATAGTAATTTTTGAATAGAAAGAGTGCAATAAAAGTTATAAACAAATCTTCTAAATACATTTATTTTTCAATGTTATATCAATAAAAAAATTTTGGTTAAAAAAATCACATAAAAGAGAAAAGAAATATAAAAGAAAAATAAAAACCGAGTAAAACAGAATTTAAAAACTAAATTAAACAGTTATAGCCAAAACATGGCAGTTTGAAAACTTCAAATAATTAACACAATTATAATTTTGTTCAATGAGAAATTATGATTTTCAAAAAAAAGCTAAACAAAATGACCACGTGAAAAAAAATTATTATACATATATACCGATAGTCTGAATAAAAACACATTATTTTATTCACGTAATAAGTATATTGACAATAATACCAGTAAATAAAAAAAATATGAACTAAAAATAAAGGTCGTGAAAGCAAATTCACAATTTTTGAACATAATTATCAACCGATGTGGAATGGCGTGGAATATATATGATATTATTATATATATATATAATATTGTATATATATATATATACAATTCGAGATCAATCTCGATAATAAATGGGAGGCACCTCTCTGGTAATTTCAGGATGAGAGATTCAAAAATGTTTTCATATCCATCGTTGGACATCATATAATTTTATCAATTGGTCTGTTGAAACGAAATAGGTCTGTTTTGTCTGAAAAAACGGTCCGTTTGCAATCTTCAGTCAAAAGTTGGACTATACGAATCGTTGAACTGCAAAAGAGCTATAGAAAACTCTCGCGATACTTCCAAAAAAAAGTTCTCGTCAATAAATACATTTCAATCGACAAAGTCGATTAAATAATTGCCTACACGTCACGCGATATAAATCAAAATACCGTATTCGATGATAATACGACGTTACACATTATGCGTGGTCGACGTTAATCGACTCACACGAGATGATATTCCTCGGGCCGGAATTCCCTCCGAACAGCGGTCAATGCGAACGTTATCATTGTAGTTTGCTGTGGACTAATTACGCGAGTCGAAAGCTCGAATTACCCGCGGACACGTTAGAAATATTAAATCACGTTCTATATTAGGATTCGCCATAATTTCCCGTTAGATTGTATTAAAATCTACACGAACCCCGCCGTCGTCAAAAAGAGCAAATATTTCGACTTGAACGTATAAAGTTATAATAATAATAATACGAGAACGAGATTCAAAGTAAAAATCAGACCGGCTCGTACACGGGCGAAAGAAGTACGCGCTTGGAAAAACGTTTCCCGCCCGCGACTTTTGACGCGATCCCTGTGGCTTCCCGCGACACGCGATGCTGTTTTGCCTATACGAGACATGATTTTTGACCACTTACCACAGACTCGTCGATATAAACAAAACAATATGTATTCCGTATTATTCGAGCTCTGGTCACTATAATATATTTATATTATAAATAGCGGTCTCGTTGATACGTTGACGAAAATCGAATTTACAAAATAACAAAATCAATATCGCTGACTCCTGTTTCACACGTCAACGAGTAAACAGTAAACGTTTTGCGATTTATTTGCCGTGAAATATATTTGCCCGCACACGATGGCCCAAAATACAAGTATGTATAATTTTAACATTTAAATGTAAAACAAAATCCATATCAATCTGTTCATAATCATATTATAATAAATTCGTCGAAAGTCTTTGTCTCGGGGTTGAACGAAACGTTTGAACTTTAACTATCGAAAAGCCATGTTTTTTTCCAAAGTCACGATAATTTAATAATTTTTTGATAAATATTGTCGTTTTACGTCAAAAGTTTAAAAAAAAATACAATAGTTTAACGTAGGAAACTACATGGACGATGAGAAATTCAGAAATAATGTTATGTTAGATGGGCCACCATTATAAGACTAAGATCGAACGAGAAACTTTTAACTATAAGACCTAAAAACTGTAATTATTTTATAAAAAATTCCCCGTGTAGTTGGTCGAATTTATTTCAAAATTGTAAAAAGATACCCTTGATCGTTGGCTTTAGAGTTCGCGAGTTGTAATATAACATTTTTATCGAGAACCCCAAATATATTTTAATATGAGTTTGATTTTTTTTTTCCAGATAACGACAACGGCTATGGCCAATCCCCGCAATCTCCCCAAAGTCCTCCCCAATGCCCCGACTCTCCCGGTCCTCCCCTTTACCCCGATTATTTCGAGTATCCCTATTCTCCCCGAACCCCCGAACGCGCTGTATCCCCAGAAAGTCCCGAATCCCCCGACACGCCCAACCGAGGAGAGAAACGGGCGCACGGCGAGCCGGAGGACTTTGGCGGCATGGTCAGTAAAACATTTAGATTTTTTTTCATAAAATATCACGTGTAAAAGTTTGAACCGTGTGACGGCGGGCCAAATCGACTACTTTCGCTGTCATAATATTTTACAACAATATATTTTTCAGTAGAAAGTTCGAAATATATTTCAAATACTATTGTATTATTATTATTATTATTATTATTCGCCCGTACCGCTCTCGAAATCAGAAAAATAAATTTATCGGATTTTTTCTCTTCGAAAACTGTCTGTTTTTCTCCATAACGACTGAATTATGAGCTGTTTGTTAAACAGCTGAGAACTCTCGTTTTTAAAATTCTCGGACTCTGGAAAGTACCGCGTGCAGCAACAAGTCGACAGTGATAACGGAACCCCCACCCCCTTCCCAATTGTTGCGCACGATATCTATAATATTTAACCTGATAACGGAAAGTGGTTCAAATGTATGAGAAATCGATAAATTACGCGATCAAAAAATTCGTTCAAAACCGTGTTATCATTTCATTTATCTTTTAGATCAGAGTTTCCCAACCTTTTTAGTTTCGCGGGCCACTAATTTTGTAAAAAAATATTTGAGGCCCACCCATAGCATACCTATATACGTTTAAATAAAATTAAAATATATATTATATACATATATATATTATATACATATATATATACATGTATATATAGTTATTAGGAATAAAAAACTACTTAAAAAAAAAAAAACATTCAAACGTTCGATATCGTATCGTTAATTGTACACTTATTGTACACTATAGTTAAAATTGATTAAATATTATTATGATCAGAAATATTACAAAAAATATATAATAATATTATTTTAAATATATATAATATTTAATATTATACCTATGGCTTGCGGCCCAGTACCATGCTGCTCGCGGCCCACTTAATATATAATTTAGGTATAATTTACCGGACGTAAAATTTAATATTAATTATTATTGCGAAATATACTTGACGATTTTTTTATTTTTGGTTTTTTTTTTCTATACTTAAAGAAACGATTAAAAGTCGAAGCGGAATTCGAAGCGGAATACGAAGCGGAATCCGAAGCGGAATCTGAAGTAGAATCCGAATGGGATTCCGAATCGGAGTTGGATTCCATAGTTGATTCCGGAATGGAATCTGAAGCTGAGCCCATAGTGGAATTCCTAGTTTCCGAAGCGGAAACCGAAGAGGAATCTGAATCCGAAGTAAAGATAAATCGAATAAATATTATAACATAAATTCACTGGTCTGGTTTTCGTGATGACCGAAACATCGAAACGCTTATTGTAACGTATTGTTTGTATTCTATTTTCAGTTGCAGCATCCTGATAACTTAAAAATCATAGCCAAGTACTTTATACGCAAAACCAAAGAAACCGTCATCGAATTGAAAAATTCGCGTCCAAATGTAATTTTAGACTGTAAAAACATTGACGAATTATGTTAATGATTGAATGTGTTTTTTTTTCTAATTTGAGCAGAAATATAACTAAAACATACGTTGTGCACATTTATATTTCAGGATGGCTATGACATCGAAGCCGGCTTCAAAAGACTTGAATTTTATGTTTACATGGCTAAAGTCGAGTCACGAAAAGCCGGAATTAATTGCGATCTATCAGTGTTAAATGTAAATTTAATATTTTCGTTTGAATAAGATGTTGATTTTTACCTATAGGGAAAATATTTTTTTTAATAATGATGGTTTTTATTTTTTCAGCATATGAGACCCAGAGGAGAAGAATGATGAGATTCCCTTGTGTTTTCTATTTTCGTTTTGTGTTTGTATGCTTTCTAAAATTATTTGAAGAAATGACATACCTTTGTTGAAAAATTTGTAACTAAATATTATTGAAATATGCATTATTTAAAGAAATGACATAACTATGTACCTTTGTAAAAAATTGTAATTAAATATTATTGAAATATGCATTATTTAAAGAAATGACATAACTATGTACCCTTGTAGAAAAATTGTAATTAAATATTATTGAAATATGCATTATTTAAAGAAATGACATAACTATGTACCTTTGTAAAAAATTGTAATTAAATATTATTGAAATATGCATTATTTAAAAAAATGACATAACCATGTACAAAAATTGTTATTAAATATTATTGAAATATATTATTGTTGTAATATAATTGTTGTTATTATTGAAAAATAGCAGTGCTACGACGGTGATGCCAAATATTATAAACTATACGTCAAAAAATAGAAATTATCTATTCTAAGGAATTCCGATTAAACTACTATAAAATTAGTTATTTTGTTCTGATTAAAAAAAATTATATATATACGAGTGTATGTCATATTAATATAGTAATTAACTATCCACAGAAAATAGAACTAGAGACTCTGATAAACCTGTTTAAGTTTTTCAACACTATAAGAAATTAAATTAATAGAGGAGTGACTTCAACTCGACTGGGAATAGAGATTTCGTATTTTTGTTTTACTTGACAATTATTACATGTACGTTATAATATATTATGGATATTATATTTTAATATTATATGTATATATAATATATTATAGTGTGAAGAGTGATTCCTACAAGTAACGGATTTGTACGCTCACGTCGATCGTCCAAGGACGAAGCGTTCCAGAGCAAAACCAAGGACAAAATAATTCTTACGTTTCAAAATGAAGGACGAGTAATGATTTGGGTTTTTAAATTTCAAGAAATGTTGAGAATTTCCCGAGCCGAAATTAGACCGAGTTTAGAGTGGTCCAGAAATCGCGCCGAATTCAACAAGTGTGAAATCAAATTTCGGAAGTTTTTCCAGACGTTCGACTTGAAGACCGTTCTCGACTATTCCGGTACACGTTCGGTCAGGTGAGGTGAGTAACGATGTGGGAGGGTCCGCGTTGAATCAACAATATCACGACACACATAACGTTCGTTTACGTGGCTCGGCGTATAGTTATGGTTTTTTTCTCATTATTTTATTGATATCCGAATGCGAGAAATGTCGACGTACGCATTTCTTCGGCTGATTTCGCGCGTTCGAATATAACGAATATAACGCCGCGTACGGATAAAATAATTAAAAAATCCACAAAGTATACATAACACGGTCGCGCGCACGTTTTTCATTCGGCGTACCCACCAGACGTCCGGAGTCGGTCTAAAAAAAAACAAACCGTCTTAGAACACGCTTACACGCGCATATACACCCGTACCTATTTATAAGTATAAGCCGTGTATATTATAATAACAGGAATTTTATCCTTCTATTTTTTGTTTTTCTTCTCCACAACATCGTCCGACCGCGCGCAGATTTTAGCGAAGTTATTTATTTTTGCTCGGTACGAAAAAAAAATAATAATTATGAGATAAAAATTATTTATAATAATATGTTAATTACGAGTGCGAATTCGTTCCGAAACCAGTTTATATTATTACAATAATATGATGATTCGTGACGCAATCAATGTTTAGCAAATTAGTTTGCTCGGACCGTATGTATATAGGTGTATTATATTAGGTAGCAGTGCAGTTTTTATATAGCGGCGTATATAATATCGCGTGGAAGATACGAAAAAAAAAGCAAACATGCACGCCGTCGTCTGTTGGAACAGCGCGAGGGATTCGAATCTCGGTAAACGCGAGTATTGTTGTTATATCTGCGTCGGAAACGCGTTGGTAAAAACAATACCGGAATTTTTCTTCCGATTCGATTTACATGTACGATTGCTTTAATGCACCATGTCTAATTTATGACTAGACTTAAAATATTTACTTAGTATAGTGAAGATAACATTAATCAACAGACATGGACGTTAATAAGATTTAGATTAATGAAAGGCTTTTCGTTCCTATGCATTCAAGTATAATTATATTTTCACTAATAGCACGGACTTCCGTTACCTACTCAAAACTGTTAACTTATAATAATATAATCTAATGAGACCAACAATTTTTACTCTTTTTTATACTGAAAATTTGTAAGCCGTCCAAATATAAATATTTACCAAACCAATGTTACTTGGAAATCGTGCGAATATACAAAAATAATAAAATAAATGAGTAATTGAATTCAACTGTATTTTTGTCGTCACAAATTTGATATATAATGACTAAAAAAATAATAATTACGAATAACTTTTTTTTTTGATGATACTATGATTGAAAATATTACAGTTATTGATTAAATATAATATTTTTATTTTAATGATTTATTTTGGCTAATTTTCTATAATTTTGATATTACATTTTATGTGGTACATTTTTTGATATTTTCACCATAGTAAAATCCAGTGACTTAAAGTGTAATAGCCATTCCGCGGACATTTTTAATATACACGCAATAACAATTAGCCATAAAAAAAATATTATTTTTAATTGCACTGCCCATTGTTTTGAACTTTTATGCGTTCATCACGTATAAATGATGAGTTTAAAAATAAAAAAATCCACGTTATTATACAGTTGAATAAAAATAGTATGGTTCTCAAATGAGAGTATAAAATCAAAACGATTAAACCATAGGAAAAATTAAAATATTACAATTAAACCGTTACAGTAAATTAATGTAAATCTAAATCAACTATAGTTAATAAACCTTGTTCGATTGTATTCGACGAGAGTTAATCAATTTGTGTTTTTTTATCAGTTTCATTTTATACATCTCGAATTTTACGCTCCAATACACAAAGTCCATGACATGAGAAAATATCATCGTGTTGTCATAATGGAATTTAAAAAATATTTAGCCACGCAATAGTTTTTTTTTTTAAGTTTAAGCGTGCACACGCGTCGTATACTAGAAACATGATTTGAATAGACCATTCGAGTTATAAGTAACGAAGTACACAATAATAACTCTTATCTGTGATAAGGTTAGATCAGGTATCCTATGAGCAATCTCAAGCGAATTAACAAAGTAACGCAGATGGAATTCTTGGTCGTAAATCTGCAGTCGAGCAAAAAGAAAAAAAATCCACCAAACATTCGATCGCTTTTAAAATTAAAAAAAAAAAACCAGGTAAACCATATCCGTGTGTATAATGTTTGGAAAATAATTAAAATCGGTGGTTTTTATTCGACATGAGTAATGAATGAAATATGCCAATGAAACAATTTTTTCGTCCATGTCGGGACTATAAAACAAAAATAATATGAATGAACGTTATAACCAAGAAGGTTATTAATGATACTTGACAGGGTCTTTTGACTCCATACCCGTCACGTAGGCACCGCATATATAGTTGGGTCCCATATTTATGGTGAAGGTCTGCTGCCCCCGTTCTGACTGTCAAGGGAATTAAAAAAAAAAAAAAAATTAACCGTCTACTTTTAATTTAATTTTAAAGCGAGTGAAATCGTCGATGAAACACACACACACACACACACACACGCACATCTATGAGTAATCGATAAAATTTTTCTATACTAATATGTTTTAGAACTGTCTGATATATTATGACGATATCCCTCCGTTAATCTTTATGATATTTTGATTGGACGTCAATTCGTCTCTCTCTCTTTCTTTTTTCTTTTTTTTTAATAACTTTAATTTCGATTTCGTGTCATCGTCTTGTGAGGCCTCGAGAACGATATCGCGAACACACGAGAGCGGAAAATAAAAAAATAATAATAAAACACCGAGCCGCGAGAAAATGAAATCGCGAAAAAAAACGTCAGTCATCGCGCGCCCTGTCGAATTTCGCGGAATCCTCGGGACGCGCGTTCGTACGAGTCTGCCGGCCGACCGCCGCGCAACACGTGTTCGGGTTCGCTTGGAAACGATACGCCGCATAGTATTTTGATGTTTTTGAGAGAGAGAGACCGGCGCCGGGAGGTAACTCTAGACGCCCCGGCGGGGACACGCACGTTCGTCCGGCGGAACGAGACTAAAAAGCTACTGTCGCCGACGATAATCGACCGGCAAACGATGCGCTGGAAACGGAATACGAATAATAATGTCGCGTCTCGACGAGACGACGGACGGACGGACGAGGTGCGGCGGCGGCGCAGGTATATGCGGGGAATTCGAGTTGAAAATGTTAATAAAAGAGCACCGGTGGGAATGTTAATACACAAACCTACCCTCTTTGTGATGGAGATTAAACTACACACCTACCCTTTGCCGTCCGTCGGCGCGCGGCGCCCGTTGAACTCGTATACATATTTGTACGGGCGCGACGGCCGGCGCGCATAATATACGTTACACGACGTCGAATCGCTGCCGGCCGCCTGCGCGCCGTAACGCGGGCATGCACGGCCGGGGCTAATTATCGACGGTTAATTGCAACGATTGTGTTCTCCCGAGTATTTGACGTGATTAATTAAAATTTATATTGAACTCGCGTCCGCCGTGCCCCGGTTAACCGCGGCGGGGGCAACGTTTAACCGCGTTTTTGCATAATAATAATCGAACGCGTATTATTAGTCTCCGAACCGCCGCGAACCGTATTTACACCGTGAACACACGACGAGCGGACATACTATACCACTCGGCTGTAGCCGCCGTACGACAAAAGGATCCGACCACTTCGATCGTAGTACGTATACGGCGAGGATTTTCATTTTCGTTATTTTTTATTTTTTCCCCCGTGGCGGTTTTATCGATAAAAGAAAAACGAAAATTAAAACCGAGCGCGAATCCGTTATTGCACTGTCGTTTTCGAACGACGACTCTCGGTCGCACGTTTCGCTACCCCCGATCGCCCTCTCTCGTCACGCCATCCACCGTTTACGATCGCTGTTTTTCGTGTAGGGGACGTGCAGAGTTCCCGTTTAGTAGAATATAATAGTGTCATTACGACACGGTTTTTATTGTGACGTTATTGTGTGCCGCGAATCTTTTCCTCGTTTCACTATTGTTGCCCGGAACGTTCAACGGTTTCCGATTTTTTCTCCATAGAGGTAAGGTGATATTATTGAAAACATGCGCGCGTGTTCGGCTACGATACGTATATAAATGTACACGAAAAACAAAATCGTCGTGAACAATTACACATTCATAAGCACGTTTAGCCGCTACGCGTACCGGTGTAACGAAAGAGTATACAATACTCGTTGTAGGTTACGTATTTGTGAACCGCGTTTTGGCGATGAAACGGAAGACGATACGGCAATGAGCTGCCTTTTGGACTCGTGGTATACAACGCTTTATACTTGGCGCCGTGGAATCCGTATACGTAGCTTAAACGCGAGGTACGAAAATGTTATTTTTTTTGATTCAAAAGCTATTGGTTTTGCTTTTTTTCTTTTCTTCGGGAACGCGCTTTTACCGTGAAAAATAAACACCGAAACTTTCACCTAGGGTATATGCTTTCGGTTGAAAATCGGATGTAGTTTGTACTTTTGGGTTGTCAGAGTTACAGAATCCCAAACCGTTTTCGAGAAAATCACGAAAACTGTGGAAAACGTACCTGCTAAAGTATCCCACTCAAAAACATTGACCTTACCCAACGTGCAAAGAATTTCCGCTTTAGAAACAAAAAAAAACCATAAAAAAATTATCAACTCACTCGCGGCAAGTATGCTTGAAGCACTAAATATATACTGTGTAATAATGTAATACGCGAGAACGCAGTTAAAATACGGTTTTGTTCGAGCTTTCGACAGGTTGGACATCCGCGAGAAATATATTAAAACGCACTACATTTATATTTTAAATGCTGGCGCACAAAGGTCATAAAGAAAAAATAAACTTATACTTCGAAAAATTCGCGTTATAATTCCTATATTATATTTCCTATACGATTTTCTACGATATTTTATGATTTTGGTCTTGAATACTAATTATTTCAATAATCAGAAATCTACACCAGCAATAGGTACTAAACCTCTTACTTAAAAGACAACAAGTACCTAGAAGATATTATATTAATTACCTTTATGGTTATATTATGTGTACTTCACTATGTATTTTGATTTAAATAGCATAAAAATGTTGAATTAAAAAAATTTTACCTTCTTCAATTCAAAAAACTTTTATAAAATCAAAAAAATCAAAATCAAATTCTATGAAAAAAAAAAAACTAAACAATAGTAGATTGAAGATAAAACGTACACCAACAGCCATAAAACTCGAATTTTCTGTGAATTGTATTGGCTAAAACTAAAAAAAGTTTTTCAATACCTCTGCTATTCTTCACTGTTGTATTTCACTTTTATATTCTGAGTGAACCGAGGAATCTATTGATTTTACTATGTGTGTGGGTGTGTTTTTTTTTGTATCTGTGCACACGATAAGTAATCGAAAAAATGGTCCAATTTTCAACTTCAGTATTGGTTTCTGGTAGAAAATCGTACCTAGTTGATATTTTCAAGAAGTCGTTTTTCGAGTTTCTCGACAGTTTAAATGTTGTACGTGAAAACAGATGAAAAACTGACGAAAAACGGCAAAATTTACGGAACACCGGTTTTCGACGAAATCGAATTTTTTATTTTCATTGTAACTCAAAAAGTATTGATCGCAAGGACTTGAAATTTTAAATCACCATTATCTATTCAAAAGGTTTTGAATTTTTCGTACTATTTTTACACGTTTTAAGTTTTTGAGATTTCTTAGTTTTTTTTTTCGTAAAATGTCAATAATATAATTTAAGTTCGTCAAAAACTCTTGAGAATTGTATCAAAAGTTCCTAAAAAGTTGATCTTTCTTCAACGAAAATACACAAGCACAATTTTTTCTATAAACATTTGAATAATCAAATTTTGCTGACATTTTATAAAAATATGAAAATCTGCAAACTTATTGTAGTTGACCCACCCCATACTCTCTTTCACTCAGAATCGTTTTTTTTTTTCATTCTCTTCACTCAAATTTAAAAGACGAATTCACCAATATCAATCACCCTTTTTTCTAATGCTCTTTCAACTAACTCAAAATTCATAAAGATGTTTAAAAATATTAGAAATCAATGAGAGTAGTATTTTATTTGTTTTACATATTTTAAAATTCTGCAATATTTTATTTGTCTAACAAGATTAATTATTGCAGAACGTAAATTACTAGAGGACATATTATATTAGTATGTTACACAATAAATTATTATTATCATATAACTTAATATTCTGGTATAATATAGTAATGAGTTTTTACACTAAACACGTGAGCATTTTTCACTTCAAAACAACGATGTTTCTAAATCTGCACGTGGTTCACGTGCGATTTATGTACCCTCTTTTAACGCCATGGTTTATGACTAATGCAAATAGCTTCGTGTTTTTAGTACTTTCGATTAGGCAGTTTTAAACGTTTGCGTTTGTTTTTTCTACTCTCACTTAATGCCTTCTGATTTTAACGCGTTGAATCTATTAGACAGTATCACATTATCTTCTATTTCGTAGGTTAAAATTGTATAATTTTGTATTGTTAAAAATTAAATTGTATTCTGTTTCTGAATCGCAAAAACGAATTGCATACTTTCCGTTTAACGAAAAAATAAAGTAAAACTTTTTTCCTCGAAAAATTATTTATCGTTGTTTATAAATCAAATTAAATAATTTTAATTTTATTACGTTTCGTAGGTACGTTCAGCGTTAAGCATGATCAACAGTATTCCTTTAAAAACGCTACAGCTGAAATGTTAGTAAGTACATCGTTTGAAAGTCATTTTTTTTCCTCCGACCTCTATCCAGAATGCAGCGGGCAATAAACAGTCGACGAGTATAGATCGTACAATCTGCGTATGCACTCAACGGCATAAACTACGTTCGACTTATATTGGTATATATTTATACCTATATATTACATGGCGTGCGTATTATACGGGTGCCTAAATACTGATTTATCGATTGACCGGTACGTTCATCGAACTATACCTTATTTTAGACACCGAAAATAAAATACGAAATCTAATATACTGTTACTGTTGTCATTATAAATGTAACAGACGGAAAACGAAGACCGTTGTGTGAAGTTTCGCGAGGCGTATTAAAAAATAATACTGTCGTGTACGAAAAGAAACAAGAGCACCATCAATCATGATATCGACATAATATATGTCCTTGTCCTTGGTGACGGCCACATACTGATTCTGGGCGAAGAAGACGAGTGTGTGTACATACCGGCTTACTGTGTATACAAAGATGTTATTAAACCATCCTTGCAAAAATAGCAGCAGAAGTCTCTCGAATCGGAGGAAGGGCGAAGGAGGAAAAAACTTGTCAGACGCCTTAGGAGGTTTTATTATATATTTATTTGATTTTTCACTCGAGCGTGCACGGTAAACGAAACGAAGAGTTAGTAGTAGTGGTAGCAGTAGCAATAGTAGTAGTAGTAGTAGTAGTAACAGTAGTAGTAATGGCGAGAAAGAAAATGGAATGTGAGAAAGAAACACCTCTTATCCTTTTTTTTCTTTTTTTTTTCACCCACCAGTTTTGTTTTCTAACTGGCAGAAAATAGGCACGCTTTCTTCCACTCAGACAGCCGTTTTCCGAACAGGATTTATGATGTATCCGGCACAATAGCAGTTGTATTGGAATCCGATGTGTTTCCTATGTTATCTGCCGCACGTGTCTCGAAATTTTAATTTCACCCACATTATTTACGAAACTAATTACAGCATTCGGCGAAATCGATAACGCCAGGGACTACCAAGTACAAGGTACGTGGGGGGTGAGGGGATATAAATTTTATTTAATTATCGTCATACCCGTTTATTTGTAAACAAATGGTAATCAATATTTTACCGCATTCATATTTCGTCATCAGTGCAATACTATTTTTCTAGCACAGTAAGTAGCCCAGACAACTGAAAATAGTTTTACACGAATATTAATAACGCTTTGATATTTGGTAGCGATACTTTTTGTAACAATATGCTATAGTTACGAAATTTGATTTGATCGAGAAGAAAAGTGTACAGTGTACACTGTGTGTGAACGGTGAAATATCTTCGAATTGAGTTATGTAGCTTGAATTTAATTTTTGTACAGTTATCACACACGTGGCAATACACGTTTTTTCCATAATCTTATTTCATAAGCTTTAATACTTGAATCGAAATGTGAAATTGATGTGTTCGATTTTTCATAATTAGGTATTTAAATAACTTTCGTCGTTTTTATTGTACATGCGTATCAAATATTGAATACAATCAATTATAAATACGAATTCTGAATACTTACAAATGTGTATTACTAAGTACAATGACCGACCAAAAATTCAAATTCCATTACGCGGGACACAGATATTTAATGTTTCCAATTACCGTGCGCACACTGAAATGTACGTAGTAATATACAAAACTATCAAGTTAATTAATTAGTTTAATATTATAAATATAACTCGTATGGCGAACAAAATTCAATTCTGATAACACATAAATGGAATTATTTTGACAGCCTTTGAATTTATACCGGAACTGTTATACGTCCGGGGTGGAAATAAATAGTGACAGGGCCAACGATAAAAAAAAAAGTAAATAAATCTGGAAACACAAATTTAGTTTATACACAGTGTCTAGCACTAAAATATTGTTTCTGCAATTGTAAAATATGTCAATTAATCAATGTGGTCACACACAAGAGCTTCACATATTATATGATAAGTCCAGTATAACTATTGTCAACAAAGAGGACGAAAATATACAAGGACCGTATCATTGGAAAGGGTTAAAACTTTTCGAGTACACAAACAATTTAATTTCATATTTACCGTCATTGCACTTTAATGCAATTACGAGTTAAAAGAAAAAAAAAACCTTAGTAACACTAAAGTTAAAAAAAAAAGAAAAGATTCGATTGAAAATTCAAAACATAATTGACATAAATTGTCAAAAGGAAGATACAACGATTAATTGTTCGTTCTTTAATATTTCGTTTCTGCCACGCGGTTTGTTATGATAAACCGATTAAGACATTGGACACGTATTTATAAATAAATGATTGTCGAATATTAATTTACTATCTTAATGATAAACATAATACTCTTAAATTATAATTTATGTTTTGATACTACGCACTGGAGATATTTTATATAGTCTAATAAACTGTACGAATATATAAATAAAATCCTCATTAATTCATTAGATAATTATAAATGATAAATATAAATAGTTATCGACCGAACCGTTGTGTTTAAATTATTCCAAAAACACATTTGAATAATGTAACGTCAGACGTCATATTTGTATTTCTTCAATAATTCATATTATATAAATAATTTAGTTATCTGTTATATTATATTTAATTGTGTGATTTTTTTTAAATTTAATTTAATATCAAACATATAATATGTCAGAATAAACATGAATCGACGAATATTCTTCTCTGAAAAATATATTTAAATTAAAGTCAAAGCTTTACCTTTGAAAGAAAGTTTATTATTTCAATGTCATAATGGTATTTTGATGTAAATTGAACAAATATATTTTATTCATCTTAAAAATATTAAAATAATTGTTAATATTTTATTGGTTTTATTTTTTAAATAAACTATTGGTTTCTTTTTCATTTAAATTTAAAATATTACAAATTAATATTATTTTATCTTATAGATATTATAAATTTACCAGTTTGATCTGTTTTTTACATGTATAAGCTATAACTATACATAAATAGTTCAAGTAAAAAAGTATATTATTTAATATGTTTATTTATTTGTATAATTATAAAATCAAATTAAGTCTTTATTTCTAACACAAATTGTGCTAAACAAAAATTTTTAAACCAAAAGAAATGTTTAATATGTAGTTAGTATGTAATGTTCTTTTGTGTTTTAATAACAAAAAAAAATCAAACAATATCAGGAAAATATCCATCTAAAAATAAAAGCTATTCCCTTGAATACAACGTTATTATAGTTTTGTAACTATTATTAAAAACGTATTGATTATTACATACCGTCCCTAGTTATTTTTTCAAATAATAAAAATATTCCACCATAATCTAAACAAACAAAGTAAATCCTTTGATAATTATAAAAGTTACATTATATTTTCGGTCATTACTAACCATCAAATATAACTAATTGATTTCCGTTCATATTTCACAATATCATTTGTATGACATTAATAACTTGTATTAATTCTATAACGAACTTGAGACCATGAAAAAAATAATAAATTCTATAAAATGAATAACTGGAACGTTTAAGACAAATCATATTTTCTGTTCTCGGCCCACAGAGATGAAGTTATGTACGTCGAAGACCGGTCGGTTCTACGATTGCCTTGGTCTCGCAGTGCAAAATGACGAGATCGAAAAATCCGTAAGCCCCGTAAGCAAAAGGGATAAGACCTACTCTCGCCCTTACCCTAACAATACGAGTAACTTATACAAATAACACCAAGACATGACCTCTATACTCACTATAAACGGTGCCAAATACACGTGACGGCGTAGAAAAATCACCTTTACAATAATCTTAACTGTCTCTTGAAAAACAACGTGTATAACTTTGATTTAAAAAAACTGTAAAATGCATTGCGAAAATGTTACTTTATTATTATTTTTAGCTTTCGCGACTCGTAAAATAGGTGTTTTTACCTTGCCCAATTGTTTTCCAAGAACAATAAAATATATTTAATACAATTATTAATTTCATATTAAAAATAAAACTTTGATTTTTTAATTAATCTAATAAATAATATTAACTGATTCATATTAAGTGTAAAAAAAATTTGTATAAAAGTAAACTAATTAGTATAGTGCTCTAAGTATATAAAATACAAAACGTACCTGTCTGCTGCTGCTTATTTGCACAATATGCGTACCACTAATGAAAAAGTTTATTGTATTTATTTAGATAAAAACTCACTCGAATAATCTTTTTTTTTTATGTGAATGTTTTACAAATCTGGAACATAAGTTTTGTAAAAAAAAAAAAAGAGAATGAGAGAAATCAATTGAGTAATGTAATATATTAGATAATATACAATAAATATTAACGATATTATTCAAAATAACCCATTTGCCAGCAATCGAATCGTAAACAAATTCCTACTAGTTATAAAATAATTTTATATAATTTGTATTTCGTTCAGTCCACAAAGCGTTTCCAGCTTGAATTTAATTTTGATTTAACGAGAAATATACAATCTAAACCCAATGAGCATAATTAATTTGACATGATCTAAAAGAAAAGAAATAAATGAAAGTACCTATCTACTTGACAATTTTGAGGAGTCACTATAGCGACACGAATAATCAACTAAATTAAGATATATTTCACCTAAAGTATTACAAAACCACATTTTTGGGGTGAAAATTAATCCCCCATGTGTACCTACCTATATAGAAGCATTTACACGCTTCAAAGGCACGCACTTACGCGTGTGTATTTAACGAAGTATGTAATCGTTAATTATTAAATATGCGATTATGAATTAATAAATTATACGTGAAAGAACCGTATTTTCAATTCCATACTGCCCGGAGCACTTACGTATTTCACTTGAATTATTGGTTTCGCCGTTTGGACGAACAAAACTTTTTGGAGTTTGTTTAGTCAACACATCCTTGTAATTTTTATAAACAACGGTGCCGTATAAACGGACAGGTGGTTAAGTATTTACTTCCATTTTTCGTGTAAAGAAAATAAATAAATAAACAAACAAATTCTCGTATTACGAATGCATGAAATAATCAACCCGACGATATTAAATTACAATATTAACCAGAAACAAATGCAAAAAAAAAAAACCAAATTGAAATTCGCGTAGTGGACGAACATAATATATTATTATACTTAAATTTCGTTCGCCCTTTAGTCGGTAGACGTGACAACGTTAATTGTTATAATATTAATATCAACAATCATAATTCCTATTGCTCTTAAGGTTTCGCACACTTGAATGATACGGGAAACAGGAGTAAACCTAAAATGCCTATCCATGACGCTGTGTCACTGTATTTTTCAATTATTCGAGTACATAATAATTATTACGTAATATCAACATATTATTGTAATCTTACACATAACGTTTTTGTACGTATCTCTTCGAACGGATAGATTCAAATGTAAAAAATAAAACACAACATCGAAATACAAACAACCCTAATAATAATGTTCTACTTGTGTATTATAATATTATATTTGTTTTACCTGCAACTATGTACAATGTACATATACATATTTATGTCTTACATGACGGATTATAGATTATGTAGTTCCTGAAAACCTCCGTGTAGTTATAAATAAAGTCCAAAGTTTAATATTTATAAAATATTTAAGTACAATTTTACATTTACATACCCTCTAATATGAAACAACTCCAGTGGGAGGGCGGTACCGAAATCTATTTGCTCTCAAATGGTCCCTTCAAATTGAATAGATGACTCAGTTTGTTTCAAAATAGTGTTAGGCATTCTGTCAAACAATACTAGGCACTGAACCAAAAATGTCATACATTTTAAAAATCGCATCTTCACTGTATGAAAAGTAAATGCAAAATTAATGTTAAAACTCAATCAATTAATTAGTCGATCAAAAATTATTTAATTAATGAAACTCAGTTGATATAACAGAAACTGTTCCAAGAACTTTGTAGAATTGTTAAAGTTATTTTCATAATTTATACCTATTAAAGTTATCTTATTTCTTTGCCAGTTGTTTTTATTATTTTTATTTTTGTTATTATTGTTTTTCTTAGGCGATAAATATACATTAAATGGATTTTAAAAAAAATTTGCCAATTTATTACAAAAGTGATTATGATGAGTAACTATATAAGAACAAAAGTTTTGTGTTTTTTTATTAATTTTAAAGTAAAAAGGGTTAAATTCTCAACATAAACATTTTCTATGAATTCAGTTTCTATTATATTTTGATATACATTATTAAATAAAATCTCAACACTAAAACAATTAAAATCTTTTGTTGTGTACTGCACAAATTAACTCTTAATTACATTCTCAAGTATTAACAATTACACGTCCTTATTAATAAATAATCATACAAATTCATTATTTCAAAGTTTAAACGAAATAAATTATTTTCGAGCACTATGTTGACTTTTCTAAAGTAACATTATGTTTTGAAAACTGTTGTCATACTCAGTTGTAAGGTAAATATTGAACGTAGAAGCAATAATACATTTGAAATGGAAAAAAAAAAACCAGAAACACATAAAATGCGTACAACAACGGAAAATCGTCTTTTCGTAAGAGTAGGTATTGTTTTGTTACACGTGTAATTAAACATGACAAATTTTGATCGTTCTTTAATATTGAAGCAGATTGTAATCTCAATTACTCGTCGGAGTGTATTTTCGGTCCAATTTGAATTTACTAAGGCGATTGAAATCAGCATGTGACCCAAATGAGACAAAAAATTTTTCTTCTTTGAGTTCTTTGGGCTGGGCCTTTTTTTTTTTTTTTATGTAAATCATCGCCGATGTAATAACTCAGCTGTATATTAATTTTAGTCATCTACGCGTTTATACTTCCGAGCCGTACAAAAATATGAATACATAATACAATCTTAAATAGTGCATGGCGTTTGAACATTCCTAAACTGTCGAAAAAAATATATATCAACACTGTAAGGATTACTTTAAAACGTTATATATAATTTATATATTTTATTTTACTGCTATCATTTTAATGTATTTATAAAATGCAAACACATTAATTAAACCCGACATTAAATATTTACGATATGAATTCAATGGTTTTGATTTAAAAAGAACCAAATCATTAAAACCATAATGTGTATTCCTAAAAATGTAAAGTCGCCAAAATATACTATTAATAATTCAGAAACTTCGTTGGAAATCTGGATTCTAAAGAACTCACTTATTTCGAGTCTTCAAAAGGTAAACAACGTATATAATATCCTTTTAATATTAATGTATGCCTGAATGCCAAAATGTAACTGAAGTTTCTTTTAGATGACTTGCGTGGTGGATTTCAATCATTTTAGAAGTTCATTTTCGTTATAAGTATCGGCGACAATGTAGATTACCTATAATGTTATTGTTTTTATTTAGTTTAGTTTTTAAATTTTATGAAACATCTGTTAGTCAAGTAAAAAATATTAAACGACAACTTTTTAATTAAATATTTACAATGCTCAAATTTAAATCAAATTTACGAATAATAATAATAATTATTATTATGTTCAAAAAAATATTCCGAGTGAAGTTCGTTTTTCGTTCAAACGAATATTTTCAATTCCTAATTTTCACATTTACTTATTCATAAATCAAATTAAATCAATTTTTTGTTAAAGTTCTCGAGTATAAAAAATATGCATCAGAATTCGTTATTTCGCGTAATAAGTACAAGTTGACATGTAAATAACCTGTAAAAAATATTATTTGATCTTTTGATTGATTGACTCTGAGTTATGCCTAGGTAGTTTTCATTAAAATTTCTCGATTAATCTTGAATTTTTAATTTTATTTACGAATTATTTCATATTCATTGACGTTTTATGATTTTTTTTTTTGAATTTTGTGATTTTAACAAATTAATTTTTTTCCATAGATTATTTTAATATTAATATTAGCAACAGAAATGTAATTTCTTACAAAAAATGAAAAAAAGACGAGATACAAAAATCGAACGATTTACCAAGAACAGGTAATTGATTTTGTGAACTTGTTCTTATAAATTTGTGCAGCGTACCATTATTTGAGCGAAGGGCGTATAACCTTTATTTTTAATGACGGATTATAACATTATATGCTGATTCAATAGGTGAAAAGAATTTTAACCAAAAAAATAACTTATAACGAAGAATTTTTTTTTTTTTGTAACCAATCTCGTCAAATTTCAAAACGTGCAAAAAAAATTAATCGTGGCTATTCCGCTGTTTTGCGAAAAACTTATAATGAGTCTTGAAAAAGAATCCTCCAGGTCTTAGTAATTGAAAATAAAATGTCCTTTATTTTTGCATTTTTTTTTTTTTTTCATTTCATATGGCAATAAATATCCGTGAATTTGATGATCGGACAATTTTTCGAATCAAAAACGTAATGACAGATACAAAAAATAATTAAAAAAAAATCACACTCCATAGAAATATCAATAAATTCTCCACTCGTAAATAATAATTGCATTTTAATTGTATCTCGTAAAATATTTCAATCTACGTTGGTACCGCAACAATCACAGAAAACAGAGTACCATCATATGTAATTATTTGTCTTTACCAGTAAATTATTAAACAGCCTTTTTACCGTCCCTCCGTAGACTCGTCCGTACCACTTAATTATACGTTTTAAGTGCTAGTCGGACTAGGTGTATTTCAATCAGTTCATCGGCAAAGCATATTTAATTTAAACCATTTATATATTAGTATTGATTAATACGCGTTGTAAACTTTCGGTATAGCTGAGCGTACATCGTCTGATTCCGTTTTAAAATCATCAATTTCTCCTGAAATTGATAATGTTAATCATAATATTACCGACATAAACGATTTTTCATAGTCTTAGTTACTATCTTCTCATCCGTGTTAAAAAATAAATAATCTCCAGTACCTAAGTCTGAAAAAGGTCGAAACGGAAATGTTTCCATTATAATGTTAAAAATTGATGTCGGAGAAAATTGATCTCGAATTTTTTGATGTCGTTCAAAGTCTAAGATGTATTCACATAATAACGAACACGATAACGGTGTGACGAAAAGTTACAATTTTATTTTGAACAATATGGTCTTTTAACAATTTTTTTAACCACTTATATTCTTTCATTTTTATAGTGATTACAATGATTTTGTTCTCTTAATTATTAATGATGGTTTCTTTTGATATACGTATAAATGAGGTATGATTAATAAATTTTAAATTTAAATTTTTACAGTCAAATTCTAAAACGAATAATTTATTGACAACTTAATTGAATAAAATATGCATGTGGGACTAACAATTTGATTAGTTTTTAAAATTTTTTTTTTTTACCAACTAACGAGTTTTGAGTTAAATATCAATTTATATTATTATGACTAAATGTTTAAAATAGTAAAAACATATTTAAAACATAGTTAGTATGTCGTTGAAATTTTTTCCAAAAAACTACAGAAATTTAAGATATTTCCCAAGAATACCGAATTATAAATAATTCTACGTTGGCTCGATATATTTTACTCAAAATTGTTTAGTAGTAATATTTTAGGTTTTTGTATTGATTAAGAATGTTAGCTACTAATAGTTTCGTGGGACAATTATTGTAATTCTCGAATTTAAATCGAAAAGGTATTCTTACAAAAACATTCTGATTTCTGGTATTCATGAAATCAATAAGTTTTTCGGTTTACTCGGAGTTTCAATTATATATTAATATAGAAAACATTTATAACTTTTTTTTCACGTTCAAGTTTGTACTACTCTTACACATTATGAATTGTCAAGAGCATACTGAAAGATCTAGTTTTCGCAAAAATAGGGCCTCGCGTGATAGCTAGTTACGTAAAGTTTACCTGACCCATTGTTTAAACATTCACGGACGTACGGACACAAAGGACAAGTCACGAACCCACTCGCAGATGAAACTATTGTCACTATATAGTTTTCAAAACTTATTTCTTATCACAACTATATGTATATATTTTACACGAATTAATCAGTACAAGCACATACGAAAAGTAAAACGAATTCCGCTAAAAAAAAAATGTTGTCATACCGATTGTTTCAACTTTTGTGATTAAAAATAAATAAATAAATAAATAAAGGCGCTTTTGAGGGATATATTATATTTCAGTATTTTTATTCCCTTTTTATTGCAAGCAAAAGATATTATAATCTAATACTTTTTGAACCATTTGAACTCTTGTTTTTTTTTCTCGAAACTCAAAAGCGAAATATTTTCTCAAATTTTTTACGTATATTCGCAGTAAGAATATCCAATATTGAAAGACGATCAACTAACCGTATTATTACATACAAAGCGGTAGTGCGATAGAAAGGTAAAAAAATGTGTGAGCGTAATAAAAAATAAAATAAATATATAGTGCACGATTTTCCGCCACTCAGCTTTGCGTTTTAAATTTTTGATATCTTTATACAATACAATTTCGTGTGCGTGTGTGTGTGTGTGTGTGTGTGTGTGTGAGCGCCCGCGCGTGCGTGTATTGGTGACAGTTCGACGAACGTCTACAGTAAAAACCAAACGGGAAAAAGTCGTCAGAATATTATATCGAAGAACGAACGGGCGAAAAGGATATCGGAAGAAAAACGGGCAACGCGGACGGAGAAAAAAAAAATTTACAAGTACGTACAGCGCGCGTTAATCGAAATCCGGCGGAACACACGTCGAGGAGGCAGGTCGTTCGCTCGTTTGACCGCGCGGAATGCGCGTTGTACGCGGCGCGCGACGATACCACCGGTCTGTCAATATCGCCGGTTGACCTTCCGACGCCGGTCCCGGTGTCTGAGGGAGAACGGATCTAGAAGAGAGCACACACAAAGAGAGAGAGAGCCGCATCGAAACCTAGTGCGAAACGTTTTCCGAGAACTTTTGCTCCGACGCAGACCCTATTTAAGGGAGCACACTTTTGCCCGTTCGGGCAGAACTTCGGAGCCGATACATTTTACGGCTTTTTATTTCGTTTTATTTTTATTTTTTTCTCTACGTATTGTTTATTATCGATTCTCGTCGTTGAAAATCTAAAACACATTTTAGTCGAAGTTTACTGTAATATCTGAAGTACGTCAGTAAATACTAAATACCTCGAGACTTGAGAATCAATTTTAAACGTGTTCTGTTTTATAACGCCGCATAAAGATTACGCAGCGACCTGCAGTGCTTTGGTACAACAGCGGCGTGGCTTGAAATCGTTTTCCTGGAAGTCCCGATCCGTCTCGACGGAAAATACTGTAAATATTTTCAATATCACGCGAATCTATTGTTGTGGAAAACAAGTATTATGTACATGTAGGCATCGGTTGCAGTGTAATTTTTAATCATAAAATAAAATTCTTTCCTTTAACAACTCAAATAGCAGAAATAAAACAAATAGATGATAAAAATTTGTGAAATAACACACGTTAAAAATATAATATAATATATTATAACTATGCTTACAATATAAATAATTATTATTGTCAAAGAGAGAATACGAATTTTCTGTATTTCGTCGAATCAAACTCGTCAATCGCAGCAAATCGGCTTGTTTTATCTCTCTCTCTCTCAATAGACTGCGGAGATAAATATTATTTAGTTCTATGTGAATATAATTTCAATTTTAATACTATATAATATTCTTAGCAATATTTTTTCCACCATATACTGAACTTTCGTGATGAGAGGTGTGATCGAAATAATTTTTTTTTTTAAAGTAACTTTGTAGAATAAAATAGTAAATAATGTATTGTATAGAATGATTGCATACAAGTTATCATCGTTCTTTTATATTAGGTATTTTGACATAGTTTTATTTTCTCCACGCTGGAAAAAAAATAAACAGACCCTCATCTAAAAGATAAGCGGCATTTTCTAAGTTGGACTTTAGCCGGAACGCTTAAATTCTAAATGCGACTCTGCCCACGCGGACGAACGACCGCGTATAGCGACGGTCAAAGAAGCGAAAACGGTTTGGGCGCGATACACGCGAGCCTCAACGATTCTAGGGACCCGCAAATTGAGATGGCCTGTGTAACCCTTTCCCCGCACGACTTGTCCACGGACGATTGCCCACCCGCCGCATCCGCCCACACACACACGGATCTTACGACGCACCGGCCGGGGGCATTACGCGGCGACGGTGGCGCGAGGGGGACGGACGGTTAATTGTCCGCTCATTAGAGACCCAATTATAACGCCGCCGTCGACCGTCGTCTACCTAAGTAAACGGACCTTCAGCGCCGGAATGGAAATCTCGGAAAGTCGATTCTCTACCCTTTGTCCGGTTTAGCAGAACGCTTACGGTGAAATGCCCGCGCCCTCGTTTATGAGGGCTATATATACGTATATACGTATATGTGTATATATCTAACTACTTTCTCCGGTTCAAAACTGCTACGACTCGAAAAGTCGATGATCAGTGTGCGAGCGATTCGTTTTGAGATTTATGAAATGAAACTCGGCTACGGATTTTGGATATTTTACAGTATCGTCGAGAGGGCTGTGTACATTTAGATATTCTTTTTCGAAACTTTTACACGGCTTTAGGTTTTCTTTTTCTTCGCGATTCCCGTGTTTTTGTTTTTCCGTTTTGACGTCACGATAATAATTATTGACATTATGATGCGTCGACAATTAGTTTTGAAATCTTATTCTTTTCCATTCTGAACATTACTACACGGGTTGGCGTGACGTTCGTTTCTCGTTTACGCTCATGCCGTCGTTGGCTTTACGAGCAGTTGGTTTTACAACAAACTCTTCTAGTTAATCCTGTTTCATAGGACGTCCGCGGAGGCGGTACAGCGATGAATTCGGCCCACACGGTTAAAAAGGATATTGTCAAACTAAATTCATTGCGTAAGTATTAGAAGAATAAATACACGCGAAACGCATAAGAAACGTTTTCGCGGTCTTCTAAAATAATATTATAGCATACCGTGTGACTGTTATATCATTTTCTTTTCATTAGGGCTGTTCAATTGCAAAATCCTTCCGTTCTGGGAAGCTGTGACTGCTTACTACAAATACTTGGAAACAGTCGACAGGTTTCTAAATGTTACACAAGACTAGTTGCATCCCCGTTGGGATATGTTTTTTCATTATTTAAAAAAAAAATGAAATATTTTGTTCAATATTATTTGGTAAATTACAAAAATAAATTTTACGTGCATCTGCACTAAAACTAAAGATCGTTATTTTCTGTAATATTAATAATTATAATAATAACAATCCAATTTTTACGGGAAGAACGATAAGTACTTGGGGAGGAGGGGGGTGAGTGGATGAGGAGGCCACTGTGTTTATAACCGATGTTGTATCACCGGACCACTGCGAACAAATCCCGAGGGACTCCGGAACGTACGTGCGGATACGTATTACGATGGCGTCGTCGACCGCCGAAAAACGAAACATTCAAATCGAATGTAATACATAGGTATATGTGTAGAAAAAACAAAACTCTCGATCAAACTTGCGTGGAACGTTTTGGACGGTTCGAAAGGCAATAACAATCGTAAGACGGCTGGTGAAGAATTACTGTTACGTAAATAAAATCAGTTGTAACCACAATTTTTGTAGTCGACATAATATCAGTTTTTGGAAATATGTCATGCAGATATTAATTGAAAAAATACGACGCGTGTGTATCCATGTGTATATAGCTATCGTACTTATGACTTCATACGTTTTCGTTTTATTTGAATACCAGATACGAGATGAAAGATTCTTCATCGGCAGATTTGTTAAGTTATAATAATAAATATTTTAATAACTGAAAACATGAAATTGATTTCGCTGAAGCTAATGTTTGTAAACTGTTATCCGGGGTTAATTGAGTAATAGCATGATGTTAATATTATGTGAATCGAAACGTATCTATTCGTGACTGAACGCGTACTGTAATATTATAATCATAGCGATACAACTGTGTTTGAATTCTTTTAGCATAATAATTATTTATTTGCGTTGTTTTAATAATACGTTTGAAAAAAACAAAAAAACTCCGACCGTTTGTCAACTCGTTCGATTACATTAAGCTATGTAATTCTCGTATCGTAAAATATAATCATTTTTTTTATATTATAATAATGAATGATCCTGTATACACTGAAATCGATTAGAGCATAAAATGTAACATAAAACTGGTCGACAAATAGTATAGAACGACGTCGACGCCAATACGAATATTTCCATCGATTGGCCTCAAACCGTAACACGATCGTTATAAATACTAAGGGATTACGAAACGATTTACTTGCACATTTTAAAAATCCATTGCGACAAATAACGGATCGATCTGGAATCACAAAAATCTAAAATTCACGGTCCACTGAGACAACCCGATTTGTAATAACGCGTACGGATATTTCAATAGTTTCACGTGCCGAGAGCCCAGACCGAAATCCACACTTAATCGGTAGACGTTGAAAAGCGCAATGATATTATATACTGACAAGTTTAACCACGTCGGTTACAGACAGAAAACATAATAGAACACTATGATATTTATATTGTTACATTAGTGCATTTATAAAATATCTGCGGCGAGGGACGAATTAAATATTTTCATTTATTAATGATGATTTAACGTCGAACGATTCTAAGAGCATTTTGTTATAAATTGCGTTTGTTTAACGGTGTTTGATGAAAAGTCATTCCATTATCGTGATACGTTCGATAAATACAATATTTTTGTAACGATAATAAAAGCCAATAATAATGACACAGTAAAACTACTTATCACGCCCCTTACGTGACAAACATAACTGATATCCAATTGAACGGTCGTCGAAAGGGTTTTCGTTTTTCTCTTTCCCGCCCGTCTATTCCACTATAAAGACATAAATATTACAATAACCACAAATAAAAACATAATCTAAGAATTTCAAACACCAATCGGGACTATTTTTGTTATAACAGTTATTATTTTCGCTATCAACTGTTTATACTGTTGATTGTAATTATTTTAGCGGGCACTACATATTTATACGACACGCTACGATTGGATTTAAAACAAAGTAACAATATTAATATTTGTACGTGACGTTTTAAGGGTGTCAGAGCCGATGCGTTCGTATAAACTGACCTCGCGGATTTCGATCAGTTTTTTTCACTTCGATAGAAAAAGGATTAAAGATTTACCGGTCTTATCGGACTCAGCTTTCAAGATAGAATACGACTCTAAAAGTTAAAACGGAGGAGTATTCCGACAAACTCGGTGTTTCTGTCTCGAAAACGCAACGTTTCGCAGCGTATTCCATGGAAAATCTTAGGTTTTCTTCGAGTAAAGGCTGTTCCAAATGTTACACATGTATCCGCGCGGAGACCACAACACCCGACGAACCTAGCGACCACCATTAGTCAGGGGCGTCATTTCAGGTTCTTTTTTCGAGTGTACGAGGCACATTCAAACAGGGCATTTTCAAATTTCACCAGGTCATATGAAAATAGATATACATAAATGTACATTATGGATTTGTTTATCGATAAAAACAGTAGAACAAATATTTTTTAGGACAAATGCTCAACCCACGATTATTATATACCATAACCACGATAAGCAACAATTATAGATATTACATTGATTAAGTATACTTTACCAATGGTAAACATATTTCTCTAGTGTTTACTTAGTTAATCGACAGCAGGATATTTTCTTATGAACCAGTGTAAATTGTAAGTCGTAATCATGAATCATGTAAGATGCCAATATTGATAAACCTTAATATAAAAATTAAAATACAATTCAATTTCAAATATTTAAGTATATTTCAGTTTATATTTCAGTACAAATATTCAAGCATTATTTCAGCAGTCCAATTGGAGCTATTTTAAAAGTAAGGGATACAACCGAACACCCTGATCTCCCCTCCCCCCCCCGCCAAAAAAAACGACGCCCCTGCGAACGTGGCGGGGGCTACGTGCCTAGCGTACGTCTTGAACGGCCGATCGTCGCGACGACATCCGGCGATCGTCGTTTACTCCTCTTCGGACCGCGGGTCCTGCGCACAAAACATTCGCGACGGCTCCGTAAGAACGGGGTTGACGAACCGGTGACAACGACCATGGCGCGTATATACCGAAAACAATATTACGCATTATACACAGATGACGTATTATACCCGGCGCATGTTTGCAAACATACCTACACGGTCCTTTGGCAAAGAGCGGTATTCAGCACGGTCGGGCACACCCGGTGATGATTATTTACACAAGACAGACCTATTGCACCGCAGCCGCCACGTACGGTTTTTGGCTTGAGCGCGACAAGGATAACGTTCACTTTTGCACACGCAAACGCACACATAAGCACACAAAAACACAAACGCACGCGCGCGCGCGCTCAGGAGGAGCTCCGGGGCGCGGTGGCGGCAGGTTACACACTTCGCCAAACATTGACTACGGTGCGCGATGGTGTACTTTACGCAGTACAGCTCCTAACTTTTATTCATAATATCACTGTGCGAGATTTAATATCAAAAACGTGCGCGGAAGACGGCGGCGGGAGGGAAAACGTACGCAGTCGCGTGGTCATAAAACACCATTCCGATCGACGGTCTAGTAAATATCGTAATAATAACGCCGACGCTGATAATTTATCGCCCGCATAATGCGTACACCGCGCGCGTGTAATGCATTAGAGTTGATGAGTGAGCGAGATTTTTACTCTCACTTTTCAGTCTATAGTGCAAGATAATCTGTCGGGATCCGTCGGTAAATCACCGGCGACGGATTCACATGCGGTCGCGGATAGGCACGCGCCGACGACGGCAACTCGTGTGGAGGGGCGGTGGACTATTTAAAGCAAATTCTTGTAGAAGTAAACAATGATTTTGACACTAAATTTTATTTGATTTCTTTTCTTTTTTTTCAAAAATAACGCCATTGTTTCGACGGAAAACGTCTAAACACGTCCGTGAAAAATACTGTTTTTTTTTTAAAAACTTGTGCAATCGGCACTGACCGTTGACTGCTGTTCCTGGATACGTTTCAACTTGAAGTCTTCACTGTTTCTGTTTTACGATAAATTTAACGACGATTTTTAAAAACGATATGCCAGTCTAACTAATACTTGGACGAAGATTTTTCACGTACGCCTCGAAACTGAAACTAAAAAAACTGTTAGTACGTTCCTAGTTATATAACAAAAAATGATGTATCAATATTGGTTTTATACTAAGATACACTACGCGAATAGAAACAATTCATCGCCCACTATTGTTTGTAAAATCGCTAAAGATTTCCTTTGGAAAATTACCATAAGATGGGCAATGTGGAGGAAGAAAAATACTTTGATTATAAAAAAATATGAAACAACGAATAAAAACAAAATACAATAATAATTATTATAAACTGCATGTTAATAAATGTATAGATAAATTCCTGTCATAGTTCACTTTTTTCGCCAACAATCACTATCGCTTGTCAGTGTATTTAAAATTTATACCTACACGGCATTTTTATTCTTTCTACTTTCTAGTAATCTGCGTTTATTACTAAACGGTTGTAAATGTATACATAATGCTCTAATATAACGTTAGTGTTGTCTAATTAATAATATTTGCAAACAATTAAAATTTAATAAACAACAAACACAGCAATATCTCAACAAACATTGCAATACATGTAAACCATTAAACAAGGATAATGGATTTAAAATATTTCAAACGCACGATACATTTGAAACTTGTTTTTAATTATAGTCTTTTGTCTATATGAAAATTATTAGACTCGAAAATTACTTCTTATTTCATTTTTATTACCTTCTCCGAGTTATTCACTGAAACAATTAATTCAATTCTTGAAACTCGTGTTTACTTTTAGTACCAAGTTAGAAATTCGACGAATAATTTTCGTTTCGAAAGTCTTCAAAGAAAACTATTTAAATTATAGTTAAATAATTAAAAAAAAGAAATTTAGCTTTATTAAATCGTTGATTCCGTAATAAAAAATTAATAAAATCAATATGTATTATACTCATATACGTATATATAATATATATATGAACTTTTTGTCTGTGTGTGTGTCTTTTTTAACTTTAATATTATTTATCAAAAATATAGAATTTTTTTTTTTTTAGTTTAGATTGTAGATAAAAAAAAAAGAATGCACGTAATCCATTATTTACCACGATGAAATCTATAATTTACCCGACTATTAAACTAAATGTAATTTTATAATTAAAACAATATTTTAATTAGTATTTAATATTTATGTAGATAATAATTTTAAGTACTGAGCGTCTTTATTCTAATAATAAAATCAAATATTAAATGTCCGCCACGGTTAATATTTATTACTTTGCATCTTATAAGGTAAGAGGTAGTAAAAACAAATGAAAACTATTGAGAATGTTTTGGAAAAATAATCAAACAGTTCATTTTTTTATTGCATTGTAATTTAAACATAATTATACGTACGCGTTTTATGATTGTCCTTTAGATTAATGAGCGGTGTGCGTTGTATAAGCGTATAGCACTACGTAATCTACTCTTGACGAGACTTTCAATTTACTATCGAAGTTCTTAAACGGCCAAGTTTTAACAGTATGTAAATCGAGTGCCATATAAGTGCTTTAAGACTTTGAGTGCCGTTTTTTCTGAGTTATACACGCAAGTGTTTACTCGCATTTATCTATCGTTCAGCTGAAACTACATTTGAAGCATTTCAGTCCACGAGTTTGAACGCCATCCTTTGTCAATACTATAAGTTTAAGAAATAATTCAACACGAGACGAGGCCGACTGTAATGAATGTAAATAAGAAAAGCTACCAATCTTCTCGAGATGTCTGTTCCAAAACACACTCGTATCTCGGAATTTGTCAGTTCAAGTGTATGTGATAATCCATTTACGTTACGTACCTATCTTGATTTACTTAATCTTAAATATTCAGCTATTACATAAATGTTACTTACTAAAATATTCGTGTGACGGGGTCTCCGCGCGTTTTCCTACAAAAGTAATAAAGTAACTTTTCTCCTCGAAATCCTAACACAATCGAAAATCTGTGCCGCCTAAAAAAAAAAAAATAAATAAATTAGGGAAAACATTACATTAGACAGTACGAGCACTAAACGGTTCAACGATTACATAACTTAGTGCATTTCAACTTTGTAGTTATTCAACCATACCTATAGTTTTAATGAAGCTTCCGTAATACATAAATAACGTATAATATTATGTAAAACATTTAAATTTAAACAATTCCAAACATGTAGTGTTAAAAATGCTACTCGTAAATAGTTAAATAAGCTTTAGTTAATGTAGTTCATAAACAGTTTGGAATGACTAAAATCTACTAAACCTATATCACAACTCACAAAGTATGTATATGTTTTTTTTTTTAATTTCTACAAATCCTAATGTCATTTTATCTAATGAGACATTAATCGAAATTAAATAATTAAAAAATAACGAACTTAATTACATTCACTATTAATTATAGCTTGTACCTACCTATATAATATAATGTATAAATATTCTTTTAAAACATGACCTTTTGTGCTTAAATTTTGATAACATGACTTTTTGATCTTTTACCATCCAACCTCGACCCATTTTTTCGTATGGAAATTTTTTTTTTTTATTTTACTAATTATCTCAACAACGATATATTTTTATTCAAACACGATTTATAAGCTTAATAATATTTTAATATTTACATGAAATCTGGATAATAATAATTACGAACTCATAAAAATGATAAAATATAAAATATATGTATATATATATTATTATCAACTAATTAAAATAGTTTCGAACTTTGTTGAGTTTTAATTCAGTTTGTACCTATAAAATTGTTTATACAATCAACATAGAAAATCGATTTATTTATTCATTCTATCAATTATACAGTTGCAACGAAGTTGCTGAAAAATAAATTAGATACGTTTTTTTAATAGAATCGTGCCAATTTCCAAGACATTTAAATAAATTTAAAAACATTTAAGTCTACTTTTTAATCAATTTTGAGTAAAACGAGATTATATTAATTTACATTTATTAGATAAATGCCTTCTTACTTTTACATCACAATTATTCCTACGCTTTATATGAATGTTTATAATACGAGTAGTATATGTGTTAAATAGTATTCGCTCATTATTGTATTCGACGTAAATCCTCTCTTCCTCTCTGTTTTAGATAAATAAATAATACTATTGTTTTAAATTACGTCAAATATACAAATATCGATGGTAACATATGTCATAAACTCAATAATGAGAATGTACTCGGTGGTTTGATTATTTTAAGAATAGTGTCTTGATGATAAAAGTAAAACTCGTTCGCTGTCAACTTATACGGAAAAAAATCCAAATTATTAAAATGGTTTCAATTCGTAAAGACCGATGTGAGCAATGGAAAATAAAGTGTAATCCTGTTATGTCACACGAAAAAAAATATGCTGTAACCAACACAATTCATCATTTCTATCCAAGCGAGAAAAAGACAAATCAACGGTAAAACACTTTAAACCCACGATGTCTTTTGGGAATATAATTTAGCAAACTTTTTTCTGTAAAATATTCATTTGTCAACATAAAAAAAAATATAAGAACACGAAAAATACCTCGACGTGTTATATAAAAATAACTAAATATATTAGGTACACGTTATGTGTTTTATTATTTCGAGGCTTACAGAAAGTATCGATTCGCCGTTGTTCGTTTGATTTTTCGATTATGTCACTATATTAATTGTATTCGTAGTTAAAACATTTTTTTATTTTATTTGTTTTATTACGAGAAGCAATTGAGTAATGAGTATTATTATAAAACACTAGTAGTCGCACTACTAACCTCCGGTTGTCATATGACCCTTTTTATCAAGTAGTGAAAAATGTTAAAATAAAGAAACGTAAACGTATCCATTTTGTACATGTGATCTCCATTCTACTATTGCGTTCTCCAATCATTTTCTCCATTATATTCCATACTATCGTGTATATTTCTGTTTGTTCGTCACACTCCTTTTATTTATTTGAGCTTTACTCTTTAGTTTTATTATTTTCTATTTACCGTTTTCACTGTCCGTCGGTTTATACACATGTGGACACATCAGCGTTCTTTTAAACGTTATTTCAACAACTTGTGTCGAAAATCAATAATCGAGTACTTATCGTGTACGCCTACACACAAAATAAAAAATTAATAATAAAAAAACACACATCATAATAAAATTAATAGATTCCTCGTTTCACTCAGAATCTAAAACTGATACGAGACCATTGATTCGTTCAAATTTAACTCTCAGTCCGATAATACGTGTATTAATTATTAATTATTTTGCACGCCGCAAAGTAAATCGACAACATTTCGTATATTTATTGTATTATACGTTGGATACATATCGACGGAATACTGGATGAATCTTTAAATTTACTTAATCCACAAACAAATAACTATGAAATACTGAGTTCACTGGTCACCAACAATAAACGGATTATTTGTACCTTGTGTATAACATAGATAGCATATAAAAGGATATATCCAGAGGTGTTTTGCTATAAGTTGGCCCCGAGCTCGTTTACTATGCGTTGTATTGTTTAGGTCAAATTATTCAAAATGTGACTATAGTGTCACGGCGAGGAAAACCGGGTGGAATAAAACATAAATAAAAATATAGCAATGGAATCGCATTTCCGTAAATTCGATTCCGGAAACATGGAAATATTCGTTTTACCCATACCGTGTAATCGAATTCGCCCGTTTTGGTAACGACGTTTAGCCCATAAAAGCAAAGACACTTAAATACAGTAACGGTCGTTATCGAGTTTACTCACACCCCGCAGTTACGTGTTTACATTTAAATAAAAAAAAATAAAATACTTAATAGTATCGCGCAATGATTTGATGTTGAAACAACATTGGTATTAATTATTAATTGACTACTTTTGACTCAAAATACACAACTATTAACATCGATAAATACTTATTGGTAATATGGTCATAAGACTCGTGGGACATTATTATTCTACAAAACTATAACGCGGTTTTTTAGTCATATCACGCTGTAACTACGGAATATTTTATTTTTATTTGATTAACATATACTCAGGCCCAAAGTATGTGATTTTGATTTATTCTCAACAGTAAATTTATATGTACGTATTTATTGCGACGACGTTAACGTTGCGAACATAATAATTTCTAACATCAAACGTAATATATATAACCTAATATTATAGTATACTACGTAGGTAGTGAGTTCTATAAGAAATAAATTCATTTCAATTTTAGTCATATAAGACGGAGATAAAAGCCAAACTATTCGTTTTAGTAAAAAAAAACGCACACGCACACTTATTAATATTAAATTCACTATAATCATTTTTTTTTTTAGAGAAAATAAACAAAAACCATTCGTGGGCGACGACCTGACCGCAAAGCGAATTTCGAGTTTATCGTATGAAAAACATTGCCGCCGATATCATATTTCATTCGCAATCGCGAACCGATACGATATTATGATCAAACGGAGACCGCGCGTTTCCTATGTGCCGGTTCGATTAGATATAGTCCTCGAGCGTCAATGGAGCGGCTGCGCTTGGAAATGTCCATTAATATTGCTTAAGCCCTAGCAGACGATTTTGTCGCTAAAGCTTTGTAATAATATGCTCCTGCGCCTGTGCCGCTGTCGCGCTAAAGAAGTCGCGAGCGCAGACGAACAAGGGTATCCCATTAGATGTTTAAGAAGCGCTCAGTGATTACGATTAGACACATCCTTTTCGGCGGCGCGGCGCGACATCCTGCCCGGCGCGCGGGACGCCGGTGGCGGTGTGTCCTCTTTTCACGCGAAATCGCTATCTATTTATTTCATTCCACACCGCCGGCGCCGTCGCCGTTGAACACTTTTTAACAGGATCATCGGCTTAAGTCCTCGGATACGATGGAATGAGAAACGATGTGACGATAATAACCCGTTCTTTGTTTTCCGTTTTATTTTCAAAGAGACGAGCAGATTCTCCATACCGCCGTTCGTGTAGGCACCTGCCATACCTTCCGCACGAAACATCGTAAATACAATATTATTATTCGAGAACGAGCATTTCAAAATGTTCAGGTCGTATGATATCGATCGCGTTCGGCAGACGAGCAGTTATTATCACTATCATACCTACCGGAGTTTGTCGACGGCGACGACTACAATAATAAATCGGTGTCGCGATCCAAACGATTCCACATGACCACATCGTACCAACATTATTATACAAGAACGAAGCGTTTAAAATAATACAATAAGCGTTGGCGGTAACGAATTCAATCAAAAGTGTTTATAATTATAATCGACCTGTACGAAATCCCCTACCTGGCTGAAGAACCGAGATTAGGTATTCATTGTGTTCTATATTATTCTGTTCCCGCCGTAAACGCATTAAATCCCATAGTTTCGTGTTTAAAAACAAAAACTTCTATTTAAAAGGCTTTTAAGTTTATATAGGAGAAAGTTCGGCCGTAAAAACATTTCCTTCCGGTAATTAAACGTATATGTTCATTCAAATAACTAGCCATAGTGTTACTATTATAATATTAAAATATTGTTGTGTTAAGTGCAAGATCGTTTTTTTTTTTCAAATGAATTGCCTCGTAATGGGTACCGAGATTTTATTATCTATATCATACTTGCTGTTTTGATATTGTATTTGTCGATAATACATAACTAAAAGTTATCCATTTTTTACAGTTGAGAATACTTATCTTAATTAACAGAGAGATAATATTCATAATAAACGACAATAGTCGTTAATATAATATTAATATTCTTTATGAATTATTGATAACATTTAAGAACACTTTTTCGCGGTTAACAATTATTAGTAAGTAATGCAAGTTACTCCGTTTGAATTTTAAAATATTAAAATTTTAAATATTATATATTGAACACGCGTATAATACGCGATTGTTGTGGCGTGGCGAAAAACTAACCGAATGGATGATATTAAAGCTGTACGTTCGACATAATTGAAACCATTACGCCGGCTTCGGAAACCAGAAGAAATGCAGCGTTCGGGAGTCGAGGAGGGGCATTATGATCAGAGCAATGCGCACGGTTTGCAAACAGCGCGAAAATATCTGCGAAATTTTGCGAGAACACAATAAAGTTGTGAAATGCATTTTACCAGTAACGCCGCCGCCCATGCCGATATCACGTCCGTATATAATAACTCCGCTGATTTTTGTAACGCGGCCGTTTCATTTTCTATGCACAAGACACATTTCGCTCATTTTCTTTTCAAACAATTTGAACGGTATGCTTGTATGCTACTTAGCTGATTAACAGACGGAAGACGGTGCTCAATAAAACATCGGATCCGCGTCTATAGAAAACCCCCGCGCACAAGACATTGTACAGACAACGCGAGTGAAAGCGCGTAATTATTCATTGATGTAGCAAAAGGTACCCGAATTTATTTTATTTTCGACTCGCATGAAAACAAAACAACATGATAAAATATACAAAAATCGACGAATAGCTGAATTATTATTATATTTTTTATTATTTTAAATTTAAGTAAATTTAAAAAAACTATCATATTTTTCAAGAAAGTCCACGATAATTAATTGTAGTATGAATTTCAACTCTGAAACTCTTATATATTACAATAAAATCACGTTCCACAGTGTATTTGTTTCCGTATGTTATGAAATCTCCCTGAATCACTAAAAGGCTATGTTTAATCTGATATACTTTCTTTAGTACGGGGCCATATAATTTTTGTTTAAATAATACATTGGTTTTTTGAAAAAAAAATAAATATATATTACCTAAAAATTTTCAATATTACAATGCGCATTATATTCTATATGAAACGACAAAACTATTATTATGTTAATAAAATGCTAAAATATGACTTTTTATTTTTAATTGTATTGCCTATAGTGTCGTTCTTAATTAAGAAATAATTTTAAATGTCCACAACAACTATCACAAGAAGTTTTATTTTAGTGCGAATTAAATATTATGCTGAGACGACTGTTTTACAATTTATTAATCGTCGAAATTTACTTTTAATGTTTAGTTTTAAAAGCTTTATTACTTTTAATATTTCAACAGTTTAAAAAATATTTATACGTGTTAGTGAAACAAAAATAATTTAGTATTTTTCCGTTTAAAAATTAACTGTTGTATAGTAATAAGGATGACATAACAAATATGTAAATGAAATTTCAAATATTTGTTTTGTTTCCTCGGTGTAAAAAACTCATAGTTGCATTTAGATGTGCAAGGTAAACATTATTCATAACTATCAAGATGCAAATACATCACACACGAATAGTTAAATAGCAATATACAATGTTGAATATTTTTTACCTTAAAATAATTCGAGTTATTCGCGTATAGCTAAAAAAAAAAAGGAAAAAAATGATTAAATAAATGCACTATTCAAATAGTGGTGCGTATGTAAACGAAATGTTCATATTTTCATTAGATATTAATACTTAATACAAGTATTGACTTTAAATGATTAATTAACTTTACTATGTGCCTAAATATTTCATAAGCATTTCTATTAGGATGATGAAATTCCAATAAAATGGTTTTTAACTATTTCATTACTATGATATTATGATTATAATTACAATTAATGGCACGCTAGAATTCGCTATCGTTAAATTAGTACGTGAATATGTTTATTGAAATAGGTAACTAAATTAAATCTGTCTTAAATCTGGTCAAATTTAGAATCATAAAAAAAAATTCGTATTGTTTGTCCATCGAGAAAAGGGTGATATTTATTCTGTCAGAGACTTTTTTTGATTCAATCATATGAAAATAATTTTATTTGCAGTTCAAAATTAAATATTATTTGTTTTAAAAAAACTTATTAAACTGAAATGTTTATCTAGAATACGAATTCAAATTTAAATCTTATATCTCAAAACACGAAACGAAAAAAACCTATTAAAATATAAAATCGCTATTGCTCGAAGAAATTCGACATTTTTCACTGTTCGTTTTAGTTTTCCTCTGCTTTGTCCAATTATTTGCCTAAAAAATTGCCATTCAAAACTTTTGGTGTATTTTAACTATCCTAAAAATGCTTTCGGAAAAATAAAAACCCATCAGTATATAACCGATACATTCCTTGTTTCACTCAGAATCTAAATGTCTAAAGTTTCAACTGCCAAAACCAATTGAATTTAATAGATGGTTCATTACTATTTTATGGGTAAAATTTACGACGTAGCCGAGTGTAAAATTAATAGCTTTTACGAATATATGTTGACACTTTATACTTATACATATAATACGTAAAAACTAATTTTATTTTTATTTATAAGGTAATAAAGAGAAAATCGGAGCACTATTGTAACCAATTCCAACGAGCAGCTACATTAAAAAATAAATACTATATTATTATATTATTCAATATTAAATTCTATTATAAATAACGTTATAAACACTTGAAAAATTTGATTTATTGAAAATAAAACGTGTCAATGTAAAACATAATATTAGTTTACTTTTGTATAATATTTAGTTTTTCCAATGAATTCGCGTATTTATTTTATTTCTTACTTTAATCATTTCGTAATAATATTAATAATATCGCATCGTTCGATGCTGTGTCGGAAAATTTAACCACCGTCGTCGTTCGCATTGGAAACTTTAATGAATTGCCGAACGATGTATCCGGTGTCGCATAAAAATTATTCCAAATGAATCGCAACACAAATGACTATTGTACGTATATTTTCCGGAGAAAGGCAAATAAATAATATTGTCATGCTACCGAGGGGTTTCAAAAATAATGCTCTCGTGTACACACGTGCGCATATATTAATACCAACGAATATGGGAAAAGCAATAAGCCATCGGAGTAAAAGATTTCTCTATATACACTACGCATCTGATGTTTTCATCATTCCCACACTCAGCATAAACTACGATTATTACTTTTCATCTATAGCACTTTGGTCTCGCTGATAATATTCTCCCAACAACTAAACTGTCTACTACTACCACTACTTCTACTTCTACTACTCATACTACTAAACTGCTGGTTATAAGTGTTATGAGCTTATGACTAATAATATGTAGTACACCCTATTTGTTACGAATTTACAATACGAAACTTAAGTTATTAAATCAGCTGACCGAGGCAGTTCAAATCGTATCATTGTTAAAATAAATTTAACATAATGGTCATAATGGTTCGTTTTAATTATAATATAATTTACCTAGACCTTGAGACATGGTTTGTATTTGCTTGTTAATCGCTATAGAGATTGGACATGTCCATTGACTACATATTAAGAAGAAACTTCAAACCTTAAATCGACAAAAAAAAAACAACTGACGAACGAGAGCTGAATTTATTTTAAGTCGACTTGCATCAGCTTTTTAAATATTACCCACCTATTATGTCTTAATCATTACATAATTTTTTCCACGTTGTTCAGTGCTCTATTTGTATGAATGGCAAAACAGTGAGGCGTTTTAATTTTTATGTGTCAACATATCTCGAGATAGGCAATTTGTAAACCTAATTTTGAAACCGAAATTAGTATTTAAATATTTAATTTTCATCAAACTATCCGTGAACTATACCGGTATAAATATTAAGATCGGCACCATGTTCAAAGCACGTATGGAAAGATTGTTGATGGTGAAAACATCACCCATGTCATCATTATATTAATTATATAACGTATTTAAAAAAAATATATATGTATAGATTAGGTACGTACTATTTAATGATATATTTTATGAAAATAAAATATTTAAAACCATTTAAAAACAAAGTTTTGAAACTTTGAAAATATCAAATCATTTCGTAAATCAAAGTTGCAAGTGACAAAGTCAAAAAAAAATCGATAGAATCCTCACTTCACTCAGAATCTAATATACGAGTATGTTGGTAATTTTAAATTTAATTATTTCAGAAAAAACAAATATATTAATAAATTAACAGTTTCTTCAATTATTATTTGTATTATTTGGTAAAAACTATTTTAAAATCTACAGTAGATATCTGATATATTATATTCCTATGATAACTAAATAGAACTCTCCGAACGTTTCTTTCGAGTTAAGTAAAAGACAAAAGCCCATGTACCTGATTTTACACTTAAGATAAGTGAATATTATACCTACACTACGCATTAATCACTAATCACTCGTGGATAAAAAATACTTCATCAAACAGTTCTAACAAATATCATTTAATATACCAGCTACCTAAATATCTTGGTAATCTATCTAATTATAAAAGACGAATAATGTTTAAATATAATTGAAATGTAGACAGTTTTCACAGCTGCGCTGCAAATAGCGTTAATACTTATTGAAAACACACAGTCGACATGATACCTTTAAACATCCAAATCACACAAGAGACGATAATTCCTTTGTGGAACGACTAACTAAAGGAAATATCGTAGAGTAATAGGATGCTACAGCAATTAAAAATAATCCGACTGCATTTACTAACGTCTAACATAATATTCTAAGCCTATTGAGCCATTATCAACTATCGATGTTAAAGGACATTCAAACAATACAATTTAGCGTGTAAAGTTAATAATCAAACATAATTTTTACCAACCTGTTCGTATATCATTTGATTTGGGTTGAGTTCATTTTTTTCATGTGTACGTTTCAATCGATTAAATTAATTTCCTACTGTGAACAAATGTTTAAGCAATATCTATTAATAAACATTAACAAGCATACAGATATCGACTATATTATAATACCTTGTTATCATTATGAAATATACATAATTATGGGAGCTGTAGCATGATTGATTTCATTTTTATCACCAAAAACCAGTGACGACAATATTTTTCTTTTTTCTTTTAGTCATAATAATAACTCGCATCCTCTTTACAATAGGCAATTTGAAGAAGAATATAAACTATGTATTATCAAAAAAATACTCTAGTCAATAGTTTGAAATATATTATACAACAATAAAATGTATAAACACTAAAGTAGATTTAAATCTTAATTTAAGAATAAAATCATAATAAGATCACAGAATACGACTATGTACGAGTATAATGTATAAAAAAAATTATTTGTTTTAAAAGAAAAATTAAACCGTAAGTATTCTAGGAAATTAAAAGACTTCCTTATAAAAAAAAAAAAAAACTGAAATGTATATACTTACTTTATTTTCTTATAATAAATAACAATAATTACCTACGTATTTGCATTTTATTTATACACCCCTTCTTATCAAATTATAGTAGAAGTTTTGATTTATTTATTTTCAAAATATTTCCTCAGACTTATATTTAATGCTAATGACTTCACTCATTAAACTGCAGAGAACGCATTAATAAAATTAACAATAATTATATTTAGATATAACGAATTCATAACATTAATATACAGCGTCGGGTTACCCTTCAAGCAGAGTAAGCAGGTGATTGGGGAGGCAAAATTTTAGGGGCGCCAAATTTGCCACACTCAAAAAAAAAATGTATATATAATATTATATTATAATTTATATGTATTAGCCGTTAGGTTATTAACTCACTGAAATGGTTTCGGTTAGGCCTCAAAAACCAAACGAAAATAATTTAATTTTTGCAATCGAAATGACTAATGACTATTGTATTCAATTTAAAGTAGTAAAGAATAATTTAATTAACAATATATTTCTTTATGTATTTTGTTTAAAAAAAAAAATGTTGAAAATGGAAGGGTGGCAAATTGTTTAATACGCCATTGTTAATATAGCATTTTTTAAATTGACTAAATAAGAAATACCTAAATGTATTTTTTTCATCATAATATCATACTCAAATAGGTATCATAACATTGAAATTGAATTTGAAAATTTCTACTGCCTTTTTGGTAAGACATTTCATTGTGTTCGTCAATTTAGCATTTTTCTCAAACAATCTTTGTCGCGATACTTTATTTATGTAAAAAATTAAATATAGTTTAAAATCTTTTCTAAATATATGCATGATTTAGAATATACATAAACATGAGAAAAAGAGCCAAATGTTTTTGATCTCCTATTCTCGTGATTTAAATGTTAAAGCACATTTCATTGTAAAATAATATTATACTAGACGATGCATTTTTTTTTAAGTTGTTGGTAGATAAAAATACTTTATATCACTTAAAATTATTATATAAAATTACATACGTAATATCAATTCAGACGGTGAACTGTACAGAATGCTTTTTTTCAACAGAAAATTAAACCTTGAGCGAAAGATTGAGTATATTGAGATACCGTTTTGTTCGCGACAAATTTATAACGTTTGAGTCGTTGACGTTAAACTGTTGTAAATAATAATTGAAAACCCTGTAGAAAAATAAAAATGATAAAACTATAATATTCGATAAATGTCAATTAAAGTTGATATTATTAAAATACCTATTGGATTTGTTGCGTTGTCTTATAATGTATCCTTCATTATGTAATTGCCAAGTATATTGGTATACTAGCTTATACAAATTCCACTAACGCTAATTATTCTTGTTGATACGTCTTCAAAACGGTGTTTTTAATTCAATAATAATACATTTCACAGGGCGCCGATCCCATTAAATTCAAAAGTCACGCAATTTAGATTTCTATCGTTACAAAAATTTTAGTAGCCATTAATGATCCGATTAATCACCGGGATATCTTTGCCTTACTTTAAATTAAATACGTTCGTGTGATTTTAATAAACTCTACGACTTGTGTTTAATGAACACCTACTTTTGCACTACAATTCGCATGGATACAAGTGAATTATTATAATACGAATACACGAAATTAGTGGTAAGTACTTTGCGAACATTATCGTAATTACAAACAATAAGAATATTCAATTTAAAAGTCATTACGATAATATATGAACTTAATTCCTACATGGTAATTTATTCTAACATTATCAATTTATCAGCCTCGATGCCTCGACAAAGACGATACCACAAACTATTTGGAAATATCAAACATCATTATTTATGGTCATAGATGTACACCTGATGATGAATTTTATTCGAAACCGACTGTAACAACATTAGCACTCTTTTATTATTATAATACTAGGATCCATGCAAGACCTATTTATTTTTATTGTTTATATATTATATAATCGTTTTAATAAATTATTTAATAATACGTTGTTATGGTTTTGTATTTGTTTTTCTTGAAAATTCTCTAGGACGTGTTTGTTAAAAAAGCTTTACGTTTTTATTCACTTATTATGTCATATTGTTTTAGTAAATACTTCAAACGATTTCAAACAGATTGTAAACGTATATTTTTTCTTCGGATATTTATATTCTTTTAGATAATTTACACAGTGTCTGACACTCATAAAATTAAAATTATATATTAAACTAAATAACTAATATATATATATATTAAATTGTATCGTACGATAGTACGAATCCAACCAATGTGTAACAATGTAAAACAGCGCTTCCTTAACATGTAAGCTATATTAAAAATCATAGCCCAAGACAAATAAAAGTTATATCGACAAACACTACAGTAGGTATTCCAGGAAAATGCTTCGTTAATAGTTTCTTGTCATGTGCCAGTTAGTTTTCGCACGGTATCTAAAACATGCCGTATAACTTTACTTTGATGTCTGCAAAGTATAGCTGGGTATAGTAAAACAATATTATGCTTTAGACGAATAACCCGTAGTAATAAAGAAAACAAAAATTAAAAATAATAAAAGTTAGTGATATTAATAATAAACGTGTGTAAAAAAAAATCGCATTCGTTTATGTTCGATCACAGTACCTCTCGGTTGGAATAAAATTTAGTTTTAGACACATTCAATTTTTTTTTTTTTTTGAATTAAGGAACGAAAAAATGAAAAACGTGATCAGATTTTAAGTAGACTTTAAGTTGCGTTGAAAATTGTAAAAAAAATTGTAAAACTGTAAAAATCACTTCACTCTAGATAAGTTGGTCTTATAGTATCACTAGCTGACCCGGCAAACGTTGTTTTGCCATATATTTCTAGTGAATTTTTTAGTATAAAAAATAACTAACTTATTGTAAGCATTTGGGGATAGTGTTTATAATTAAAAGAGGAATGGAGCCATGACGGCCTATAAAAATAACAAAATGCCAGCCATTCGTTTATATAAAATTTACAATTTATTTATTTTATGAAATCTAAATTACCACGCACTCACTGATCGCGTTGCATCTCAAAATCTAGCCCATGAAAAGTTTTTTTCCGGTATGAGGGAGAAATAACGTATTTCATTTTTAACCCTCTTTTACCCCCTTAGGGGTTGGATTTTGTAAAAATTGAAAATGTTAACATTTTTTCACTTTTAATGTAATAAATTGAAGTACTTAATAACTAACTTATTGTAAGTACTCGTATATGAAAAGTATATGAAACACGTATATATTTTTAATTGAAAATGATTCGCAAAAAAATGTATAAACAATGATTATGGTTACTATGGTTACAGAATAGGTTTAAATATAAAACGTTAAATTTTTAAAAATATTTGTGGTGGGGGCCACCCTTAACACCTAGAGGTTTAAACAATAGTTTATGTCCTATTCTCTGAGCTACCAAATATACGTATACTTATAAAAAATTTCATGATTATCGGTCGAGCCGTTCCGGAGGAGTTCGATAAGAAAAACTGTGACGGGAGAATTTTATTTGTAAGCTAATAAATTAGGTACCGATTTATAACCGATCTGTTGGATTTGTATACGTTTCTGGTGCAAAAATCACGATTTTCACTAAATGTGGCAAAAATCGTGATTTTTTTTATAAAATAGGGCGAAAATCACGACTTCGCTACCTCGCGAAGAGAGGCGCCTACGACCAAACTTTAGACTGTAAATAAATATAATCGGTACTACTTACGGCTTGTCGGTGGGTTGCTGTTGAGTTTCGGCGTCGGTTCGTGAAAATATAAAGTAAGCACTAACAGATACACAAAAGTCACGATTAAAAGTTTCATCGGTCGTCGGACGACATGAATAATAAACTGACGACATTATCGACACTCTCACGGAGAAAAATTAAAACTGCGACGAAGAACTTTCCGAACCGCTGTCGACACCAGGCCGGTCGTCGGAGCACTGTGCATCCGGTTAGCCGACGTACTTCCTCGCGAGCGTCTCTCGATCGGTATTAGGCGGGTTGCGCGCGCAGAACGGCTGTCATTGGTCGGGCGGCGCGATTTTATAGTATCTTACTCGTTTCTGTTTATATTCCTCGTTACTATTGTTACATAATCATGTTGTCACAATGAACTATCTTATACAATAATTACATAATACCTATTGATGACTAATCTCTTCGATCGTTGTACGTTTCCGGTGCGAAAATCACGATTTTTTTTCATAGAATAGCAACAAAAAAGAGGTATCGCCTCGTGGCAATGTGGGGTGGTGGTCACTACCCCTATGATTTAAGGGAGACTATCATTTATGTTTGATGAATGTATTTTCATATTAATTTTTATTAGTTAATCATGTTTATTAATTTCAACTCACTTAATGTATTGGAATTCTACTAAGAAATGTCTAAATAGTATAATGTAAAACATTTCATGGTTGGAAAAAAGTTGATCGAACTTTGACTGAAAAATGACTTCACGTCCTAATCACTATTAAACCCGTTGGCCATTTAGTATACAGGCGCGATACTTAATGATGCCCTCCTGAGATTCGAAATATTGACTTATTTAAATTTTATTTGAATGCGCTTACCATATTCATAAAATAATAACTTTTAAGCTTTTAATTTCACTTGGATATTCTGTTTTCAATTTGAACGACTAGTATATAACGCATAAAACCCCTAATCCCGTCCCAACTTTAATTTAATTCATTATATTCATGAATTCCAAATGTGGATCGAATGTGCTCCGATACGAATTAAATATGAAAATGTTAGTCCTCGTTTCCACGTGAACAAAAAAAAGTAATAGATATACACATACATGTTGCGATCACATAATTTGCTTCCTATCAATTAAAACAGTAAAATATTAAAAAATATTAAAAGGTAAGTAGGATAAAAACGCCGGTTCCTGCGTCCTCGCCAAACCGCTATAAACCGCCTTCTTCCTCGGCCTACTAAATTTCGATTAGGACGACGATTATCGATTATTGATCTATAGCTGTACACCCGCGGCAAGTCTTTTCCCCCGACCCACTAATTACGCGATTAGAATGACAAAAATTATCGGTCAATTGGTCTATGACTGTACCCCCGCGACGTGAGTTCTCAACCCGCCGCCTCTCTGATGAACTTTATTCCTCTGAACGCCGTCGCTTCTCGGGGGATGATCTCATCGGTATCCCCTCCCCTTCTCGGAGCAGCCGTGCAAGCCCCTCTGCTCTGCGCTGTTCCGCCCCCCCCCCACCTCTGTCAGAGATTTCCCAATAGTCGATACAGCTAAATTTGTAAATGTAAAAACAATTAATTGCGTAAGAATTTATATTACGCACTTATATGTATATGCGAACACACAAGTTGCTGTCGGTATTTTTGATGGTGTATAGTGTTATACCATGACATTAATTTTATGATCATACATTAGCACATAATCATTATAAAATAAAGCGCTTTTAATAGTCTTGTTTTTGTTGTATTATAATATTGTTTTGTCAACATTATACAATTAAATCGGTCGTAAATAACACACTATGTTATGTAGAGGTATCACTATCAGAGGTAAGTATTTCTATATTTACAACCTGACGAATAGGTGTTAGAGCTGAACAGCAAGAATAGAACACAAAAGAATAGTACGCAGAAATGTATATTGTTAATGTTGTCGCGGGAGATCCGATGGTGTCCTGGGGAGGATGGTGGTGACTACGGCGGCGACGGAGGTGGCGTGGAGGTGACGATGTCGACGGAGGCGACTATGGCGGCGGCGGCGTTGGTCGTGATGTCGAAGGAGGCGACGTGGGGAGGGTTTCCGTCTTGGATGGCGCAAGTGTGCCCTGGGTGGGTCTTGCTACCATTGAGACGGAAGAGGAAAAATTGAGAACGGCAGTGGCGATGCGTCGCTTTTATAGGCCGCTGCCGAGATGTCTGCAGAACGCCGGAGTCGTGTTCTGTACCGGAATCTCGGCAGCGCCGGTGCCTTGTTCTGTTCCGGAATTTGTGACGTGTGACCGTGGCGACGTGGATTTATTAAATAATTAATCGAATCCAAAGGTTGATATCTTTTCATATCGGGCCGCGCGACCGCTGTCGTACGTGCCGCGCGACCGATGTTATTATCTGTTTTTTGGGCGCGGACAAACCCAAACAGTTGATGTTGTTAATAATTGATATAGTTTCTGAAATACATTTTGTAATTAAAAACTATAGAATATTTATATAAACCACATTAATAGTAAATATATAAGAGATCAAAATATTAAAATTTGTCTGCTACACTGCTAAATATCGTGTAAAATATTTTAATAAAATTGGTACTCGCATCAAATATAAAACATTCGGTGTGCTAGACGACGCGAAAACAGAATTATATTAAACCGTGGATCCAGTCCTTTTTATACAGTGTGTTATTTACGATCGATTTAATTGTATAATGTTGACAAAACAATATTATAATACAACAAAAACATGACTATACAAAAGCGCTTTATTTTATAATGACCGTGTGCTAATGTATGATCATAATTAATGTGATGGTATACACAAGACATCATCAAAAATACTGAAAACAATATGTGTGTTCACATATTACCACGAAAGCGTAATTTAAATTCTATTTCTAATACTTATGTTAAAAAAAAATTTAGTAGGCTGGGAGAGAAGGCGGTTATAGCGGGGATGCCAGAACCGGCCTTTTTATCCTACTAACGTAGGTAACGTTAAAAAATTACAGAAATCGGCACTGGTTCATATATATACTACAACTACTATAACTTGTAGTTATTATTTGTTATCATATAATCAACTGTCTACTGTGATGAAATTTAAGTAAGTAATACGCGAGTAATCTGCATTACGTGACATTAATACTTGAAAAGATATTATTTTTAGTCGTATTTGTACACCACTTATTGTAGCCTTATAGGATGTATTTGGTTCTTTGAAAAAATGTGCTAAAAACAATTGTCATTTATAATAAGGTTCATTAAAGACAATCGATTCTTATGGCGGTTTAATGTGATTTAATTACTCTACACCGGCTGCTGCTCTTCTTTTAAATTAAACGTGATCATTAAATGAATTGGAGATACTGTGTATGATAGGTGTAATTTAAAAAATAAATAAATAGCGTTATTTTAAAATTGAATTAAACGTTGTGCAAAATCTGTAGCCACGGGGTATCAAATTATATTCCATCACACCAAGAGTTATTTTTTCTTTCATCAAATTAACGATGAATTATCAAAACACATAAACGTATTGTTTTATAAAATATAATGTTTTGCTTGATAACATTTACCATCGCAGATACGTTAAGTCGTACAATTGTTCAAATTATATCAAAGCCAATTCACTATTTTGTCATCGCATACCAATTCAACGCTACGTTTGAATGTTATATTTCATTTCTACTAGGTACTTCCAGGCTTGGGTTTCTCTCTACGCGGCCCTACTTCGACTTATACCCGCAAAAACCTCATAGATGTTAAGTTCTTCTTCTTTTTCTTTCTCTTATCTTAACGTAGCTTCATAATTATTCATGGGAATAAAGAAATAAAAAGATATAAAGAGTATAAGGAATACCCTCTTTCATTCAGAATCGTTTTTTCGAGAGCAGATGTATTGATTACAAATTGAAAAGACCAATTCACCAGCATCAACCGCCCGTCACCTGCAACTCATCCGAGTATTGTATCATATCCTCTTTATATTGAGCATTCAAATACGCGTTTTAAATACTTTCAAAAACAAGTATCTACATCAACACTCGAATACTTTTCGAAAAACGTAACTTTTACAACAGTAATTAAATTCTAAAAACAATTAAATTGTTTATGAATTTAAGCATCTACTTAAAATGTAATCAACACTCTTTATCTAGCACTGTTTAGTTTTAAAAGAATTTAAAGCGATAAAAGTCGTTTAATTGGACGGAAACGAAGAGTTACAAAATGTCTGATAATAGACAACAAACAGTAAAATGCCTACAGTAAGTTATTATAAAGTGATACGACCTCGGAACTTTTACGGTTATTTTATCAATTATAGTGCGCCATCTAGCGGTTAAAACTAAATTTAACCTAATTTGACATTCCATGCAAAAGCTTCGTGTTACTTTTCGTTGCGTTATTGTTTTCTAAAAACATTCCGTACAAATCTTTATAACAAATTATAATTGAGAATAATTGTCTTAGTACAGAATACAAACATATAATATCTGGTATAGCTTCTATTTTCTTCGAAAACTTATACATTTAGGTACCTCTACGGCTCTACAACATGTATACCTACTATAAAAAAAAAATAGTATATTATTATATAATAGGTGTTCTATTATATATACTAGTATAGTTTTTATATTTCGGAATAAACGTTGCGATACAATTGTACAAATAAGTGTATTATTTAATCATGTGTGTTTAACTATTTAAATGCATAAACAAGGTTATACCCACCGTGGATTATGAAAAAAAAAAAAAACGATTTTGCATGAAAACTATGTAATTAGGTGAAATACCTACGTCTTATCCGTGCCACATGATGTTAATTCGAAAACATCTAAATGTTTATTATACATCTGATGTAAAATTACAGATATGTTTTTAGAAAACACAACTTTTGCTCTTTTATCCACGTTATTGGATAGGTTTCGATGTTGATTTCTTTACGCCGGCACTCTGGATACCTATATTTTTTCAAGATAAGATTAAAAAAGATTGTTATAATCAATTTTTAAAATAAACTAAAGTTTTAGTAACTAAACAGTTCTCCAATGCGTTATGATTATGTCGGAAATCAAATGAAAGCAAAACTAACAAAACAGGTAAGATTATATTATTATTATTTATAAACTATGATAGATAAATTGTACATTCTGAGTAAAACTATAATAATTGATAGATTAAGTTATTAAAACGTTTTATTCTGTGGGCTCATGACTATTGTAACAGTTGAACTTCAACTACTGCTACCAATACAATGTAGACTATTACCAGTTGTACGCACATAATAATCTTTTACAAAGACATGAAGTTTCAAAAACCAAGTATAACTTAATCGACCAAAAAAAATTATAAAAAAACGTTAGTAAAAGACCTTAAATTCCATATTAAAAAGAATAAAAAAAAAACTAAATATGTATTTAAGTAGTAACATTTTATGTCGGAAATTTAAATTTATTTTTTAAAATTGTCCAGATTAATTGCGCACATTTTTAAATTTATTGATTTCTAATTGAGGTCTTTTAAAAGCTTGGAGTGAATTAATTTAGTTAGTAAATAGGAAATCAAAATGTCCAATACAGTTTTCATTCAAATTAAAAAATAATAAATACTTATTTTACATGTCTATATTCAAAGCTTGAAACGTTATTTTGTATGTGGTTTTTGTTCGACCAAAATTCTCAACATTATTTGCGCATATTCAATCGAGTTGATTAACATTTCTGTAAGTTTATTTAAAAACATGAATATATTCCTATGAATTTTAATTTTTAGGTTCGTAATTTTTATAAAAATTAAAAATGAACTTTGGTAAAATGAAGTGATCATCATATTTTCAAAACTAATTGATACATTTCGAGCTCTGATAATAATCAAAACAAGATCGGTTTAGCAGCGAAACAAAATACAAACATTAAATACTTTAATATTACTGTATTATCTCTAAGTAAATAATTGTCGAAACAGTTTAGTGAAATTTGTGCTGTTTGCAGACACAAAAAATGTTTGTGCCTGTATTAAACGACCGTGTACATGATGTACTCGTATATTATGTATACGTTTACCGTTTACGCATATGATATTATAACGTATATCGTGTAATAGAATATTACAGCGAAAATGTGTTTCTCGAGTGTTTATTTGACATTTTCAAATAATGATTTACACTATTTACAGTATTTATACCCGCGGAAAGGAACGATAATTATTATTACATTATTATTATTGCGCGTGTCCTCGCGCCCGCCGTGTCCGGTCCGAAGCTAGCGCTACGGGTGTGCGGGGTTCGTACTAAATCGTCTACGCTCGCCATTATCTACGGGGCGCTCGCGTGGCCGTAGATAACAGGATGTGACAGCTCACAATACATAAACACGACGCTTTGACCATAACCGCGGTTTTAACCGTATGATAAAATAGGACCCGTGGTCTTTTTAACAACCGCGACCAACAACTGATCGGCCGTTCGCCAAACGCGTCTATTTACCGCCGGCGCGGTCGTTAAAGCGGCGTTCCCAGTGGTAATGGCCGCCAGTATAAATGTGCCTTTCATCCGGTCGAGATGGTCGCCGTCCGTGTCCGTCTAGTCCGCCGTCCGCGCGCCACGATCATCAGTGACAGTCGCCGTTGCCGTCATCGTCGTCGTCGTCGTCGTCGTTTCGCCCGATTCTCCGCAGCCGACGCGGACCGTCCTCCGCCGAGTACGTCGCGAGCGGAAACCGCGTCCGCCGTAAGCGAACAGAACGGATTTTTTTCGCGCGCCCGGTGTGTCGCCGTCCGGTGCTCCTCGGCCCGTTGTCCACGCGATACAATGACGTAGAAATCAGGAGACGTTACAGACTCGCGCCACACGAATGCTTCGAGAATCTACAGGTAAATAACGAACGCGGGGTTAGGTGGTGGTCGGCCGAAGCGAATTTTTCGCGCGCCCCCGGCGTCTTCCGAGCGCGTCCCGTCGTTTTTCCCCCGCGATCGAGATTCCGAATTTAACTTGTGCGACGCGCGTTGTTGGCCCGCCCGCCTCCGGAGTAGAGAAAAAAGAAATTACAAAAATAAAAACAAACCGCGAGAGCTATATACGTCCGAATTCGTCGTTTCGGCGTCCGCCTCGGCTAGGCTTCCGCTCTGTCGCCGTTCGGTGACGGGTACGAATAGCGTACGTTGTCGTGTGTTTTGACCTACTTTCGTTGTGTAACACTCGCCGTCGTCGTTGCACAACGTCCAGCATCGGCGGATTTGCATAACCGCGCGTTTGCGCGCCTTTGGCCGGTCGTCCGTTTTCCCCTCTCGCTCGCGTCGCCGAGACCGCTCTTGCGGCCGACGACGTCGCGTCGCGGTTCGTGCGACAGTCGAAGGACGCGGCCGCCAAACGCTCGCGTTCTACTCGAGGAAAATATTGTCCGACGTCTACGTCATAATCATAATAATTATCGTATTAGCGATGCGGGAACGTCCGGAAAATCCTATGACGTAATAGTTACTCCTCCAGACGGTTAATGTTTTGTTCACTACCGCGATGTGTTTCAATGAAATTGGTGGATATTTTTCATACAATCAAAACACACCGACACGTATTCTAATTTATGATACCAATATTGTGATGTTTAAAAAAAAAAAACGAGAGAGATTATAATGAACCGTGGGCGAGTAACTGAGTGTTGATGATAACATGGAGATTTTATAAAAATGGTGACTTATCGCCGTGCTGCTCTATGCCAAACCAAAATTGATTGAATATTCGAACTTTCATTGACATTTAGACATAGTGTCTTCTTTCGTGACCACGAAAATGAATTTATTCATCACAAATTTTGTCTTCCTATGTAAATGTCCAAAATGAGTTGAATTAAATGATTAGAAATTAGAATAACTAATTTTTTTCTTTGGGGAATTTATCGATGTGTACTTAATTTTTTTACTAGATAAAGTCTAGTAAAATTGTTTTTACTATTATTTTAACTTTGATCTTCGGTCACTATATTATCATTAGTAATTTTACTCTAGGATTGTTTTTTTCCAGGTGGTTTTTTTGATATTGACGCAGACACTAGTTCAGCATAGAAAATGACGTCCAGGTATCTAATTGATTAAATTATTTCAATACAGTTTAAAATACAACATTATTACTTTTAAATTAAACCAATTTCTTGTGAAATGATTCGATTACTTTATTATTATTGTTACATTGTTATAGGCTAGATAGACTTTTTATACTGTTGGAAACAGGAAGTAGTTCTGTTACAAGAAAAGCAGCTGCTAATCAATTGGGGCATGTGGTGAGATTACATCCCCATGAACTTGAACACTTATTAGAACGTATATCTACGTATTTAAGAAGTTCATCATGGGAAACTCGTATTGCTGCTTCACAGGCCATTGAAGCTGTAATCAAACAAATTCCCCCTTGGTGCCCTAGTGGTTTACCTCCTGTTAAATTAGGTTTGTATGATGGTTTTAGTTGATAAAATATATGTTACCTATCTGTGTTGACTATTATGTTTTATTATTTTCAGAACTTTGTAACGATTTATTAGTTGACGAAAAAGAAAATGATGGAAAGTTATCTTTTGATACATTTGATCTTAATTCAATTATGAACTGTTCTGCGTTGATGGCTTCTCCAGATATTGAACAAGATAATTCAGTCATGTCTGAAAATGGTATACTTTAGATTACTATATTAATGCACATAAAAAGTTTTATTTGATATTATAATAATATAAATTGCTTTAATTTATAAAATATTGAATTCAAACTTAGAACAATATAAATAATCCTGTGGGTAATTTTTTTTTTATTAATATAAACAAACATTTTATATCTATGTTTAACTATACCCAAATCAATAACAGTAATTAAATCTATTTACATTATTAGTATTAGTGTATTTATTACTTAGTGATTAATCAAATTACTAATTGATTAGTAATAGAGATATTAAAAGGCAAATCATTATTTATTTTCTGATATTAAGTGTTTATTAGAATTGAGTAGGTTATATATATATATTGATATAATAGTGAATCCTTGTTTATTGGGAATTTAAAAAAATATTATCTGTGTTCAATTATATATGATTTTAATTTTTTTTATTGTTATCATGTTTAGTTTTTATAAAGATAATTATTTCTACCAACGCTTAACAATTTATTATACATAATAGTGCAATGCAGTGACACTGAAATATAAAAATAAATGTAGGGCAAATCATATCTGAATACCCTACCACCCACCTACTTTACTAAAATCCCTATTTAAGTTAATTATTATTTATTAGTTGCATTCAAGGAGGCAGTTATAACATAGATATATGTGTATATCCAATATTCTTAGTACAAAGCTTATAGAACTATATTATGCTACATACTACATACAAACTACATTTATTTAAATAAACATTGTATACCATACCTTCTAAGTATTTAATCAGTAGTTTGTTTTCAAAATCTTCACATATGTGTAACATTATTTTTACTGTATCTTTATACTTCTTTTATTAATCCCCGACAATAAGTTGTTCAATAGCCATCTTTGCTTTTCTAATTGATATTAACATCTTTGGCCTGTAATATATATTGTAAAGACATTTATATGATGGACCTTTCAAATATAGCTTTGACTACCTTATAATTTTATACTAAAAAATAGTTCAACAATTTCAATTATCTATTGTAATATCAATGATATTTGGATATGTCATAATTAATTAATAACTACTTTTTGCTGCACAATATGTAATTGTTCTTAAAATCTTTTAAATGCTGTATTGTTGCATGCTAAAATGTCATAAGCGCTCAATTGTCCTGTGTTGAATTGTCACACACTGAAATTGCCATGCTAAATTGACAAAACAGTTAAATACCCTTAGGTATACAGTTAAAATATTTTTCAATTTATTATCAATATTAAATTATTTATTATTTTTTCATACATAACTATTTCCCAGCACTGGATACTAGTATAATACACTTTTAAGTTTTAATTAATCATAAATAAATTATAGTTATTATTATTATTATTATTATTATTAAACTCATGTTAATACTTTCCTATTTTATTTTATAGATACGGCAAAAATAATTAAAGATCAACAGCAATTTATTAACAAAACTTTGGGACTAGACATGATCGGTTCAGATATTATTACATCAGATGACATAATAATCCCATCAGAACCTAATAAACCCAACTTAAAAGTTAGTAAAAAATAATGAATATTGAATTTTCATTTAAAATGTTTTTTTTTTTAATGTATTCAGACTGAACTAAAGTCAAATGCAAATGCTAGTAATTTGTTATAAAGTGCTTAGAGTTAACATACAAAATAAAACTGAATAATATATAATTTTGGATACCTGATTCTTATTTGAATTTATATTGTAGTGTGTTATAGATAAATTATGAAACTTTTGGTAATACTATGAATGTTAAATGGTTGCCCTGTGATTGTGTGAATATTGAATGTTTTTACTAATTTATATTATCACATTTCTATTTATTTTTTAGAGACAGTTGAGTGATGTTATCAAAATAGAGTCTGATATTGATAAAAGTTCCAGAGAAGCTAATTGTGATAGACGAAAAGCCCGCCAGGCCGAGCTGAATAATAAACTAGTCAGATCAGTGTCTTTAGATGCTGGATGTACCGGAACTTCAAATTCAACCAAAAAAATTAAATTAACTGATAATAACAAAGAGGTAATCATAGTCTTATGATACTTTGATTATTAAAAGTTATATTTTACAAAATAATAATTATTTTATCATATTGTATATTTTTTTTAAGAAATTAATGATATTCATATAATTTAAGTTATCATTAAATAGTTTATATCAAAGAATTTTTATAAATACAGTGTGTATTCATAATAACTATTGTTTCTTATACTGGAAATAAATTCTAGGGACTAATTGAAATTGGGTATTATAGCTAAGAATACATTACAAATTAAAACCATATTCTACTATGTACACTGAACCATGTTATTTGAATTCACTTTGATTTAAAATAAAGAAATATTCTTTTCATTTTAGAAGTTTATTAATTTTGTTTTTTTTTTTTTTCATCCAATGTTATTAATGAAGGTTGGAGATGAATGGCCTTTTAAAGATTTCATAAACACTTTACTAAGAGATTTATTTAGTACTAAATGGGAAATACGTCATGGTGCTGCTACTTCCATTCGTGAAATTATTAAACACCATGGTCGAGGTGCTGGAAGAGCTAGTAATTTACCATCAGATCAAGTATGTTAAATTCTAGTTTTATTTGGTTGTGTTTTGTAACTAGATCTTTATTATTAGATGGAAAATCATCATCAAACCTGGTTGGAAGATGTGGGTTTAAGATTATTATGTGTCCTTGCATTAGATCATTTTGGTGATTTTCTTGGTGATCAAGTTGTAGCGCCTGTTCGAGAAACATGTGCTCAAGCTTTAGGTATAAAATATAATTTTTTTTTTTTTAACATAAATTAAAAGTATTTCATTATATTTGTGATTACTATAGGTTTTGTTGTTAAGTTTATGTCTGAAGAAAATGTTTTAAATATTATCCATGTACTTATTCAACTTATCCAGCACACTGATTGGACAACTAGACATGGTGGATTATTGGGATTGAAATACTTATTAGTTGTTAGAAAAGTAAATAATCTACTAGATGTTAAAAATTAAATTAACTCAATATTTAGAATTACATACATAATAAATAATTTACAGTGCTTTTAAACATTATAATATTGCATTTTCTATTTTTTAGGATCTTATTGAAAAAATATTACACATATCATTTCCATTTATCTCTAAATCTTTAATGGACCCAGTTGATGATGTTAGTGCTGTAGCTGCATCTGCTTTATTACCAATAGTTGATTGTATGATTAAATGTGATGAAAAATGGATACCTGATGTAATATCCATTTTGTGGCAAATGTTGGCTGTTCAAGATGACTTAACGGCATCTTGTAATAATTTTATGACTTTGTTAGCTGCATTATTTAGTCTTCCATCTGGAAAACTACTAACGTAAGTTTAGTATAAAGTCTATTATATATTAGAAGAAGAAAAAAACAAGTTTATAATATTTTAGAGAGGAGCCAATTCTCCATGTCTTACCTCGACTTTGGCCGTTCTTATCACATAATGCAACTCAAGTACGGTTAGCTACTATGAAGTCCTTAATGACATTGACTTCAACTCCACAACTATCATATTCTGATAATGTTGAAGATATCAAATTACTTCAAGATGCTATGAGGCATATTTTTCAGAGAGCAATGGCTGAACCTGATGAAGAAATTCAAATAGTTATAACAAAAGTATAATATTTTTTTAACTATACCTACAACATAAACATTTTTAACATACATTATTTAATTTTTATTAGGTTTGGGAAAACTTGATAGTCAATAGTAGCTTAACAGCTCTTTTGAACGCCACTTGTCCATACATTGGATTATGGTTGGCAATGACAATGCAGTCAGAAAAAATACCTTACGATAATTCTAATATAATACCATACATTTCAAGTGTAACAAATAAAGTTAGCCTATTCATTTTTTTTTTATCATTTATAGAGATTAATATAATTTAAAATTATTTTTCATATTTTAAGGTAGATAATGTTTCTAGCCAATCTGAAACTGGATTAGATATTAAATACTATATTGGTGGAAATGAAGCAATTCCTGCAGACCAAAGAGAAAAAAATTCAATTAGAGCTAGACATTTAGGAGCAGAAATGTTAGGTATGATTATTTTAATTACAAATGTTTGACATTTTTATATAATATAATTTTTTTAGATAAATATTTATATAATGTTAATTTATAGGTCTTTTATCTTGTTATATTATTAAACCTGCACCTAATGTGAATTATGTGAATGAAGATGAATCGCCTATTACATGTTATACTAAATTATTAGTCAGTAACCTAGAATCTAATGTGGCCATGCAACAAAGAATGGCTTCTATGGTCATATCTGAATGGTGTAAATTAGAAAAACTAGATAATTTAGCTTCAAAAATATTAGCTGAAAAAGTAACAGACTGCATGAATCGTGTGATTTATTATGATGAAATGTCGTACTCGATAACAAAGCTTATACAGGATTCTAATGATTTTCTTGCATCATTAAAACATTATAAATTGTCCACTCCAGAACAATTAAACCAGGTAAATTTAAAATACATGTTTTTAAAATTTAAACTCTTACTTAATATTAAATTTAAATTTTTTTTATAACTATTTTGTATGTATACTTTCTTAACACTTATCATTCTTTATTTAAGATTGTAACGCTGGAACATATTGAGCTACTTGCTGGCCCAGATACAGGAATCTTAATTTCATCTCAAAAGCTTAGACCAAAAATAATTGAACAGCTTGAAGATAGACGTGTCTCTTTAAATCAAGCACATAAAGAAATCAACTCAGATCTCATGTCTTTAACTGTATCGTAAGTATAAGTTTTAGTTTTATTTTTAAACAAACTATGCATAGTTATATTTTATTATATACCTTATTCCTGTTTAGGACCAAAGCATCATTAGCCGGTGCATTATCAATGCTTCAATGCTTACCAGAAAAAATACGACCTGTTGTTAAACCATTAATGGAGTCTATAAAAAAAGAATCAAATGAAATGTTACAAGTAATATTATATGCTAAATACCTTAGTCAAATAGTGAATAACTATTAAAACATCTATAGAATCTTGATTATTTTTTTAATTGATCAATATTTAATATTTACATTTTAATTTTTGTTTCCATTATTTTAGCGTTGGTCTGCAGATCATTTGGCTACTTTGATGGACTTGTGTGTCGTTCGCTCTTCATGCCCAAACACAACTATAATTAATAACTTATGTTCTTTTCTTTGTGCTGATCCAGAATTCACACCTAAAATAGTAAGTTAAAATGTACCATAAAAACTAAATTTATCTTGAAACTTAATAAATTAAAATATTTTAAATAGTATTAATTATTAATATACATTTTATTTGATTAAAGATTACTAGTTACATATTTTATTTGTTATCTATAATGTTTCATCTTTAAATTCCCAATGTTTTATTATTATCATTATAACAGTACAATAATAATGGAATTTAATTTTACCATGTTTTATTAATGTATAACTAATTAATGTCTTCTAATTATTATAGGGCACTGATGAAAAAATAAAATATCAATTGATTCTAACACATCAAAAATTTTTACAAGTAAGATTTTAGATATTTTATTATACCCTTGAAATATTTTTGTACTTATTGTAGCATTATTTTGTATGGTTATAGAATGCTGAAAAATTATTAATGAAGCGTATTGGTCAACGTGGCTCTGGAAGACCACCAATACACTGTGATATAAATGTAGAAATTGTACTTAGTGAAGAAGATCAGGTAATTTTTATACTTAAATAAAATATTTTTATTTTTAGTGTTGCCAGGTAATTCTTTAGTAGGATTTTATGACTTACGAAAAACCTATTATTATTTTAATTAATTTAAACTTGATATGTGAATCAAATTAAAATTATTTAATTGTATTAAGACACTTCTTTCATAAAACTATTTTTCTAGTTAAATGTAAAAAGAGTAAATAAAATGAAAATTAATCAATATGAATTGTAAAATATGATTAAAAATTAAACTGTTCCAAATTATTTTAAGTAAAATTAATATACATTAACATTATAGGAACAAAAACTAACCAATCATATACAAAAAAGAGGAGCGTTATATGCTTTGCAAACTATTTGCCTGCATTTTGGAGAGAATTTACAAAGCAAATTGCCAAGAGTTATGGAAATAATGTATACTAGTATAAATAATATTAAATTCCCTGAAAATGATCCAAGTAAATTATATTGATCAATCAAAATTTCACAAAAAAATTAATAAATCAATGTATATTATGTGCTCTTTTTATTAATAATTTTAACATTATAGATATGAATACTTTTAAAGAAAAAGACGAAGAAGCACAAGAACTAATTAAAAACTTACAAGTATTTGAAGTAGTATGTTCAAAAATACATAAATGCTTTGTTCCAAAGGTAATAATAATCAAATTATCCTAAAGCTTTAGTATATTTATTTTTTTTATAACAACTTCTATATTTATAAATTTACAATTTAATTTTTATAGCTTTTGGAATTATTACCTATTTTTATCAAACTCCTTATTCATCCATATGCAGCTATTAGACATCTAGCAGCTCGCTGTTTAGCTGCATCTGTTGAACTAGATTCTGTAATTACTATGACATCTATTGTAAAAGATGTCTTACCGCTTCTTGATACGGCTGATTCTGACGTGAAACGTAAAGGAGCTATTGAAGCAGTTGTTTGTATTGTTGACAAGTTACAATTCGAAGTTGTTCCTTACATTGTCTTATTAGTGATTCCACTTTTAGGTATAATAATTTAATATGATATTTTATTAATAATTATAACAAATAATTCTATTATTCTTCAATATTATTATAGGTCGTTTAAGTGACCAAGAGGAAACTGTTCGTAAAATGGCTTCTCAGTGCTTTGCAACCCTCATTCAGTTAATGCCACTTGATGGCAGTGTACCTATTCCACCAAATTTGAGTGATAACATTAATACATTAATTCAGTCACAGCGAAAATTTTTAGATCAACTATTTAATCCTAATCAAATAAATGATTTCAAAGTCCCGATAATTATAAAGGCTAAATTAAGGTCCTATCAACAAACTGGAGTTAATTGGTTATCATTTTTGAATAAGTACAAGCTACATGGTATTTTATGTGATGACATGGGTTTGGGCAAAACTATACAGTCATTGTGTATACTTGCCAGTGATCATTATAATAAGAATGAGAAATATAAGGTAATAAATTCGATTATCATTTAATTTAATTATGTTGCTATAGTACTTAAATCTAAAATGATGTAAAAAATTTTTAGGAAACTAAAAGTCCTGATTTAGTTCCTTTACCATCTATAGTTGTATGTCCCCCAACACTGATTGGCCACTGGACTCATGAAGTACACAAGTTTATTCCAAAAAACATATTGAAACCATTACAATATTCTGGGTTGCCTGTAGAAAGACAAAAGTAAAATATTTATTATAACTTATTTCTTTATTGTATGATCAAATATAATTTTTTTTTTCTCAATTATTATTATGCATAACAGTAAATAATTTGTATTTATTGGTATACATAGATGTGAATTTTTTATTATTTATTTGTATTTATTATTAATTCAAGTGAATTTAATAGAACTAATACACATATTTTGAAATAAATTGTATGATTTTTTTCAGATTACGAGTTCATGCTGATGACTATAATTTATTTGTTGTCTCATATGACATAGTACGAAAGGATCTAGATTTCTTTTCAAAAATAAACTTTAATTACTGCATACTAGATGAATGTCATGTTATAAAAAATGGAAAAACTAAAGCCAGTCAAGCAATTAAACAGTTGAAGGCAAATCACCGTTTAGTTTTATCTGGCACTCCAATACAAAATAGTGTTTTAGAATTGTGGTCATTGTTTGACTTTTTAATGCCTGGTTTCTTAGGCACAGAAAAACAATTTGCAGCGAAATACAGTAAACCAATTTTAGCAAGTCGTGATGCTAAATGCTCATCTAAAGAACAAGAAGCTGGTAAATGATATTTATGTGTTGAATTATTATAATTTTTTTAAGTCCTGAATGTTTCGTTTATAATTGGATTGTGCCTAAAAGTTAGATTTACCTAAGACTATGTATTTTACCTACAAAAAAATTAATATAGTTTTATTTATTTCATAGGCATTTTAGCAATGGAAGCACTACATCGCCAAGTTTTACCATTTGTTTTGCGTAGAATGAAAGAAGATGTATTAAGTGATTTGCCAGCTAAAATAACTCAAGTAAATAAAAAAAATTGATGTAGAAAGTTATTTATCTACATTTGTAAACATTATTATTAATACATTTTACTCTTTATGTAGGATTATTATTGTGATTTGAGTCCTATTCAACAACAGCTTTATGAAGACTTTTCTAAAAATCATATGCATAAACAATTATCAGACTCTGATGAAACTGAGGATTCTAATTCTTTGAATAAAAATAATATGTTACAGGTTATTGAATTTATTATATATTTTGTTTGATAAAACTATTTCATATTTAATAATAACACTTATCTTATTTACAGGCATTGCGTTATTTACAAAATGTATGTAACCATCCAAAACTTGTACTTACTCCACAACATCCTCAATATTCTCATATAATTAAACAAATTTCAGATTCTAATTCTAGTCTGACTGATATTCAACATGCTGCGAAATTGCCAGCTTTGAAGTAAATCATTTAATGTTTTATTTGAATAATAATTGTTTAAATATTTAAATTTACGTTAAATTATTTTAATCTTAGGCAATTATTATTGGACTGTGGTATCGGATTAACGAGTAATGATGATTCTGTTATAAGTCCACACAGAGCTTTAATATTCTGTCAGCTCAAATCAATGTTAAATATCATTGAAAATGATCTCTTTAAGTAAGTAATGATAAATAAACATATTTATTTTTTAATTTAATTTATACACAAAATTATAAATATGATTCAATTTATTATTATAGAACTCACATGCCAAATGTTAGTTACCTTCGTCTAGATGGTAATGTGCCTGTATCTCAAAGGTTTTCACTTGTTAATCGTTTTAATAATGATCCATCCATTGATACGCTCATAATGACTACCCAAGTTGGAGGTTTAGGTCTGAATTTAACTGGAGCTGATACTGTATGAGATATTCACCTTTTATTAATGAAAAATATACCAAGTAAGATAATTATTTGTTATAGGTTATATTTGTTGAACATGATTGGAGTCCTATGAGAGATCTGCAGGCAATGGATCGAGCACATCGTATAGGCCAAAAAAAAGTGGTCAATGTATACCGTTTAATTACAAGATCAACATTAGAAGAGAAAATAATGAAGTGTGTATACTTTTATAAATAAATTTAAATGTTTATTTATATAATATTTATTTTTAATATTTGTATGTTTATTATTGTAGCTTTCAAAAGTTTAAACTTAAAACTGCCAATACAGTAATATCTTCTGAAAACTCAAGTCTTCAAACAATGGGAACTGATAAAGTAATGAATAATGATTGATTTCTATAACAAAAAAATGAAAATTTATAATTTACTTTTTTTATTTAGCTATTAGATTTATTTTCTTTGGATGATTCATCAAAAGAGAAAAATAAACCTGTCTCATCAAGTGGTTCGATTAAATCTATTCTGGAAACTTTGCCAGAACTCTGGGATTCTAAAATCTATGATGATGAATATGATTTGAATAGTTTTATTCAAACACTAAATACTGCTTGATTATATTCTTTGAACTCTGTTTTTTTTTTATTTATTTGTATCTAGTGAAAAGAAACCAAAAATTAGGCTTTTAAATTGAATTGAATTATAATCATTTAACCATAGTAGTTGCTTAAAATGTTTTGTACTCATGTAATAAATGTTTTTGTACTGAAATAATATTTTTAATCAATTTTCCTGTATATTCATGTCCTCCTTGTCATATGTATCCATTTATTTTCTAAAACAAAATGTGTTGTTATTTTTGTAAATAATACTACTGACAGTAGTGTGTTTTGAGTAAACTCGCTGGACAGAATTATTGTATTAATATTGGTTTAGAAAAGTACAATGTAGTACATATACTGTAGAAATTGTGAAAAAAAATACCATGCATTATATGAGCAGTATGCCCAAACATCTTAAATTTAGAAGTATTTTATCTTATTTATGTAATAAACTAATAAAGTAATAACTATCTAAGTATAACATAAAGTAGTATCTTTTATTCGCATTTTTCCATATTCTTTTTCAATATTCAAAATTTGAAGTACTTAATGTTCATAGAAAACTGTAGGTGAATGACAAATTTATTTCTAGACATTTGCTGGAATTATTATTGCAATATCTAGAGTCGGTTTATTGCTCGGCAACTTCCTATAAAATGATCTACAGAATCATTAAATATTATGATTCACAGATTCATAAGGATTAGTCATCATCCTGGTTAGGACGGTTAGGTTAGGTTTTAAATGATACTTTCAATTTAAGCATGCGTCATCTAGAGCGGGCCACACACATTTTATGCCATTAAATATTAACGATTTCGGAATATCAATACGTAATGATTTCGTTTTAAGGACAGAAACAGTAATATTCCGACGACATTTGAATACATACATGACAGAAACGAGTACTTTACTACCCAGTCGATAATTACTCGATAATTAATTCTGGGAAAATTCAATTGCTATTAAACTATTCGAAATGCATACGTAGCCGCCTCTATCTTTTCGAAAACGCATACCATCGAATTGAAATGAGAAACCGGTACCATAGTTCGAAAAATAGTAACGTTTGCAGAAAGCGAGTTGGAAACATCTGAAACGGAAGGAGGTCGCCCCGTAGACGCGGCGGCGATCTCTCTTACAGGTTGCCGAATTCACCGGCGTAGAATTCCAAAGATCAACACCGATCAAAGCATAATATTAAATATTACGTAAACGTGAAAATTATAAAGCCGGTGGCACTACGAATTCACAAGTATTAATCGCGCTACCTGAATATTCTTGGCCCGTCCAACGTACTAATTATTTGAAATATAATTTATCATTGTTAAATCTACAAGAGAAAACGTTTTTACATCGTATACAGTGTTTTCCCAAAGGTTTCAACCGACCGAAATCGGTTAGGTATTGTGATCAAACTTGACCTAACTTAAACGTTGTATCTTGTAGATTTAACACTCATAAATTATTTCTCATAATTAATACGTTGCACTAATCTCGAATATGTTATTAAACTCCGAAAAAATTCGAATGAAAAATCCGAAAATTTATTTGAAAAAACTGCAAAAAAAATGTTTCCCGTCGACGGGATAGAACCCCCGACCCGTGAAGATAACAATCCGCGATCTAACATTTCGCCGGTCAGACGACAAATCAGTTAGGTTTCGTTAGGTTTCGTTAGGTTTCGTTAGGTTAAATTAAACCTAACACAGATTTGTCATTTTGTCGGCGCGGATTGTAATCTTCGCGCCGGCCAGACGACAAATATGTTAGGTTAAGTTGGGTTTCGTTAGGTTAAATTAAACCTAACACAGATTTGTCATTTTTTCGGCGCGGATTGTAATCTTCGCGCCGGCCAGACGACAAATATGTTAGGTTAAGTTAGGTTTCGTTAGGTTAAATTAAACCTAACAGATTTGTCATTCTGCCGGCGAAATGTTAGACCGCGGACTGTAATCTTCGCGTCTGGGGTCGGGAGTTCGATCCCGTCGACGGGAAACATTTTTTTTGCAATTTTTTCAAATAAATTTTGTATGTAGTTTTTTTTTTCTGACTTGATACTTATAATTTTATTACGAGATCACTTCTGGTCGAATTGGTTTTTTATCGCTTTGACAGACTCGTGAAAATTTTTTATTTAAAAATTAAATTAAAGTAAATTAAATATTTACTTCTTATTTAAGTATTGTGTCCGCGCCACAGATGTCCATCAAATTTGATATTTTCCTACTTTTGTCGCAAATTTTTAAATTGTATTACCAACTTATAATGGATAATTTAAATGGTGTACTTATGTGGGCTATAGAACAATGCTGTGATATAATATTTTCTTCTTCATCGGAGGACAGCGCAGATGACAGTACAATGTATTGAAACTAAAATTGCAATACCCCGGTTGCAGAATTATGTTGAAACCATCGTACCTCAATTTAATGATGGCCAATTCAAATCTAACAAATTTAAAAATCCGTGTTGTTACTACAGCGATAACGATGAACTGACAACGAACGCTTACGCTGCACTATACTTATACCGATTTCGTGTGAGCGTTTGTTAGCGCGGAACGATGACGTCACGCTCAAATTCAGTGACGTCACGGTAGGAGTGTGAGCGCTCACATGTGCCAAGTGGACAAGTGGAACGCACCCAATATATGCAATATAATAATGTCGGTGTTGGGTGTGCCGCGCTCGCGCGGCGGTGTCCACGAAACGCTCGCCTCGGCCACAGTTACACTGTATTTTTGTTTTACTGAAATCGAAATTTGGTCGATTGATCAAAGTGCATTTCGTAGTAACCGATCCCGACGTCGACAATCCCGCCTCGAGTGTAATAGCATATAGAATAGATTTACTCGTTCCGCCCGAACAGGTAGCCCCCACACAAATGTATTGTTACCAAACGACGGCGGTCCATAGGTCTATTCGACGGACGTATTATTTTCGAAACTATTATCATCGATAACGAATGTTATTTATTAAAATCAAATCAATGCTATTATCGATTGAAAAATGTTTATGGGCATATAATTGTGAACTATATAATAATACATAGAGTTTACGTCTGTGGCCCCCATAGATACCGTTTTCAAAAACACCGGCGCTATTGTACGCGCGCGCGTTCGGTGAAAAATTACGTTTTTATAAAAAAGAACCGAGTACGGTGAGAGCACGAATTGAACGGGACGGAGGAGACGACGGTTCCGGTGTACGCGGATTAATTATCCAACGATATTCCGCCGAAATTCGTACGTGTACGGTCGTTACAGGACGTCGGCGAGGCAACAGATTTCGTGCGCGAGAAAACGCGCGCCCCCGCGGGCGACGCGGCGGGGGTAAAAACGGGCGCGAGTAAATTACGGACGGAGACCGCGGATTGATCGGTTCCGCGGCGGACGCGGGCCGAGTATATAATAATTTCGTACTCGAGCACACGCCGCGGACGCGCGACGGTTGGTCACACTGTCGCGGTCCCGCTACGGCTTTCGGCGTCGCTTTCCGCCATTTTAGTTGCGACTCTCGTGTGTGTGTCTGCTGTGTGCGTCGCGTCCGCTGTGACTAGTGTACCGTGTTGAGTGGTTTTGTGCGCTCTTTCTCGTTCCGCAGGCAGTCACGACCCGGAGAACCGTTCCCGTTCGAAAGTTTTCGGCAGATTATCGTTTGGAAAAGACTCGTCCCGCGTCCGAACGTGAGTATGAATCCGATATTGTCACGCCGCCCGCGCGACACTGACGGCGCCGTCGGTCCGACGGATCGTCGACCGGCCAGCGATTTCGTTTTTCACCGGCCCGTCGTTTCGTGTTTCGCACCCCATTTCGAGGCCCCTCGCCGTCGGGACTCTGGCCGCCGCCGATTTTCGCGTCTCGTTTCCGGCGGTCGTGGGAACCGCCGAACGGCAATCGAGTGTGCGTGGCGCAGCAATGTCGCGTCGCACTCGATTCCGGCGACACCGATCGTCAGAACGTGCGGTCGACGGCGGGCCGTCTTTCTAAAAGTGCCGTTCTCAAAGGCCCATTTTGTCGATGAGCACGAAGAGGAGGAGGGGAGTCCGTCGCTGGCCGGCCGGCCGGCTCGCAAACTCTTTCCCTTCTGCGAGGGGTGGGGGAGGGCTATTCACCTGTGCGCCACTTTTAAATTCGTTGAATTCGTAATTGGTTCGACCACGGTGTAGTAGGGGTGTGGTGGTGTACATTTGTTAAACAGGACTATGCTGCTTTTTCAATTATTTTATTTTTGTTAAACACTTTTTTCAATGTTCATAATTTTTATTATGTAGTTTATTCTTTTCCAAATCGAATGAGTAAAAGTTGAATATAGGTATAGGTTTGTAAAAGTCAACATCATCGGTATATTCTTCGCAGTGGTAAAATATTTGTTTTTGGTAAAATACAAAAGATCAAATTCACAGATTTTAGATTCTGAGTGTAACGTGGAATCTATTGATTTGTTATATTCATGATTGTAGAGTACACTCAAAACTTATTTACTTTGTCCAGTTATCTATACGGTGTAATTTTTCACAACAAATCAAAGGATACTTTCAAATCAAACTGTCAGATTAACAGTTGCAAATGTAGACACTACTCTCGGTCTCTGAGTGCACCTTAATTATGGTTGACTTCAGAAATTCCTTAAAAACAAGTTAATTTTTGGTAATTGTAGAGTTTTTATAGTAAAGATCCATTTTTTTTTCACTGACATAGTGTACATTATAAATTAGTAAAGTAGTAAAACTGGTAGCGACTTATCAAACACAATGTGTTACATTCTCTTGTGTGAGTCCATCATTGTTACTATTCTTATTCCATGATATAATATCGCCCCTCTTGGACTTTACTCACTTCCATCCGTGACATTGATTTTAATTTCATGTTCCGTTGTTTTTATCCAATTCAATTATTACTGTCTCATTGAAGTTATGTTTGATTTTCGTTTAATTCGACATTAGCTGTTGAAAAAACATTATTCATGTGTGTCTCATTCCGATAATCATTCGACTTGATTTGACACTTGGTGATCGAGATAATTCAATAATGAACCATTATTAATCAATCATATTCCTGGGTCTAATGGAATTATCAAAGAATTACTTTGAATTAAACTACATTTTAACAATAGTTGTATCGACAAGTCCTCATCAGATAAAACTAATTTCCCCTCATAATGATTTTTACTAAGTATTGTATTAATTTACAGCAAAATGTCTTACAATCGTCGAAGTGGCGGTGGTTATGGAGGTGGCAATAGTGGTGGAAACTATGGAAATTCGTATGGTCCAAGTGGTGGCAATAATTTTGGTAACTCTGGCAATTATGGAAATAGTGGTGGTGGCAATTTCAATGGCGGCGGCGGAGGTGGACGTGGCGGTGGACGTTTCAACAATTATAATAACTATGGAAGGAATCCAAAGATGAGCCCTTGGGAATCAGGTGTATCTCCAGGAGGCGGAATGATGCCAAATATTCCTCCAAATCAAGTGGCTCTTGCTAGTGATTTATTATCAAAGCTTTTAGCCCCTAACCAGGTATGGATTTTTATTCATTTATTATACTATACTTTTTACCATAAGTTTTTTTATTTTAGCCTGCAATTTATTAAATGCATTATATTTTAATCATTAATTTATATTTTAATAATAAAAAAATTGAATATTCTAGGGTGGATATGGTGGTGGCCAAAATTGGGGTCCAAATCCTGGAATGATGAGAAGACAGGACTCATTTAAGGTAAAACTGGGTTTGATTTAAAAAAAATTAGTATTTAAGGTAATAGCAATTACACAATTAAAAATTCAACAAATTTAAAGAAAACAATTGAATAGGTTTTTAAAATATTCCTAATAGTAGTACCTATTAGGGAATTATTCAAATTAGGTGTTTGTACAATACTTGTGTAAACATGTTTAAGTATATCTAAATTTTCTATAATAATGGTTTCGATTTGCCTATTATATATTGCTGAGCGTTTTAGCTAATCTGAGTTTGGCCTGTTGCCGTTGGCAATTTGAATTCTGGAGCTGGCTGATTCGTTTCGCTGGCAATCGAATTATCAAACAAATTTCATAATCTCATCTGAGTTTGTTTTTCATTTGTTGTGCTCTATCGAATCTCTCTGTTCCTGGCACAATAATTGATCGGTTGTTTGATAACCGCCAGAACCAAAACCGGCGCAGGCCTGATAATCGCAATCGTAGACCTCCTCCAAAAAAGGACGATAAGAAAAAGGATTCTAAACCTGAAGCGGATAAAAATGACCAGAGGTAAGGATTCATTTCATAAAATCTATTACTCCGGATTTATATAAATAAATATTTATATATTTCTTCGCTGCTATTTTTACAAGCATTTGGCAACCTCTTCAGTTAAATTATTTTATCCGCCTATATATTCCATTCCATTCTATTGAAATATTAGAAGAAATAGGAATTATTATTTTCTACTCTTTTAACCCTTATGATTTATTATTATTCTTCTTTATACATAATTTTGTATTTTTAATGAAACATTTACTTTTGAATGGGTTAACAAACCAATTTTTGTAATATATGTAAAAATAATTCCTTAAGTATAATGTACACGAAGTAAGTATTTAGTGTTTTTAAACTAAGTGTTATTTTGTTATATTTATTTTGGGTATTAATATTAGTTTCAATAATGTATTACTGTATAGTATTTTCATTCATCTCTTCTTTAAAGTTAAATCATATCAAAGTACAGGTATCTCCTTAAAACATAAATAATTAATCATTAATCTTAATTATCTAAAATAATCAAATTATTATTTATTAAGTAATTCATAATTACTTACAAGTTAAAATCATAATTGTGTTTAATTAAATTCATTAAATTTTGGTTTATTTATTCTACATTGTTCTGATTAAATTAATGTTATTTATACATATATATTTCTATTATCTAACACTATTTTATTGTTTTGCATAAGTAATTTTATTCTGAAATTTAGACAAGCAGCCATTTATTACTTCAAAGTAAATGAAATATTATTTCTCACTGTTTACTACTAGAGGCGACATAACATAAACTTTATCTTGAAATCAATATTTTAAAGGCTTACCAATTCAATATCAAGCTTTTTACCCATATCCACTACTTAATCTAAATAATAATTTCTTTATTTTGCTATCCATATAAAGTATTTTAATTTAAAAATAATTGTTCATTTAATCTTAATGTACTATCTAGTAATTGTATTGTAATCACCTTATTGGTTATTTCATTTCCAAAATATTTTTATAAATAGAAATGAATTATTTTTTTGAGATAGGATTGTGAAAAATAAGTTGAATATTATAAATAGTTGTATAGTAAAAACATTTTCTTTAGTATTAAAGAATAAAAAACATGGTGTTTAAATTTTACGTATTTAACTTAAGACATCAATATTAATATCATATACTTTAAAGTATGGATTAGTTTCTTTTCTTCATGTAATTTAATTTTAATTATATGTCCAATATTTAATAAATATATTATTTCATATTTAACACATCAAACTTACTTAGGATAATCATATTTTAATATTTTCAAATATAAATGTACATGCTTTCTTGCTAATTTTATTTTGAATGTTATCCGTATTGATTTGTTACTAGTGTAAAAAAATTGATCATTCCCAACTTCAAAACTCTATTAAAACTCAAAAAATACTTCAATATTTTATAATATTCTTAACCATATTTTTTTGCATATAATAAATATTTGATACATTTATTTCTATTTTTACTAAATTTTCATCTATTGATATAAGTCCTACAATTTTGACTCCATAATGTTCAACATTTTATAAGATTTTGATACCGTTTAACAAAACAGTAGAAATATATATATATAATATTCATTATATATGATTTTTTTTAGTTTTTAGTAAAGTTAAGTTTTTATGATACATAACTAGATAGTAACAAATCAATACTTTATTTACTTATTAAAGACATAAATTGTTTATTTCTGTTTTTTTTTATTATTATTACTATTCTGACTTACAATATTTATTTTTGAATTTATTATACAATAGTTCATAGAAATTACTCAAATAAGTATTGGAACAAATCTTTCTATAAATTTGTACTTGATTTTTAATAAATATGTTTGTTATGTTATGGTTTCAAGTGTATAAGAACACAAATTATTGTTTCATATCTTTTAATTAGTTATCATTTAAAAATCATTATCTTAAGGTTTTAGATAAAAATTGTTTTGTTTTTTCATATATTTATAATCTCTTAAACTGAAATTGCCATTACTATATAGGATTTATAGCTTATTCCATATATAAATAATAATTTTCTAAATACATCGTTATTATATTTTGGTTTCTGAAAAGTCCTAATTATGTATATTATATTCTAATGAATTTTTTTTTTAAATTTATAACATTTTAGTAATGAAACAAATGGTGTCAAGAAAGAATCAACAGAAAAGGTAATTGTTTATATTTTTATTAAATATGTAAATAATATTTTAAGTTAAAAAAATATTAACATTTTATTTTATTATCTTGCCATTAGGAGCATATAGATTATGATGGTATTCCAACTGCTGTGTTGTTCTGCCACGTTTGTCAAAAACACATGTGGGATGGTGCTGTAAGTAGTAATAAATATATTTTATATTAAGTACTGAATGACAACAGATTTAATAATAACTATAATAAATTTTAGTCTTTCGAGAAGCATGTCCGTGGTCGTCCTCATGAATTAATGATGACATATTTAGATGAAGGGTACAAATTGCAAGTTGAGTTAATGCGTCATCAAATCAAAGCATCTGAAAATCAAAGAGAAATTGATTTGGAACGCATGCAAGCTCAGAATAAGGGTAAAGCCAAGCCATTGTTCCGTAATTATTGTCCTATGTGCAATATAAATTTCTATGGACCACTGACTGGCCATCGTAAGAGTGATCGCCATCGTGTAAGTCATTTTATATATAATTAAGTAAAATTAGTTAGAATGATTATTACCTGTTTATTTTTACAAACATAAATTTTCTTTAATTTTAGTCAAGAAATTGTTTGCATTTTGTTTATATCTTCTAATATTAAAGTAAATTATTTTATTTTTTAGAAATTGAAACAGTTCCTTCATCCAGAATGCAAGATGTGTGATATGTTATTCCACACTCGTTTAGAATGGGATGACCATAAATTGTCTTCAGATCATTTGCGTAAAGTAGGACACCAGCGCCGTCAATTTAATCCTGATCTCAAAGATGATGAATTTGAATTGCTCGATGTGATAATAATAAAAGACGATCCAGTAGAAACTCCTGTTGCAACAAAAAAAGCTATGCTTGATGATCTAGAAATAAAAGAAGAAGAAGAAGATGATGATGATGATGATGATGGTGGTGATGGTGATGATGCTACTGCTGCTGCCAGTACTACTGCTGCTGCCAGTACTACTGCTGCTGCCAGTACTACTGTTGCTGCCAGTACTACTGTTGCTGCTGCTGATGAAGGTGGTGATGATAACAACCCAATGGAAGTTAAGGAGGGAGTGGAGGATAATAAAGTTGATGAAGACTCTAAAATGGAAACAGACAATGAAGGTGATAAAGTAATTGAAGTAAATGATATTAAAGAAGAGACTGCTACTGTCAAAGAAAAACCTCCGGTGGTTAAGAAGGAGAAAGATGAAAAATATAATCCTGTAAATGTTGTTGGTCGTGAACTTGTTGTGAAGACTGGAGGACATGTCTGTCGTATATGTGCAATGTTTATGAGGAATGATGAAGAAGCTGAATTACATTGTCAGACTGCTTCACATTACATTAATTTCACTTCAGTCACTAAATTACACGTAAGTAAAATTCATGTTTTTAATGAACAAATTTAATTCACTATTTACCTTTAAAATTGTTTTACATAATAGTCACTATCACAAATAACAAAAATAATTATAACACATATTAACTTAATTAATGAATCATTCTGTTCATCTTTTAAATACACATTGATAATTTCTCACAAAGAATACTTTAAACGTTGTCACTGTTTTGTATCACGGATGTTAAATAAAGTTAAATTTATGTAAAATGAAATCATCTATACTTTCAAAGTTATTAAACATTAATATTATCATTTAGAAATGCATTAAAAATATCACTCTGGTTTCAGGCAAAAATCAACAACCGTAAACGGAAAATGATGGAAAATAAGAAAGAAGATGCCAATGGTGATGCAAATACAGAGGAGACTGAAGATGAAAAAGCAGTTAAAAGAGCTCGTTTGGTTGAATCTGAAACAGTAAATCCTGTAACTGAGCTAAATGGCACAGAAGAACTAGAAAATTCAAATGAAGTGGTTGACAATGTTGATATCGAAAATGCAAATGCTGAAGTACCTGCCGTCGTAGAAGTTGCTGATGGAGAGGTTAAGGAAGAAAAAACTGATGAAACTGAAGTTGCTGAGCCAGAACCGGCTAAAGAAGAAGCTCCTGCTCCTCCAGCTACCAAAACTACCCCGACACGAGGTAGAGGAGGAGCTCGTGGCCGCGGAGGAATAGCAAGAAGAGGAAGATCAAGCCGTTAAGATTACATGAATTTTCAAACTTGCAGCAGGTTCAAACAAGATTCAACACATTTTCATAATGACTTAGATTATCCAATAACTATTTACTATTTTTTGACCATTTTAAATAAATATTGTTTACATGTTTTTAAAATATCATTAGCCAATTTATAACAATAATTTCAAATCATTAACATTAATCAGTGTACCACGTATTTATGATTTTGTGTGACAATTCTATTACCGTTGAATTTCTCCTGTACAAAATTCATCAAAATTTATTTATTTAACTATCATACTCAAATTTGCATATCTATTTTATTTGTATTATTTGGTATTGACATTTTTACAGCTTCAATACTCTACAATTATTATTTTCTATTCAAATACAATAAAATAATTTTTAGGTTAAGCAAATTGGAAACAATTTCTTTTATTTTTTGATTTTTGTAATTATTTACAAATAGATAAAATTTAGGTTTATAGTGTAATCACTCATAAATTATATAATATATTTATATAAATAATATACATTCATATTTCATTAATATGTTAGAAGAAGAAAAAATTGGTTTTGACACGATATAATATAGTTAATATTTTATTTATAATATATTATAATCTAATCTAATTTTTAGTATTATATCAAGTTTAGAAACCTTTATAATTATGAATTAATTCAGTAAATTATTAGATGTATTTTCAAAAAGAAATGTTAAATTTTAAGCATTTGAGAAAAAAATGTAGTTTGCCCTGAATAGTATAATTTGTAAACTTTAATTTTTGTAATTTTTAACTAGATTGATCCTTCAATCTTCCGTATACTGGTATTAATGTGTATTGATGCATGTTAAATAATAAATAATAATTATCAATGAGCAAAACGGGTGTACTTAACATGTTAGTGTAATACATTAATGATTTTATGTACAACTAATAATCTTAACCTAATCGTCATAATATATAACTCTACATTCATAATATGTTACTCGCTAAACTGTTTGCCAATTTAATTGTTTTTAAGCGAATTGTACTTTTATACTGCATACATATATATATATATATATTTATATACAATGATTAATAAATTATAACTAATAATTACCTCACACCTACTAATGGTTTTGTTGTTAGCTTGGGCATATATATATATATATATTTATATGAAGTAACACGATGGTATGTGTCATATTACAATATTGTTGTGAATTTGAGTGACTGAATGTCTGCGGTCCCACGTCCACTGGTGGACGATGTGTCGTGTCTAACACTGATGGCAATGCGCCAGGAAAGGATTCGCCCGTGCGGTTTTTCGTCAATGGTGCATGACAGCGCGTTCTCACTAGTTTCGAGGCTAATTGATTGTACTAAAAAAATAAATAAATTATCGCGTCAACTTTATATTTAATATTATATTTCAACAAATGATTAGTTTATTATTAAAATTTCAAATCCAGCGTTATGATTAACTTTTTCCCAGTCGAGACCCGTGTGAAAGAGTTGGCAAGTAGTATAATATCAGTGCTGGGAAATGGCCAATATTTTTTACGCATCTATTATGCCGGTCATATCTAAAACTCGGGAGAGACGTGGAAAATTTAAGTCTACCGCGGGGACCTTTAATATCGTGTAAATTAATATTAATATTTTGTAATCTCGTAAAATTCGATTTTTCGCTTTTAAAAGCTGTTATAAGGTTTAGTAGACCCCTTGTGAAAGGGATTTTCGAAATTCAACCCCTAAGTGGGTTAAAAATGTAAAAAGTTATTTTTCGAAAATTAGAAGACGATAATGAAACTATGGAATTTGAAATCGTTATCGCCACCCAGTATAATCGACAATTTGAATTAGTAATTAGTAATTACTAGCAAACCTAGTTTGAACCGCAGAGCACGTAAAGTACAATCGTTTACCGGAAGAGTTGAATTCGCCTATAAAATATTGTTATCTATAAGTCTATGGGATTCGTATTGTATGCCTGAAACAGGACCCCAACTGAAAACAGATATATTCAAGTCGGTGTAGTTACGACCACGAAAAGAAATCTATAACGTCGATTACTGTCATGGACAAAAATTAAAAACTAATTGGTATTTACCATGACGTGGGAGGGGGCCACGTTTCCAGACTGCTGCGGGTTATCTCGTTAAATCGTTTTAAATATCATCGGCGCCGCGGTGCAATTATTATGTTATTAATTTATTATTATTTATTCGATGCGGGTCGACGTGGCAAGAGAAAAATTCGTATGTCAAAGGACAGTGTGGATATCAAGTCACGCCCCTGCTTTTTACGTGTGTCCATATTATCTCGATACACGTATTTTAGCGTTTAAGCTATAACTCCGAGAGGAAACGTCGTGTATTAACTTTTTCATAGCGTTTTTTTTCTTCTTACGACGACTTCTGAATAATTTCCCGTGACATATTTCGCGTTCTAAAAATTACAATCGTAAAATAATATACAAATAATTAGATAAAATAAACAAATATTAGAGGCACGGTGATTATATTATATTTGTCGCCAGAGAGGCGAGCCGCTATCGTATACGTTTGACGGACAATATATTTTAACAGTCGCGTGTACTTGTAAGTATTTTTCTCGTTTAACTAATTTGAGGTTCTTCGTTTTCGGTTGATATTATTACTTTGTTACATCCCTTGCGAGTTCGAGATCGATTGTCAACGGGGTAATAATAAGTATATCTATACAACAGTAAGTTTTTTTTTCTTTTCAATAAAGCACACTCCGATCGTAAGAGCACGGTCGTGTTAATGAAAAATCTTTTTTTTTATTTGGAAGTTTAGTAAGTAAGTACTATGAATTACGAAATTCACAGGACTAACACTGTTCACAGACACGTCCCTATATAATATGACCCAATAGTGGACGCAAAAATTAAGTAGAGAATATCATATCTATTACATACTTTATTATAGTTTGTGTGATGTCTGCGCGCGTGTGTTTAGTAAATGTGAAGATAAAACTTTTCCGTTTCTTGAAAATTAGCGAGTTTACTCTCACATCTGGAAAATACTGATATATCGTAACTGTTTCATCTGCGCGTGTAAACATTAATAATATATAAGTTTACGTATATATAAAATTTAAAGCGCGCGCTTTGTAAGTACACTCGCACCATACCATTGCAATTACCACGTATACGATATGCGTATACAAATTAAAAAGTGATACATATATTATTACTTGAAACTCGATAGATCGACATTTTTGACGGAGAAAAACATCGCTTTGAAAATGTCTACACACAGAACGTTGTTAGAATTCAATCGATAATGACATTACATGTGAAATTATTTTTCCACCCACTTGGACTTCTTTCGAGTGATGGAAATTCTATGGTATTATAATACACGCTCACTCACGCGGCGACTACAGCGATTCTTTTGGTCTCGTGCAATTGCACGAAGATAACAAAAACGACGACGACTTCGGGGGGTGGGGGGACCTCATCGTGAAAAAAAATCTCAATAGGTATAAGTGACTAGATAATTTCTCCATCTCTCTTTTTCCATAGCTTTACGACTATTTAATGTATTTTTAACGAACTTCAACCCTCCCCCCTCTCATCCCCCAAGGCGTATAGTATAATATTATTATAATATGTGGGTGCGCGCGACTATGATGATTACGCCGAGGGGGTCTGGATTTAACCCTTCCGATAATATTGTGTTTTCGTTTCCGACGCGGCCGCGTAGGACGACGACGAGATAAACGTGTGTATATTTTATGATGCTCGTGTAGCCGATTATACCCATATGATGTGGGCAGCATCGGCATCACATACATATTGGCCCCTACTTGAGTAATATACAGGCGCCTGCAGTATAAACACATATTATATAGGTCATAGTAGCCAAACTTAAGCCGGCCACAATAATAGAATAAATATACGAGTACACCGTTAACGTCACATATTTGACATTTGGTTCAAATTTAAATTAACGTTTCGCCTGAATAAATTATAATTGTCGCGGTGGTGGGAAAAGTTTAATAAAATATTGGCCCCGTCGATATCACAGTGGTAAGTATAGAGTAGTATTATAATAGTATAGTAATAAATAATAATACGTATAGTCACCGGAGCTCATTTTACCTATCGACCAATTTTCTTTCTGACCCAAGTCACGTTGTCTACAATATATTTCGGTGTGGAATTCTCAAACACGTCGTTAATTTATTTACACGGACATCGTGCACAGCTGGATTAAGACGTTTCAGGTCTATATTTTTACTAGTTTTCTCAACGACTGTCGAAAAAAGAAAACACAACTATAATAAGGATATACGTGTAAAAAATAGAAAATAAATAAACAAAATAATTATAATAATATTTAACGGTTAATAATCATAAAAATAGAGAGCGGATCTTTAGGTTTTTACATATTTTTATTGGCTTATGCAACTCGACGAGGATGAAAAATGTAGACGATTTATTCATCACAGAGTTCGTAGAAAAAAAATTTATTTTGCATATTAAAGCATATTTTGGACATTAGAAAATATTTATCATATTTTAGAATATATATTCCCATAATATTATTCATAAAAGATCAAAAATTATATTTCGTAAATATCAATTCGTGATTATCTAGCAACAAATTTTTCGGTACACCACTGACGGCTTGTCGGTGGCTTGCTGTTCGGTGTTCACGTTGGCTTGTAAAATAACGTAAGTATGGTAGCGCATACGAAAGTCACTCGAGTAAATTTAATTAAATTTAATCGAGTCGCGATAAATCGTAACGATATTTGACGACATTGCGCACTGTCGCGGAGAAAAACCAAAACGTGGCCGAAAAGAGCTTTCGGAACAGCCGTCGACACTATATACTGAACCGCCCCGGTCGGTGAGCTGCCGCCCGCCCTAGATTCGCGAGTCTCTCGATCGGTCGGGTTGCGTGGGCAACTCGGCTGTCATTGGTCGGGCGGATCGAGCAGCTTGGTTCTCATTGGCCGTGTGACACGCCCAGTTTTGTACTGTGACGCGAACTTTCCTGTCTCGTGCAAACCCACGCCTATTGTTATTCGTTTTATTACTATTACTATTGTTACGTTATTGTTTAATCATCACGAACTGGCCGGAAATAACGTGTTGTGTAACATTTCTTTGGATTTCCTGTTTTGTTGCGGAACAATGTGCCATGAAGCAATCTTGATCAATTGTAAGAATCCTAAAATTTCCAGACCGGCCCCTACACGATCAATTATATCACGCAATATCTAATATTGCGCAATATTTATATTGCGTGTCTGATACGAATATTTCCGCGTACTGCTTGATAAAGATTGTGCTTATTTGAAATTAATTGCGCAATATTGAAAAATGTGTACGTAAAGCGGCCTATAGACGTGCAATATTATTGCGCAATATCGGGGTTTGTACAATATAATTGATCGTGTGTAGTTAATATTGAAGAGTTGTGCAATATATTGTACGAAATCAAAAAAGTTTGAAATATATTGTGCAATTCGAAAAATATTGTGCCGTATATTGGTAATATTGTGCAGTATTCAGTAACGTAGTCGTCAGTTATAGATTGTACAACCATCAATATTAGCTCTACACGACTCAATTTAATTTCACAAACTCGATGGTTGTACAATAATATTGTACATCTATGGGCAGCCTATAATATATTGTACAATCCATATTGCACGTCTATGGGCCGCTTAAAAATGTGTACGTGTAGGCGCATATAATATCGTACAATAAAAGCTTTTCCTCGTCACCGTATCTTGTTTTGTAATTATTGGTAATGTCATTTCCAACAACTCGTTAAAACCGTCATTATTAGTGCTTAAAAAATTGTTGGTAATCCCTTGGTTCACTTGAGGTAGAGTGTCCAATACGCGACCCGTCGCGGAGGTAGGCACGCGGAGTCGCGAGCGCGTTTATCGGATAGGTCAAACGAAACAACGCCGTGGACCAGATATTATATCTGCCATCTGGTAGTGATCGTAGACGCGAAATCTGAAACAGTTCACGTTTCATATAATCGAACGAGAATTTATACCGAAAAGTACGATTATTCGTACTATTAATATTGATATAATAAATGCGCGTGAGCCTTTTGACGGGACGGCGTATTATTAAGAATTTAGTCACGTCGACAGAAATTATCGTGTGGCATTTTAAATTTTTAACTATATGATATTTTCACGTAAGCACGTCGTTTCGCGTTGAAAAGGCTCTCCGTCGTATCGTCTTTGTATTTTTGAAATAATAGAAAGAGATATGGGCTGCTAAAGTAAAATGAAACACAGTTAATTGTACTTTCATTTACATTGATGTTTTTACAGTTTTGATGTTGAATGTTGATATGTATTTGGTGGATTATAATGGGTGTTACAGTTTTTTTTTTCATTAATTCTAATCTAAAGTAAGTGAACAGATTGTTTAACATAAATAATAACCCACTTTACACAATTGAAAAGCATTTTTTCACAAGATTATAAGTTTATCTATTGTAAATATTTTAAAAAATTCTCTTTTCGTAATTTTACCCTTCTGACGCACGCCATTAGGTAGACTATTTCTCATGAAACTTTAGCCAAGTTATTATTTTGTAAATTTAAACAAATTTCGGAAGTAACCCGATATACTATAGAAAAATAAGGATTACTCTAATTTCACGTATCTATGAGAAATCAATTTAATACTTATATTATTTTAAAATCTAAACACATTAATTCCATAACAAGTTAAGAAATAATACGCGATACACCGTATGAAATGAATGATATTTAGAGGCTTACAGCTTTGACCTGGTTGCAGTAATATCTACCGACGACATTTTTAGAAACGCGAGAGAGAAAGTATAATAACGATAAGACTGGGGGGGAAAAAAAAACAAAATCCGAGACCTAAAAATATCGCGTATCGAATATTATTTTCCCCAATTTCTCGGTGAATACTCCAGTCAAGGGGTCGCGCGTTGTTTGTGCAGACCGTCGGTAACTGATATTTTTATTTTTCCGACACAACAGAAATAATGACTCGCTCGGGCCCCACAACAACGTATTATTAACACTGCGGCGTACATGCCCACGGGCGTGCTGCGCGATTGGCGGGAGGGGTTGGGGAAAACGTGGGGTTAGAATCCCCGTCGTTTTCGACGTTGCTATTTTTTTTCCCAAAGCATTCGCACTAATATTATGTCAATAACGTCCGTCGAATTTTAATAACAGTTCATTCTTATATTTAGGGGTGCTAAATAAAATTATTAGAATTTTTAACTGAAAATCGAGTAAGTAAAATTCAACGGGAAAAACAAATACAAAAAATTATATTCCGTTTTATACTTATGTAACATGCAAAGGGTTCCTTGAAAATTGTATCCTTTTTTATGTTCATGTCTGCATCAAAATGTATACGCAATTATATATTATATATTATATTATATCGCCACGCAAAAACGCCCGTTTTCAACGATTGAATCGATGTGGGGAGGGAGATGCAGTAAGTGCCTCATATTCTTTTTCCCATCATTTCGACGAACCGTTTTTTTTTTAAATTGCATTCAAGTCCGTATAAATCTAATGTGCTCCAAATATATATATATATATACAAATGCGTTTCTCCAGATTCTGTGATATAACAATAGACTGTAACTGTAACAACTTTTCCATCGTTCTTTTCTCACCAATACATGAATAAATATTATAGGGTCATACGTAAATACTGGGATTGAGAAACTGGCCCTCTGACAAAATACAGAAAAATTCTATTAGGTACTGCTGCTCATAATTGCTATAGATACCGGTATATACTTGTCAAACTACAGCGGTTCAAACATAGTTTTTAAAATAAGTTAGTCGATATTAGATACCTATTATTATACCTACTATTATCTATTATTCAATTTAAAATATATTATGATCAGGTGAACTTTTAATTCATATATTAAAAACAGTAAAATTATGTCAAAGTATAGGTGTAGCCATGTAGATACTTATTTATTAGCCACTTAAGATTTTAACCCTTTTCAATCCTGTCGATTATAATTGTACAACAAATATATGAGTAAATATATAAATAATATAAATGCAATTGTAAATTACCAGGTTAAATTTTAAATTCCAATGACCATTCACGTCAGAATTCAACCAGCTGTAAAATATTCTACCGTTTTGTTGTTTTTCAAACGTTTTAAATTATTGTCGATTCTTATTATTGCTCTACATACATTTAATGAATCGAAATTTGCTGTTTTGTATAGGTGTAAGGTATTCAATTACATAACCTATTTTTATAGCACTTGATTAAGACAGAGTTGAAAATTGAACGTTCAAGGGGATGGTCGAGTGCCTTTATTACCTATTATATAGCTTTTACGTGTTTATACACCTCTTATAATAAGTAACACACTGTTTTAATCCTGACGTGTTAAAATGAAAAAAATTAATCTTTGAAACGAGTCCAAGAGGTATGATGCAATTTTGCGATTTTAGTTTTTTAAGCCGCCGGCTTGCTCACACACAATGCACATATTATAATAATATGAAGTAGGTGCATAATGTACACAGTCATCACCGTCAAGACGCCGACCCCTATAACGGCTCTCAGTCTCAACAATGTAATGACTCACAGTTTTAAACGCGCAAATACGTTCTTTTATTTAAGTCTCAGACGTTCACCATAGCTTTTATAATATTACCAAGAAAATAAATGAAACGTACAATACGACAGGATATGAGCTACAGTGATTTAAATAGTAGAAGTTTATAATAAAATATTATAACAGTTATTTGTAAGCAGCAGCAAATGGAGAATATTATATTATTGAATCTTATAGATTTAAAACCGACAAAGAGAGGCGAAAGCGGAGTCGGGGAAATCGATGGGTATCATAAAGTGTATTTAAAATGTTATTGTTTATTTATTTTTTTATACGCTACACATAATTCAAGGAAAGGTCTTATTATAAAGCGTACTAGTGCAGGATTTACGGATTGAATAATTGGTCGCGCTGTATTGAGAAAACACACTAATATTTTTCAGACAGTAGACGATAATGAACTATTATTACGTTATGTATAATTTTGCCTATAACAGTAACCGTGCGATATAATAATATAGACATAAGGAGCACGAGTGTCTCCAAAAAATCACGAGCCTCTACCCGACCGACCAGATCTAAATCCCGTCAGTGTCATCGTTTTTAACACGAGTTAAAAGTATTTTTAAATATAATGATTTATTTATTATTCGTGTACAGCTTTGATGAATGATGTATGTAAAAAAAGACGCTGTACACATACGTACTCCCCCTATTATCGTCATCATATATCTATTATATACAATACGAGTATAAGCGTGGAGTGGCGGAAATTTATACGGTTTCTGTACGACATGTGCGATACGTGACACGTCCGTTCGCGTTATATGGTTATGTATTTTTTTATAAATAACATATACTATACAAGAGCATATTTCACGTTGTGCTTAACGGTATTATATTTACTCGACTCATCGAGTGTAAGGAAAATCAATAAATTAATTCAATGGCTATAAGAGAGAGAGAGAGAGAGAAAAGGTTAGAGAGCAATTTTTTATAAAACGACGTCCGAGAGGTAATTTTATTAAAAATCACTGTGGTATATCATTATAATGGGGCAATTTTAAACGGCAATAACGATTTGTGTTTCGTCAAACTCGCAATAAAATGGTTAAGTAATATTAATATAGCAATAGGTATACCTAATCGAATAATGTTAAAAATACAATATTATTGTTTCGAACAAAAGTAAATGGTATGAAGAGTTAGGCTTTAAGTGGCGTACCTGGTTGTTTAAAGATTCGGTACCATGAAACATACTTTATGAGTAGAGATCGATTCCGTGTTTGTAAAAGTAGACCGATTTTGCCACCAACCATACAACGCAAACAAATCCGTAAAATTCCACCGTTGAGACATTCCAATGATTACTTTTTGGTTTCTGGACACGCTTACACCTATAATAATTTAATACAAAAATATAAATAAAATAATATCCAGTCGAAATTAAAATATTGAACGTTTGTAATAATAACCACGCTCGGGCCAACGGTAATTGTTGTATCGCGCGTTTCAGCGTTGGGTGCTTTTACATACAACATTGTTTTACATTACAACTAATTTTAACGTTTGTTAAATGAACCGATGACTAAAAAACGGGCGCGTCAATTGTTTGGCTAACAAAGAAACGCATCGCGCGATTAATTAAATGCCTCATCGGTAGTCTACGATTTACCAACACACTATCTGAATAATGACGCCTACAATAATAATAGGTAGGCCTATTATATCCGTGACCAGTAACCCGCAGGGCCGCAATAACCAGCGTCATTACACTCATTACCGATCATCGGAGATATTTATAAACGATGCAGGTGATATAATATGTAAATAACAGTAAATTAAAAATTTATTAGCCCTGCAGTTGTACCTATATAACGGCTGGCAGCTGCGTAGGCACAGGCCGGTATGTATACGCGGTGCTCGAATAATAACCATTACCGGTGTACTCGATAAAGTAATAAATCTTCCATAACGTCTTGCGTTGCGAATTAAACGAGGATACTCGGTTCCGTCGAGATTTCAGATATACTCGTATTAATATATTATTAAATTAATACCGCAGCAGCCTGCAGTAAAAGTAGCACAGCAGACACGCGGTATAATAATAATATAACTGTATATAATATAGTGTATACCTAGAGCTAAATGTTAAATGTATTTACTCGGTGCGCTGTGTATATATATAAATATGTAATTTTTTTATTTTTTATTTATTCATTCCAAGCATTTTAATGAGCGCACACGTATATAGATGTGAAGTGAATACCCACGTCCCACGTAAAAATATTATAATGACGCTTATACCGGCGTAAGCCGTCGTCTTGGCGAACGTTAAGTTTACGAAAAATATAACAATACGTGTACTGAGAACGGTGAGAACGTTTTCTGTTGAAATGCCGAGTAACGAAGTAGGTACTTGCCTACGTATAAACTATAAAGTACGTAATATAATATACCTATTGCTGGCTGTGGCTTGTTATAAATGTTTATCGTAGTTTCGGAGATTGGGAGGTGGTTTGACTAAACTAATGCCCTGGGAAAGGTAAATCGATCACATAGGATTGTTTCGAATTTCGAAAAACTACGTTCCCCAAAAACAACAACTGTAACTGCATTAATCGGCAAAAGAACCCTGAGCGCGATCCACGCATATGATACATATCTTTCAGGTCTGCTACTTCCTCTATATATTATAATTACAAAAACATTAAATATTTCGTATATGTAACAGCGTAATTATTAAACTCGTCGTTTTTTTTCCCGATCGTCAGTTTTCGTTGGATGTTTTTTTTCTTTTCAAGAAAATTTATCATTTTTCTTCCAGCACATCAATGTATACTTGTCAACGCTAAATACAAATTATTTAAATAATTATACATAACTATATTGTCAACAAATTATGCATCTGAAAGGCGCCCGCCCTAGGTCACCTACCTTTGAGAATCGGCTCTGATCACTTCACCGAATGAACGTTTTAAAATATACTCCTATACTAGCTGACCCGGCAAACGTTGTTTTGCCATATATTTCTGGACTTCTGGTGAATTTAGTAGTATAAAAAATAACTAACTTAGTGTAAGTATGTGGCGACGGCGTCTACGATTGAAAGAGGAATGGAGCGCGCACGCACACAATTTCGGTAAAAGTTATGTAATAATATGATATTGCAAAATCAATACCTTTTGGTAAAGATCGTCGGGGTTTATCGATGACATAATAATTTATTTATGTATAAAATGCAAATTACCACGCACTCGTTGACCGTTGCATCTCAAAATCTAGCCCATGAAAAGTTTTTCCCGGTATGAGGGAGAAATAACGTTCTTCATTTTCAACCCCTTTAACCCCCTTAGGGGTTGAATTTTGGAAAATCTTTTCTTAAGGGGCCTCTGCTATATAAAACGAAACTATTGACCAAATTTAATACCACAAAGCTCCAGACGATATGTTTTAAAAAGAGGTGACTGTCAATTGTTATTCTTTTATTTGTCCAAACATTTCACATTGGGTTATCGAAAGTACTGGATTATCTGGGCTTTAATTTTATTAGATGTTACTTGGGTACTAGCATAGAACTAGTTGGAACAATTTTTTTTTTTTAATTAACGATGGGAGGAACTGACATTTTTTCGGGTAATCCGGGTCGGTCACATTGCGCCAGATCGATTCAATGTAGACGAAACGGTAAAACAAGAAGGGCGATAAACCGTAGTGCAACGGGAAAAAGTCACAGCTGCAGTCGTTAGACTTGATTTAAAAACAATGAGCGCAGAACATAATAATACTTACCTACTACTATACGTCATTGGCGGTGACGCCGCAGCGGATTTCCGACAGCCGGTTACTTGTCATATAAAATAATAATAAATAACAAGGCCCACCGCGTGCGTCGTCGCGCAATATTGATCACGTCAGCAATCAGCGGAAAATAGAACAAAAAAAAATTGATTTGCGAAAAAACTTGAAGACGGAAATTCATTTCGAGGTGGAATGAACTGTGTCGGACCAAACGGTATCAATGTATAAATAACGTTGAGATTTTCGCGCCGTTGGTAAAAAGGTAAACAATCTGACCACCCACACGCCGACCATAATACAACCAATGACGATATTATATCTTATATTCATCAGTTCATCACCATTTAATGTCTCGCCAATGCCGACTAAATTTAGTTACGAATTTTATTATATTATTTCAATGAAGTCATAGAAAACATTCTCGAAAATTCGAAAAAAACTATAAAACAGCTCGTAAAAATATAACGATAACTGCAACGAATGAAATAAAAGGTCCAATCAGAACACAAAATTGCCTAAAAATCGGCGACTCAATGAAATGAGCCAAATAAGTAAAAAACACAAAAACGAAAACTGGTTTCGAAAAACAACAACACAAAAAAGCCTAAAAATCGGCGACTCAAAGAAATGAGCAAAATAAGTAAAACCACAAAATAGCCTAAAAATCGGCGACTCAACAAAATGAGCAAAAATAAGTAAAAAACGAAAACAGGTTTCGAAAAAAAAACAAACACAAAATAGCCTAAAAATCGGCTCAAAGAAGAAACGAAAGTCTGACAGACCGCTAACGGTCCATGCAAACGGTTTCGTCGTCAGAGTTCGATTCCGTGTAATCGGAATCGTCGTCCAAGTCGGATTCCGTCTGCTCGGATCCGTCGTCGGCCGAGTCTGATTCCGCGTGCTCGGAGTGGTCCAAGACCGGATTCCAGCACATCGGCTCGGAAACGACCGGCTTCCAGCCTATCGGCTCGGAAACCACCGGCTTCCAGTAGTTCCAGCGCATCGGCTCAAAGAATTCCGGCTTCCAGCCTATCGGCCCGGAGACCACCGGCTTCCGGCAGTTCCAGCGCATCGGCTCAAAGAATTCCGGCTTCCAGCCTATCGGCCCGGAGACCACCGGCTTCCGGCAGTTCCAGCCCATCGGCTCGGAGACCGCCGGCTCCCAGTCCATGGGCTCAGAGTAGTCAGACGTCTCCCAGTCCATGGGCTCAGAGTAGTCAGACGTCTCCCAGTCCATGGGCTCGGAGCCGTCACCGGCAGCGACGATTTCCGTCGGCGAACGATGGAGTTTCGGTCGGCCGTGGTTGGCCACGACGGCGGCAGTTTTGTCGGCGGCAACGAATGCCCAAAACGGCGGACGCGGTCGTCGAACCGTCCCGTTCACCGAGTGCAGACGACAGCCGGAGCGAACGCCGTTTCCGGACGATCCGAAGATCGCCCGGTTACGACCGCCCTTGGTCAGTAAAGACCGGTGCTTACCGGACATGGCGAGCAGAGTTTTTTCACACAGTACGATAATAGAAAACAATACAAAATACGGTTTTGTGCGGATGGGCGTAAAGGCGAAATGGCAATGGGCGGCCGCAGCGATTTAGAAATTTGAGATTTTCCAAGTAAACGTAATTTTGTTGATTTTCGCGTAACCCGGGGTTCTCGTAGCGGCCGGCAGTTGTATTTTTAACACCAAAGAGATTTTATCATTTTTATTTATATCATAATTAACGAGACGATTTACATAATATTTTTAACCATGGGCGCCGGAACACTGGGGGCACTGCCCCCGCGGGAAAAATTCAGTGAGGGCACAGCTCAAGTTTTCACACTTCGATAATGGTCGTTTGCCGTTGATAAATCATTCTGGAGACAATCCAAATAGTTCCAAATGTTTAAAGAAAATTTAACTTCCAATCCGTGTTGTTTGTCAAAGGGCAATTTTTAAATGGTGCTTACAATAGATACTTTATTTTCGACCTATTATACACTGTCGTTGGCGCCCATGAATTCATTTTCAGGGGAGGGGGAAAACTTAAACCGAGTTTCCAAAGACTTATATTATATAGATAAACCATAGACCTGTAAAAAACGTTGATCAATACGATTAAAGATAATGTCGTCTTAAATCCGTCAAATCGTGGTGTCCAGTCTCAAGAAAATCAATTTTTCGTGGGTTTTATATTTTCCAGGGGGAGACATATCCCCCTCTATGGGCGCCCTTGCACACTGTCTAATAATGTTTCATTAAATTATTATACATGAGTGTTATTACATTATTATACTATACTTACGATAGTTGACGAATCGAGTATTTTTTTATTGTTGTGTTGGTTATGGTCCTATTTCTCTTTAAAATATAATTTATATTGAAATGTTCAGATAAATTAGAAGTAACACAAGCATAATAATTTATATTATTAAACATGTTCCAACAATACAGAATGAATGTGTCAACATGCAAAAAAAAACCCAGACTAATAATTGTTTTGATACATGTGTGGTTTTTTTTCTACACAATATCAATATGTAGTATATTAATATATTATATTATACCTTCCTGATAATATCGGTCGTTCACTTGCTCTTCCACGCCAGATTTTTACGGTTTAATTTGCACTACATAATTTAGTCAGTATGAAGGCTAGCACCATTGTTCTGTATTAGTTTTCTTGGTCTGACAGACGAGGATGAAATTGTTGTCTTAAAGGAACTGCGTCATAAATAAAAATACAGTTATGCGAGATTTAAATATTTTGCAGTTTGTTTTATTCTTAAAGGCTTAATAAAATTATAAAAAAAAAAAAATCATACAAACGAGATTCTTCCCATTACACTTGGATGATAGTAGTAAAAGTATAAAATAAATATAAAAAAAATCAATATTAATAGTATATAATTATTATATATATAATGATAAGAGAATAGTTTATTTTGAGAACATGAACATGCTATGAGAATTAGTTAATTACTAGTTAATTCGGCTACTCAAGAAATGCCGAAAAGCCTAAGAGGGGGAGGGGGGGGAAATATATTGTTCGAACAAAAACAAACTAGGTGGAAAACGCAGTGGAAATTGTTCTTGCTCGTTTTTTTTTTCACTTAAATAATAAAATTAATTTATACACTTAAAAACATAAAATATATATAATAATATGTATAAAATTATATAAATGGTAGAAAAATTTACATCATACAGAGAGGATATTGTCACCGAAATAGGAAATAATGGATTTTCATTAATTAAAAAAATAATAATAAAATGTCATATAATATGTATAGCTAAGCGGAATTTTTAATCGAGGTCCGATTTGTCTGGTCCCCATTTCAATTAAAGCGTAGGCCCAAACAAACACGTTCTTAACACATAAATAAAATGGATAATTAATTATAATTATTATACTTAAGAGTTATGCGTTAAGTTAATACCTGAGCTTATGATTTTTATCATAATTGTTTGATGGAGTCAATTTTACCAAACACATTTGTTTGACAATGCAAGTATATATAATTTCTTGTTCATGAGTACAAAAAATCAAAGTTTATAAAAAAAATTGGATTCATAGGTATTAATAATGTATGTTTTACATAACATTTACGTAACTTATAAATATAATATCATGTATGATTTTTTTAATTTTAATCAATAGTATAATGGTAGGTCGAAAGTGTTGGTGAAATCGCTTAATTTAAAATGATGGTGATGAGACTGTTTCGTTGTAACCAGCGCAAATACCGCTCATTTATCTTCTGGTTCTTTCTCTCCTTCATTCTTTGCATCAGCCTATGATAAAAATTTAATTACACATGACGGCATCATAGCATTATAACTTCATGCAAATAATATTATGATAAATATGTATTGATCATATTATAAATGGTAAATAAAAATAATTTCCACTCACTACTTTCTCTTCAGATTCCTTTACTTCTTTTTCAACAGTTTTGACGTCAGCGGCCTTCTTCTCTCCTCCTTCTTTAGGCTTGTCTTCAGCTGGTGGTGGTTTAGGCAAATGACTGTTTAAGTCTAGATTCTTACACATATCATCCCAGTCGGGGAAACATCTTTCCTTGATACGGTTAGTGTGCTCTACTAAATTTCCAAAATTGTCCACTAAATAATCTCGTAATTGGCATTCAACTTCTTTGTCTAAGAAGTACAATTGTGCCAAGTTAGCAAAAGCTACTACGTCCAACTGAAAAAGATATATTTTAGTTTAAAAAATTTGTTAGAACAGTATATCTATTATTTAATAATAATAAATAAAATTACAGTTGTAGGTTCATTTCCAAAGAAGTACAATTTGTCGCCTAAAACATCAGACAAAACTTTAAGATCATTCTGTCCAAATTCCAAAATCTCATCAGGCTTGTGAACTCCAATTCCTTGAGCTTTAACTTTTTTTAATCCCTGAGAATAGAAAACAATTTAATTAAATTTTAAAATTTAATAGAATTTTTATTTTAAAATACATACTCTTCGGCTATAGCTGTACTTAAAGAAGAAATTAAGAACAGCATTTGGAACCCATGTACCAAGTGAGTGTTGCAAATTCAGTTTGTATCCTTTGATAACATTTTCAGGAGTTTTTGTTTTCCACCACATTATAACCCTAAAACAATCATATCAAATAAAAAAACGATCAATTATAGAATAGTAATGAGACATACCAAACCAGCCTATTCTCAATCATTGAGATCATAGCATGTGATATGTTACGTTGATCTTGGCTCAATGCGGCGTCAATGTCTTTGCCGAATTTTTGACTAAGTTCTTTAATAATTAAAGTACTATCTGCAATTTCTTCACCATTCAATTCAATAAATGGCAATTGTCCTTTTTTAGAACGATGCTTCATTTTGTGGTCAACATTCTAAACATAAAAAATATATAAATTAATTTAACACTAACACAAGGAACAGATTAATGCATATTATATTTAATTGATTAATAGCCCTACAAAATGAGTTTATTAAATGTTATTTTTGTTTTATTGACATATATTAACATTGAAAAAAACAAAACTATGCTTATTATTTAAATTGTTTTTAGACCAGTAAAAGTATTTATATAATAGAGAAAAATAATGATCATCATCAGAAACAGAGATGCTTATCTGACGAGAAAAACTCTATCTGGGGCAACGACCTAACGTGATAACTTGAGAACGAAAGTATTTTTGGTTGCATAGAGGGAAGGAAAAAAAACACGAATTTTCTACTATTCAAAAATAAGGCCAAGAACCAAGGGAACTATGTTTTGTCCAGAGGCAGTAGACCTTGACGAAAAAGCAGATGAGTGACCAAGTGACCAAATACACAAACAACAAAAACGCTGTGCAAGAAACAGCTTAATGATGCATGAGCCAAAACAACACTTGAAAGAATAAAAACCCCGCTGATAGTCGTTAAAATCACACTCGACATGTACATAACCCAAATTCGACACATTAATAATCTAATGGATATTTAAGTTCATTTTTTTTATTAACATTCACTTATTCTGAATTATTTTTGGCTAGGCGCGCTCTCTCTATGCAAAATAATTTCCGTCACAAAATACGGTAAAACTGTATTTCTTGAATATTCTGAATATGAAAATGTATTTGGGGAGAGGAGAACACAAGTCAATAACCTCTTCCCCCTAAGAGTCATAAAAAACTTTACCGGTTTTTTCATACGATTGTTGTATTGAGAGGATTATTATTTTTATTTTTTTCAACTGCTTCCTTTGAGGTTTAATTAAAACGCAGCAAAGTGCGTTAAATAATGGCGGTGACTGACTTTTTAATTCCTAGAATAAAACACACCCTGTTGCATAATTGTGTTGTATGACTGTGCGTGCGACGCTCGAGTACTACCGAGTGACGGCGATAGTACGAGAAAATCCCTTATATGCAGCGCCGTCGCCGCCCGTTGGGTTTATTGAACTCCCAAGCACAGAGATACCACAGGCGGTCGTCATGGTGACGGCGACGACGGCGGCACAGGGTAGAGTGGCCGGGGAGGAGTTTATGGTTCAGACGGCGACAACTGTGTTATTGATCTCTTCACCATTAACACACACAGACACACACACACCCTTCCCTAGTGCAGCAGAAACTCGGGTAGAAACACATTTTTAAAAACCCGACGTAAAACAGTAATAGTCAGCCAATTTTTTTTTTAGGGTGGAGAAGAGGTGGGGAGGGTTGTCTCCCTATCACGTCGAGCCATTCTAAAGTACGCGAAAACTACTTTTTTCTTTTAGTTTTAACACCCAGAAAATGTAATTTCGGTTTATTCACGAAGTCGCGTTTGTGCGCTTTAAAGGAGAACTTGAGTCTATTTTAAACTATTAACTATTTTTAAACCGATCGATAGGATATTAACAGCACGCCCACACGACCCGTAAATTGTATTCACTATTCAATCACACGCAAGCACGCTCAATTCGACGGAACGAGATTTCCAAACTGGCCACCGCTCATAATACGTACTATGAGATATTATTATGTTCTATGAAAATAACGCCGTTTCCGGCGATTCGTTTGGACTCGATGATTATTTAATCGGGTCCAAATTATTTGTACACGCAGGCCGTCTCATCATAGAATATATAAATATTAAATATACGTACATTGATACAAGTGATTTAAATTGTGTTATTAAGGTCAAAGTTTCGTGTGAGCACGACCCGTAAGAAGCGTCGTACAATGGAATGCATGCACGTCGATGATAGCACGCACATTCCACGGGCCTTGTATATTCATAGACATTAGACACCCGTATATTATAAAAGCCCCCCTCTAGTCATTCTCTTTTTAAAACATGCTTCCGTCGATGGAGATCTATAGTCACAGTAATTAATTTAAATGCGTTCACTTCCCAGAACAACAATTATAAGAAATACCCATTAACAGTGTGGTGTGTCAGAAAAAAAAACATGTCACGTAGGGGCTAGGCTTTGAAATAATAAGAAATCTAACCGATACCGAGTTCTAGACAAAAATCTGAATTGTTCAACAAACGCCAGAAGCCTCATATCTAGACGACTATAATTAAATTTTTTTTAATAACGCAGCGGAATGTTAGGAGGAACACTAAAATTGTTTAATTGACCAATGAATATAAAACGCGTATACGTGTTAAAACCAAGTGAGTAGCTAAATAAGGAGATCGGAGGAGTATGGAAGAGGAAGTCCTCAGGACCGGGACGCGGAATATTATCATTGTCGACGATTAATGTCGCGCCGGACCGTCGGATACGCCTCCCCCTTTCCCCTTTGATACACACATACACACAATAAACGCAAGCAAGCAGCCGTAATAATAATAATAATAATAATAATATATTAAAAATGAGTACATGGTATTATTATTACGATTGTTGTAATCGACACACGACGAATACTATTAACTTTTGTCGGTAGCGGCAAAATACAGCCTCGTCTCTATTCTTTAATAAGGATGTACGCGAAAGTGAACAAGAATTGATACATATCTATCGTGCACGATATACACAAAAAGCTCGAGTTATGGGTATCCTTTTTACTTTTTGGGGGCTATCGACGGCAACGATCGTTGTCATTCATTCCACACGAGCGCGGTCTAACATCGACTATGCAGCCTTTCGTGTAGCTCATGAGTGACTCATCAGTGCATTTAATCATGTGGGTACGAAATAAAAAAAAGTATATTGTATCATATGACGAGACGGCAACGAAAATGGTAACTAATAAAAAATAAAAGTGCACTACTATTACAATATTATAATTTCATTACGAACTCGAGGGCATTAATGGGGTGAAAGTAACGGAGGGATAGACGCATATTATTTTTTACAATACTATATTTTTTTAAATCAACAGTGTAAGACTAAAAATGTATGTAAAAAAATGAGAAGAATTAGTCTTGAAAAATATATAAAAATGAGTGTGTCCATACGCTTGCAAATTCAAATTTAAATTTCCAAAAGTTCTGAGACATGGGGAAACTTTTCGAGACCAGCTCATAAGTTGAAAAAGAATGATCGGAGGGTTTTCTTGTCGATATACATTAGAATCACTATATATTTATACAAATTATAATATTTAGAATATAGTAAAGAGGACTTCGGTGCGGAAATAGGCGTCGTCGCATACGCCGACCACTGCTGTGAGTCCGAGCCTGTTTCCGCCAACAGGTTTCGCCGAAGAGCGTGCGCGCGATGGAATGCAATCCGTCGCGCGCATGGGGCCTTAATACAGAGTTGTTGCACCATACACATTTATAATAACAATAACGCAGTACATTTCGATAACGCGCGCGCGAAATATCCGGTTGTAAACGATATGCATACAATGCACCATTGTGCAGCACACTGCACTGCTATATGGATGTTCGCGAACGCGCTAAGAATAATAATAATAATAATATATACCGTCAACGGGCCTTGGGAGAAGAATATAATATTGTTTATTATGACATATGTCTGGGTTACTCTGGTTATCGTGTTGCGATTTAAAATATATAAAATGTCGAAATAGGGAAAACGAAAAAAATACGCCGTTAAAAATGGATGAGAGCCTAATCTGGCTTCTCCGACAGTGTATGATTAAACATTATTGGATCAATTAACACCAAACACTGTGTAATACGAATAATATATTTTTTTTAAACATTCACTCTTATTTAGAACAAAAAAGTTGTTTTGATAATAACAAATAATATTTTTTTCTTTTAGTGAACATAATATAGATGCGTACTATAGTGCGTAGAAGGTGTGGCATGTGTTAGCCGTGGTAGGTTGTTTACAGCGATAAGGAATGCTGCGCGTTGTATATATAAATATATATAATATTGTATTAAATAATACGCTTATGGAGCGTTTTATTTTAAACTACAAACGATAAACACTGGACTAAGATGACGATTACCGTCGAAAACAAGAAAAATAATTATTGAGTAACAGGAGATTTCACCAAATTTTTCAAGACACAATGACGGTGGTGTTAATCAAAACAACAGCAATCTTTTAGAAAAATAAAATTCAATTTCCCGTTTCTCTCTCGCAATTGCATTTCCACAAAATGGGATTCACTAAGGAAAATGCGTTTTGTAGTATCACGCCATAATGATTTCACCGGATTTCTACTTGTTAAAACGTTTCAATTACTAACAGTGAAAGCGTGTAATACATAATAAATATATATTTATGTATACCCGATGCATATTCTTTTTAAAATAGGAAAAACAGCGATGTACGTTTTTATATTAATAAAATATAAAGTGTAAAACACTAGTCTACCGCCATCGAATGGCACACGCGACGAGCTCTTGCCGACGAAATTGTATTAGTATATTAAATTACCAATTTCCGAAGTTGGTTGACAAAATTGATTTCTAAAAACGATACGTTCTAATTACTTACCAATCCACCATATTTATTTTCAGTCATTATTGCTTTTATTACTAATCGATATCAAACACAATATGGCAGACAGTTTTTATAGGGCATTAGATTTCAACTATTCGTTAAAGATAAACTATTGTTGAAAACTTACAAAAAAGTTCCCAGCACAAATTTAACATATTTCTCAACGTAAAACCCACTAATAAATTCATTTTTAATTATGCCTATAACCAAACTAAATCAATTAAGGACATATGATAAAAACACATACACGGTTAACTAAAATTATTTGGGTTTCAATTCATTAACTCGATAAAAATGAATATTGTAATAATCAAAGGACAATGGAGACTCAAGACTTATGGGCTTTTTTTTAATCTAATCAACAAATATTATAATTTTACATTATTTGGTTGTACCATGTATTAAATATACTGAATGTACGATAAAAATGAGGACTGTCAAAAGTTTGAAATATTATTTCGTAATCTATAAAATATTAATAAAGGGTTAATGAATACTCATAGTATGTTTAATGCTTTTACTGGATACTTTGAAGATAACTAACAATTCTTATTTTTTGATAACATTTATATTTATTTATATTTTTATATTAATATATTATAAAGAACCCTGATATAACTAATGTCATGCACATGACAATAATTGTTATAAGAAAAAACACATGTAACAACAGTGCACACATGTGATGAATGTTGCATATTGTTTCCCATGAATTTCTGTTATAAATGACATACAATTTTACGATCTAACCAATTTCTCATGGTTGATTAAAATATATTACACATATTTAAACCTCATTAAAATCTTTAGGTTTTCTTCAATATAAAAATAATTTATAAAGAATATTAAGTAGTCATTTAATAGTACCTAGCAACATTAATGGTTGAATTTATATGTTTGGTAAAATATTTCAGTAAAATCATCTTAATTTAATAGTTTATATTAAACATTAATATTATTAATATATTATTATTAAACCATTAAAACCAAATTATACCAACTGAATTATTTTAAGAATTTACTTTAAAATGTTTATAGGAATTTGAATAATAAGTATAAAAATAAACAATTCATAATTATTTTTATTAATCATAGAGCTTATTTTCTCAATTTTTATTAAACTTTGAACAGAGAAGAATTTTAAATAAATATATAATTATTAGTTTTATTATAAATAATATAGTAATAATAGTAAGTGCTATACGGGGTGCTATAGTAAATACATAACTAAAGACAAATTTTTTTAAATTTTGTAATTTTATGATCATGAATTGATTGGTAGACATTATGGTACCTATATAGTTTAAGGTACAATAGAATATATGCTTACTTAACATACAAATATTAACAAAATTAAATACCTATTTTTAGTTTTATCATATTTTAATCATAATTTAACCAAGCAGATACATAATATATGTCAATGCATCCCGACCGTTTTTAATCATATTTAGCATCCAAAGGTTATACCTAGTTTAATTTACTAGCAATTATACATTTTCGCTCTTTATATTATCTAGGTAATTAATATATAATTAGTTCAAAAATTTAGTTAACTCACTTACATAAAGATTACCTAGTGATTTTTAAGTATCTATTATTATGTTAAAACTTGACAATTATTTTAGATATTAAATAATTAAAATTGATTTAAAAATTAGCACAGAAATTTATATAAAAATATAATCAACAAATGAAATAATAAAAATTAAAACTTTAACTATTTGCTAAGAATTTTAGAATTAAATACCATTGCTTGCTTCCATATACATTATATAGGATATAATGACTTTAAGATAATAAAACATTGAACTATAAATGACAATATAATTATATATGCATGCCTTTAGTTAATTCTAAATCAAAGTACCTTTCAACTTATTAAATTTAGTAAGAAAAACTAATAAATCATAATTTTAATATATTGTTTGAAATTGCAATCTGGTATCATTTTTATGTTGTAAAAATACATCATACTACAAGAAAATTATAATAATATCTTTAAATTATAATTATAATATAAAAATGTATAAGGACGAAAAGTTGAGAAAACTGGTTTAAATATTTTAAAATCTTAATAATTATAGGAGTTTCAGACATATTTTTAAAAAAAAGAACATTTTATACAGTAGGTAATTACTTTTAATCTTAAAATATATTAAAAATGTTCTCTGCTACATTTAAATAAGAGAAATTCACAAATATTTAAGTGAAATAATACTTAAGAGTTCTCACTGGATTATCATAAAAATATTTAGTTTACCTGATATTTTTCAAAAATCTAAAGTAATAATTTACATTTCACTTTAGTAATTCTACATACCTGTTCAATTTTAATTAACTTTTTAATTGAAATTATTCATTGTTAAAAAATGGTTATAACAATTATTTACGAAAACACACAATAGAATGTATGTAAGAATTTAGTATTTGTTGATTTAACTAGGAACTTAGTGCACGTGCATTCAAATCATTAAGTTTAAAGTAATGACTAATGAGTATTATTCATAAATTGAAAAAATGTAATTTAGTTTTGATAATATACCGCAATGTTATTAATTTAAGATATTGATACCTACATGTAAACAAATTAGTATTTTTGTCAACCACTAATATGAAATAGCATATTATAATTAATTGTTCAAAGATTAACCATGGTATATGAAAATGAACTCTGTCTAGGTCATTAATTGTCAAAAGTATCAATAACACATTAGTGACATTGATGGTCATAATTTAAATTTGGAACGGAAGCATGACAGACAATAAGATAAATCTGTGAACCCAACAACCAAACCATGGCACTTAGTCTAACAGCCAATGTAAAAATGACACGGTCAATCAAATACCGTGAATACTTGCAACTAAAAAGGTTGAAAATGTATGATCTTAATACCACAATTACCTACTTAACTAGCAGGCAAAACATAAAAACCCAAGAACTAGTCAGTTAGGTATGTACACAAAATATGTATAGAAAAGATACTATACAACGCGAATAATATTAATCATCTATTAAGCACATGATATAGCAGAGCACTTACCTCGTACTTGAGTCCACCCAACCTGAGCCATGTCTCCACCTTAAGACAGTACGGGGACATGGACGGAATGACTGGTGTGCGCGAAAACTGATACAGATAGACGACGTCCTTATCGAAATTCTGTTTTTTCACAGCAAATTTAGGCTGTGGTGGTTCGGCAGGGACGGCAGGCGCCGCTTCCTTTTCTTCCTTCTCCGGCGCGGGTTTCTTGTCGTTTTCCAGTTTGTTGTTTGTCTCAGGCACAGCATCCCCTGCGTCCTTTACCGGTTCCTTGACGTCTTGGGGGACGCTTTTGGTTTCTTCCGTAGTAGCCGTAGTCATTTTTCCGGTTGGCTTTTGAATCGTTGTCGTTGACGTCGAGTGTGTAGTGTGTGGTCTTCTGCTAGCAGGGTGGCGGTGGTGAACACGCGCTACTCTCTACACGGCTTGTGGCGGCAACGACAACAGTAACTCTGCGCAGAAGATGGAAACAAAAAAAAAAAAAAACGACTTTATTCAAAAATTATTACCAACTGCGGCCGGCGATAGCGGCTTACAAGACACACACACACACGCACGCACGCACGCACGCACGCACACACACACCACACCAAGTCAAAAGACGTGCGTACGAAATAACGATCGAAATGATACGAAAACTCGTAAGTCTCGACGCGCGTCTTTTATCAGATGTGGTCGACGGGGGAAAAAAAGGTCGAGCGACGGGCGCGTACGTGGGTGCCGTGGAAAGATGAGTGAAATAAAGATAGAATAACGAAAAAAAATTCGTAAAAACGTACCGGCAGGTAAAAAGGACGCGACTTCGAATGCACGAATGACGAGCGGCGGCGGCCGGAGCACGGGTAGAACGTTGGTGCAGCCGGGTATCGCGTTGGTCAAGAGTGACGCTAACCCGGCGCGCGTGCGCATCGCGCGCCGTCCTTGACTAACGTTCCGACGCCACCGCCGCCACGCCCTCCCCACTACCACCACAACGGCAGCGGCCGCCGCCGCCGCCGCCGCCCCGTGCGCGCAGTGCTGTTTGGTCGCAGGGATGTAATATTATTATTATTCTTTTTTCCTTTTTTTTTCCACTATTATTATTATCATTTCGCCGCCCGAACGATTAAACCGGCCGGCGGTGGTTAGAGGAGGAGGAGGCCCTTTTTTTTTCTTCTCCTTTTCGTACTCCGGTAGTTTTGTGTTTCGCTAGCGAGCGAGCGCGCGCGCGCGCGCGCGATTGCTTTCCTCGTCGAAATCCGTCGACGAGACGCCCGGCGGCGGCGGCAGACGGTGATTTTTTTTTTCCACGACCTGCGGAGTCGTCGAGGCAGCGGCGGACGCGACGCGCGACGCATGTGTTTTCTCACGGCTTTTCGACTCGCGCCCCCGCCGTCCCCTTTACAAACATTATTTATTATTACTATTATTATTATTATTATTATTATGTATAGAAATATGCGCTCTCTGAGAGAGTGACGTGTATTTGTATTTCGTCGTAATAACAGTAGTATTATTATTATTATTACCAAAGCGGCTATAACGGCGGTTCGCCGCCGCCGCCGCCGCCGCCGCCTCTGCTACGCGGGGGGAAAATAAAACGAAAACCGTTGACACTTGTTGTCGGCCCGAATGCGCGCCACATAAGTAGCCCGTCTAGGTTACGAGCGCACGAGAAAGAAACCCGAATCTGTTCTCGTGTTTTTACAAGGTCGTGTGAACCACGCGTGTGACGGCGGCAGTGCCGGATATTTCGTTGCGTCCCTTAGAGCCCTAGCCCCGGAGTCCCCACGAAATGAAAATAGGCATCCACAGAATACGTTCGTTGCGTTCACCAAACATTTTTTAAATTTTATTTACATTTTTTAAATTTTTTGACAAGTCCTCAATCATCATACATACCTAGTGTTCTTCCTTGTAAAGAAAATCTTTTTGTAAACAAAAAAACTTTTCTTTTTCGCTAAGCGTTTGAGCGTTTTAACTTTTGATGAGTAAAAATAATAATACTAATTAAAATTAGTTGAAAGCGCACGAACTTCCCACACTAAAATATCCACCACGTGTATTTATATAGTGGATCAAATAAACCATCGATTCTCAATATTCCCCATTTGATGCAACGAGACGATGAAAATCTGTAACGAAGGTATTTAGGATTATTAGAGATACAAATATTTTTATCGCATTTCATATTAAATTTAATCGGGATTTTTTATAACCCGACAATGGAACTGATAACCAAAACCAAACATAAAATTGAATTTATTTATTACAAATTACAACAATACGGTATATACTATATTCGATACTTAAATGTGTATATTTTTCAGTGCCATAGGGTACTCCTCACACTACTCTTATAGTCTTACATAACTTTCAGCTGAAAAGAGTAAACCGCGATGATTAAATGATTTTAAGAAACTACACGAGAGGAAATTATATTTTATTCCCGCGCTGTATACAGTACCAATACTACACGGGCATTGTACTCGTATATTATACTGTATAATGTTATATATTTGATAAGACGAGGGAACTTGTAAATCGTCGAGTGCAAGGGAGTAGAGACTAAATGGAAAGGAGATTGTCTCACTGACAAATGGAATTGGGGCACGAGATAATGTAGGACGAACAACGAACGGGAAAGAATTAATAATTGATGAAGGAGAATAGTGTAATTGAAGCTAGTGGAGACGGTCCGGATAATAAAAAATGTGAAAATTGTGATGTGACTGAATAGAAAAAGTTAACTCTCGAATATGTATACGCCTAAGTACAGTTTTACATCTTTATTATCAGATATTTAGTTATCTTTTGTGTTATTTTAACAACCGAGCGCAAGCAGATAACTATAGAAACAAATTTTAAAAAGTAGACAACATTAAGTTATTTTAAAATTAAAATTCCCAACACTGAGCAATTATTAAGAGTACAAAACTTTTAGTAAAACTTGATTCAGTCATGCGGGTATATAAATTATAAATGTACGAATAAACTACAACAACACGGTGTACAAACTATATATAATGTAAATTATAATGGAAAATGCTGAAAAGTATTATTTTACTATGTTGCGTGACACGTGCGTGGCCTCACGTAGGTAGGTAGTATAGTAACTATCTTATAATTTTAAGATCTTGCATGCATAAATACTCAAGATTGTATTACTGGTTGTTGACATGTAGCAATTGGTCAAATACGTTTAAGTATTTATAAAAAATTTCCTGAACAAATTAAATATTTTATGGAAAAAGTGGTTGCATGAGCACCGAGAAGGGGTGTATTTCCTTGGTCGATAAAAATAGTATAAAATACAATTTTATAATATAAAATAAAAATAATTTGTATAAAAAAGAAGTATAAGATAAACAAAAATGATATTCAACATTTCAAAAGGAGCATATTAAACTAACATTTTATATCATTAAATAATTTATTAAAATATTGTTGATAGAAAACCTTTTTTTTAAGTGTTTGAATCAGAAACTTTGATAGAACTCGACAAAAAAAAAAAAAAAAAATGCAAAACTATTGATTTTAAGACTTAAGACTTTAAATTTCAATACAAGAATGATCACAGTTTGTTATTTTTGCCAATAAAATTTACTTTAACGTCATAAATATGGTATTAATATTTTGATAATAATATTTATAAGTAATAATATAAAAAGTTATTGTGAAACTTGGTTAATAGAAAGGATGATAGTCGTTACCGTTCACTTACTGACTTTTAACGAATTCACACACAAATTGTAGATACAATTGTATTGTTGATTAATTTAATGTTCACTTATTGGTTTAAGAGAACCAAAGCAAAAGCCAATAAGGATGATTTAATTTTAAAAGAATAATACGAGCAATGATTATAAAAAAAGAATGAATACTTATAAAGTATATATAAACTATATAAACTACGTAAGATATAACATTTTAAATACATTTCAGAATTTTTGTGCTGATTAGTGATTTGCGTTTATCACAAAGATTACTATTATTACTATCACCGAACATCAACACAATATGGTATAACACAATGATTTTCTTTTCATTTTAAAATTTAAATCTACTAAGATTTGAACGCAGCAAAGACATAAAATAATAATAATAATAATAACAACTTATCTGTATTTATACAATTATTTACACTTGACGACGTTGGACAACTTTGCACAATCTGTACATTATAGGCGGTAAGTATACCACGTATATGTAGGATGTCCCACTACATTAATATTTTTAATTATAATTAAATACAATTTTTAATCGGAGAAGGATAATTGTGTTTTCATTACACCAACTACTTAAAATAGTGAATTCCTCGCGGGTACCCCAGTAGGTAGTTGGTAATTTATACTGTCTTCGACTCAAAATCGTTTAGAATGTCCAATTTTTAAAATATTAAATATTAGGAATTATGCCAATAGCAAATTTTATGTTCATAAAATTTGAATATAAACAAAGAAAAAAACGTAAAAAATGCTAAACGTTTTATAACATCAAATATCAATATTTATCGATATACCGTAAACTGACGAGTATTTATACATTAAGTATAATATAGATAATTAAGTAAACGTAAATATTTTATTGCTGGAAAATTTGATTGTTCAGTTTAATATTGAATATAAAATGTATTTTAAAAGTAACTACGAAAGACTCGAAAGAGAGAATAAATAAAATAAAGAGTTACGACACAGAGAGGTCGGATAAATAAGTACTATAAACCAATGTTTTTATACTCAGTGTGTTTTTTTTAATTCAAAAGATTTAATGTTATGTCCTATTTCCGTACATTTGAATTTCATTAAAGTTGATTTAATTATTTTTGAAAAACATTTCTTTATCATCACATTAGATACAACGCCTGTATTCAATAATCGATTTATACAAACATTATAATATACGTAGATGGGTGTGTAAAAGTATAAATGTCAGTTATTATTTATGTCACCCATTTGTAAGCCTTATAGTATTAAACGTAAAAATAAAATAACTTTTGTGTTTACATTTACTTTACGTAAAATGTACTACTTTTACAACCATGATAGCGTGTCGAGAATTCCCGGAGTCCCTTGAAAATAATAAAGGGTTGTTTTTAATGATTTTTAAGGGATAAGAAAAAAATATTTACTGTCTATAGTATCTACTCTTACAATTATGTTACGAAATAATCAATGATAATAATTCATATAAATCACATTTTTGCTCTAAAGAGTATTTTTCTTTATAATTAAAGCATTTTAATTAGATATAATATGTTCAAAACCGAACAAATAGTCAAAATTCAAATTTAATTTTCTCTTTAAAATCAAGTACTTTTCGACTCGATATTCTTTATTAAATGTTTTTATAACAGGTAATTATTAAGTTGTGTGCAATTTCTAATGAATAAACACTGTCGTGTTTGTCAACAGAAAAATATAAAACAGAATGGAACATTGGACTATTATCTATTGCTTAATATGTTTTGTTTTTTTTAAAATAAAAATGCAAAAAAAATCAACTACTGAACCATAATATTGGATTGATAATTACTTTTTCCTATACATAACAAGTGTCTCGCTTAATTTATTAATCATTCTATACCTATATGAGGTAATTGTTTATTTAATTAATTGCCATAGAGACATTTATATTAATTGTGAAATTTAACAACAGAATTATTTGTTTTTCTTAGTCATTATTCAATAATTCAACGTAAGCCGTATCTACGTATATTACGATTACCTATGCTTACATTATTTTTCTTACTATAGGTAAGGACGTAACTATACGTAAGGCAAACCTACGTATTATGTTTATAATTGTTTTTGTGGTTTTCGAAATCTTAATGTGTATTATTTTGTGATGGAAACTTGGATTTCTATACATTTGTATCATAATTATTTTTTAATAATATTATAGGTATATTGTAATATTCATTGAAGTACTCGTAAATAATATAATACCCATCATGTTTGATTTATTTCATTTTTTTTAGTTCTGTACAGATGATTAATGGATTATGCATGAAATCATTGGATCAATGATCTCTCGTAATCACAATAACATCAGTGTTTTATTCTAACCATAACAATAACTGAGAATAAAAATTTCGGTGAATTTATTTTTATGTACCAATTAAATAAAATCTGACAGTGTTTTTTTATACCATTATTGACTATATAGTACCTACTAAACTTACGTTATTATTTTTCACATTCTATCGACTATAATAAGGCCTTGGAATGTTATTTATTTAATAAATTATAGTGTTATCTAATATAAGAGATAAAATAAGGCTTCTTTTCATCAAACAATATCAATTATTTATCTCGATAAAAATGTTAACAAAAAACAACAAATACGTACCTAGTATTCATCTTTTGGGAATGTTGTTATTAAAATGTTTATTTTAGAAGTCGTTTATCGAATCATAAATAAATTATTAGTTATTACGATTTACCTATTAACAATCTATAGAACTTTATCAGAATGTGTAAACATTTTATATAAAACGTGATATTAGAGTTCGGTGTGTGTTCAGACCAAGACGAAGTCACATTATATAAATATAAGTACACAACAATTCAACATGAACACACGAATACAATTATTAAGTGTTGAATAACTATTATTGATGGTTGGCCATTGCCCATTTGTATATATAGGTACTATACTACCTACTTAACTTATCAAGTTTGATGTCAAATTCATCGAATATTTAATTGACGCACATAATATGTACTTTTCAATCAAGTATTGGTAATATCATTTAATATCAAAATCAAACATGAGTAATATGTTCTGTTTTATAAAATTGTATACCCAAAACCAAAATAAACTATTACAAGACTACCTATATGAAAAAAATTCTATAAAACTTATTCTAATTTCATTGATCATTTATAAAATAAATTAAGATTATACATTCACGTATAAAAATATTACATAAAATAATAATTGGTAGGTAATAATAATACGAGTAAAAACAGTCAAGTTATTATCGATTGATTTTTTTGCTCTCGTATTCCATTATTTATTATCGTTAAACATATTTGTATATATTCAAATTAACAGTATAATAAAAGTATCAAAAATTTTTATATAGGTTCCAATCGAGTTTGAAACTTTGCGCACAAAAGGTAAGTATACCTATATATATATATACGTATATATATATTGCTATAGTAGTTACGCGTTTATTATTGCTATAAGTAATTTAATACATAATATATAATTAAATTCGTCGGGTGCAAGTCGTAGGAAGGTACCACCATTATACGCTAATCCGTTTGTACGCGTTCTTATGGCAACAAAATAATAATAATAATGAATAATAAACGTAAAATGTAAAACAACCTGCAGACGCGTTGCAGGTACCACGGCGGCTATGTGTGTAAATTGTAATAACACTAGCAGTAGGCACTATAGCAGTAGGCACTATAGCAGTGGTACACCTACCTAATAATTAGAGACCGGTGTGTACACATTATTGTCCATGTATTGTATATTAAATTAGAATTATTATTATAGAAGAAAATCACGCGCCCGCTTCCACGGCACAAGAAACGAGTGGTTCGGCCATTATACGTATAAAATATATATATATATATATATTAATGTGCAATATCATATACCTATAAAAGTATTGTATATAACACGACGTACTGGTGGTACCTACTGTATCAGAATCAGAGCTACTACGCGCGTATATAGTGTTTTTACATATTATAATACGTAAATTATAACGTATAAATAGCGATAAAATACGTTAGTAATTACAATGCGTAGGAAAAAAATTTCCCTCCCGGGCATATAACATTTAGATATATTATATATTATATAGTATATACATGCATATGTAATATGTACGTATTATGTATATTACGCACTTTGTGGACGTTATTCGATTCGCGATTAATTCGTGCACAACACGCGCGTCGAATGGCCACGACGACGAGGGCCGGGTTTGAATTTCAAATTTGGACTCGAAACGACGACGTGTATATTATCGTGTTTGCTTGTGTTTTGACACCTCGTTACTACGATACCGCCCGATGTGTCATCGTGTTGTCACACGGTGCACACTCGACCCTAAACCAAACCAACCTCCCCCGTCCCCGCCGCCAGGTAAATGCCGGTGATAGAGTTTCTATCGTACACCTACACTTAAAGATATTAAACACAGTGTCTGTCGGTGTTGGACGTTGATCGCTTTGATTTCGACCGCGTGTTGCACGAGAATCGTGCGATAAATTATAAATCTCTCATCGATCAGCACACACACACACACACACACACATATACACGTCGTAATACTCGTATACAAGTACAATAACTAATAAGTATCATATCGTACTCGTATCGAATTTATATGTATTATATCTTACTATGTATCGGTGAAGACCACCCTACGAATCGCGAGCCAATAATATATTAACTAATTTTAAAGCAATAAAAATAAACGACGAATTGATACCGGAGACAATAAAACTACCAAACTTCCAGTGTGATTCTAATGTTTTCAAATCACGTCTGATTCTTTGAATTAAACTTTAAAACTATTCTGCTGATTATTATTTGAAAAAATAAATTTATAGTTTTTCGTTTCGTAAAAATTGAATAGAATAAATTACAGCATCTATACCATTCGTACCCTCTTAAGGTCGGCACTGAATTTATGTCTGCAGTCGAGTAGCACAGTGTTATTTTATTACAGTGACGTAGTGAGAAATTCAGAAACGCCAGAGGCACAAATAAACTATAATAAATTAATATAATAATGTTAACCAAAAAGCACTATATTATATCAATTATTTGACGAACAGCTGAATTTTAATTCCTCTAAGCGTTCAAGCTCTCCCCTATTTTCGTCGACGAGTATATAGAACTTGCATTTGTGTGTAGAACAGTAGGAGGACTGCTGGGATGTTTGAACCCTTCGAGTATGCTCTGAAGCCCATACAAAATTATTAACGTGCACACTGTTCAGTGTTCACACGTTAATATGTATATGATAGCTCGACTTGTTCTTTAATAAAAGGTACTGATAAAAAATGGTTATTAGAATTACTATGTTTAACATTTTTTTGTATATTATTATAAATTTTAATTGAGTTATATTATCAACGATACGATGTATTTAGAAGATATGTTATTCAAATTTAGAAATTTAGTACCCCAAGGCATATAATAAAAATAAGCTTCTGAAACGTTTTTTTTTTTTTTTTGCTTCCTACCCTAACCGTTTCTTTAGATATGATTTTTTTTATTCATCAAAACATGAAGTACCTTCCTACTTTACTCTTTTTCCATTTTTCAAAATAACTTGAGCAATACAAATTTGTATGGATTGGGGTTACACACATCAAAGAACGTTATACTTTTCAGTCTGGAGTTAGTAAACATACTTTATTCGAACTCAAAAGACCGCTGTTCTCTCTATAACCGTGATATTATTATGAAATGTGAATAATTTTCGATCAAACTTGTAATTTTCTGTAAAGATGAATAATCATTTCAAAATAATTACTTGATTTCAATTGGAAACAAAAATGGGTATCTAACATGTCACGCAATGATCAATATAATATGTCGAATTTGAGTTTTGTGGTGCCCCTGCAAGATGCCCAAAATTGTTCGGGACCTTTAGTGATCTAGGCTTTTTCTGCTCGTACGTTAATTAAAAACTGAAAGTTTTCTGGTAACATGTGCAGAAAAGAATCACCGAATATATGTGTAACATACGATGCAGAGGACTTGTCAAAATTATTTAAACAAGCGATGTCTATAAATATTTGAGACTCTAGCACAACTCACTCGCAACTCGAAGACCTATAGTCTCACTCTTAAGTCTTAAATATGACGTATTATGGCCAATGGAATCGCCCCACGTGAACACCGTATACACACAATATTATTATACACTAAAAGTATAAACGTCCAGCACACGATGAGTGTGCGCGTACGATACACTGGTATCTTATGGTATTTCATGCGGTATGCGCCGCCGGCGGTGTTTCGAACGGAAAACCATAACGTCTCGGGCCCGTCTACATTAACGAATGGATCGTGTCCGAAAAAAAATCAAATTACCACTAAAAAAACGTAAATGTTTAGGAAAAGCACAGCTGTTGCTGCGAGTGTAAACTCACTGCAACGTATACAAACACGACGGTATAATATGTGTATATATTATACACCGACGTATTAAAATATACCTATATACATGTGTATAAATACGCGCTTGGCTCGCGTGGAAGACTTTGGGCGCTGCGTTTCTCACCAATAAAGCACGGGCGTTTATTTTTTTTTTTTACGCGTCACGCGTCTTCTGAGGCCTGTTATATAACACACATATATGTATGTCGAATATACGACTAATAACCATCGGAATGTCCTATTTCTGTGTGTATATTATTATTTCACACACGAAAAGTCGAATAATCCGCGCGCGGCAGTCGTGTGCCACCGCGGCCGCACGCTCGCGCGCGTATACCGTAATGTATTATTGTTTTTTTTTTTTTTTTTTTCATTCTTTCTCCATTCGATTATTTTCCCCGTCCGAAGCCGAAACCCGAGCGTTTTTGTCGTGTACTACTACGCGCGTATATACATTTTGTATTAAATTAGATTACGATATCATTACCGCCGGCGTTTTGCGCATGGCCGAGAGTAGAACGGCGAGATCGATTTTAAATTGACGCCGCCAAAAGCGAATTGCTCCCATTCATGTATGCGACGTATTACAAACGCTCGTCTGCCGCAGACAGACGTGGTACACGCACTTTCTTTCGCGCGGCCTTTGCCCGACCTGCAAAGCGTGCCTTATATTATACGTATATTATTGTATTTCTATATTATATAACATAATTCATTGTGTCTTACACAAAGACAAACTTTTCCATATAAATTACCACTACGCGTAGGCACGTTCTTCTCTCCCCCTTCCCGTTTTTATAATGGTAATTTGTATATTAAAATTAACGTTTCTTTACATAAAGACACATTTTCCCTAATATAACTTATATATATATGCACCTAATAATATGTAATAACAAACTATTGAATATATTTTTTACATTTATTATTGATGTTTAAATTTTAAATAATGCTTTGATCTCTTTCTATTTACTTTTAACATAAACAGTTGTTTATGGAGTACCACGTTAATATCACAATCGAATCAGTTTCAATACTTTAACGTTTCATTTTTAGAATACCTTGTATTTTTTTTTAAATATGGTACCCGAATTTCGATACAGGATCCGAGATATTTTAATAGCATGTATCATGTTACGAGATGAAAGATACAATTGTATCTTTGCTACGTATCTGTGATACCGTCTAACACTACACAGTGTACACATATACCTTGTATACGATATACCAACCTATACGAAAATGCTGTCTATTTAAAAACCCTAATAATATTATCAATTAGAATTATAGATAATTACGTTGTTTACGACATATTACATTTACTAATAATAATTATAGCTGGTAGTTCGTAATGCAAATATTAAAACATTATTATGTTAATTTTAGTACTCACGCGTCATGTTCTACAATCCTTGTGATCCTTGTGATTCCAGTGGCGCACATTGCTCTTAGAAAAAAGTAGCGAGCTGCTACCCTTATAATTTGTCGGGTGGAAAGAGCTTATGATAAAATTTAAAATTTTTGTTCGTCCATATTCATGATCATGTTGCCGTGGTGTACTCGGATCTTTCATACGTGCCACTCAATGCCTAAAGCCTAAAAATAAATGTACATGTAACTAAATTATATATAAGCAACAGTGTCTGAAAACGGGCGGTAGGGTATTATTATATTTACAATATTTACACGCTACACTTGAAAAATGACAATGTGCGCCACCGGGTGATTCTAATTGTATGATAAAATGCGTGTACGGAATCGTGAATGTATTTCATATTTTATACGTTACACGACAATAAAATATGTAATATATGTCGAAATACTTTTTTATTTCTATGTTAAGTCGATTTGAATGATATCAAATGATATCTGGTTAGAAATTCAGGTAAACAAATATAATATAATATTATGTGTGATTATGATGTGAGTAGTATTGCCAGTATTGGTAAACGGAGTTTAAAATTAGCATTGTCTTACAAGTCACGTTTAGAATAAACGCATTAAACAATTTAATATATCATAAACCTAATATAATATAATCTGTAGACGCCCACAATATATAAGACGCATTGTGAGTGTACCTACGTAAACAAGCGCAATTTGTTTTTTAATTTTAAAGTAGACAATTGCGAACGAAACAAAATTAAATAAGCGTACCTATTTCAGTTTAAATGTTTATGTGTTGTATTGTTATGGACGTTTTGATATGTTTTTATAAACATTTTAAATTCATGTTAAACCATCAATTTATGTTGAAGACGAGAAGTGACATCAAGACGATTATCCAATTCACTAAGTTTTTATATCTATTATCTTCAATTAATTTTAATGTTTTTTAAATTGGACCTGAAATATTTCAATTGCATAACTTCATATAATATTTTGTCGATTATTGATTAATATTATTTCTCAAAAACACACCTCAAAATTACATTTGTCGGTATTTAAAGTATTTCTTCGCCAAGTGTCCATGATAAGTTATAGTTTATAGGGACAAATACAATAACTCGGATTGCCGTCATCGAAACAATACAAAATAAGTTTATATTACATTTTATATTTTAAACTGAGAAAAATATATACTTTTTAACAATAGTTTTGTTTGTTTTTACTCAATTTATATGATAATAGAAAACTTCTACACATGGCGTAGTGTACGTATACTGTGTAAAGACAAACAAACCTAGCCCCCAGTCGTATTCAATCAGCGGGCCAGACATTTCAGATATTTGATACTTTATAGAGAGGTGAAACGTCACGGTGTATTTTAATGACAAACCGATGTCGTTTTAAAATATTTTTGGTTTAAAAAAAAAACTTTGCACTCATTTTTGGATTAATAAGTTAAAATAATTTTCGGTTCTATTTGGATAAAATGCGCAATTATAGTACCTACCTACTTCTTAAATCTAAGAATTTGATACGTACTTATTTAATTGTATTCGTCATATCTATTATATAATATTCATATTAGTTTATTTTATAGTTCAGAAGCATTAGAAGCTATTCAAACTATGACTTAAAAATTTCAATAATTATACTATCACAATTCATTTTTATAGGTTTTTAATTTTAAGTACGTTGGTGTGTATTAACGATTTCGATAACATTATCATATTTTGGCTTTAGATAAAATACGAACTTTTATGTTTTATAATTTATATCATCGGACATTTTGAAAAACAATATTTTAATTTTGAATAAGCACCACTGTAACAGGGGATTTTTACTACAATTTTTAATACGACGACACGACGTGGCATAGATTTATTAGTGTATAGTTTTGAACGTTTTGGTTAAACATTCGATATTTTAGTACAAGGTTAATCCATCAATTTAACTACGCTTAAAATAATTAAAATTCGTGGCTAATAGCTTTTTTACGAGCCCTTAATATTTGAAAATAATTTAGTTTTAACAATCGAACTTTACTCGGATTTATTTTTGGAATGTAATGATTTATCGTTGCATTCAAATACATACCTATTAGATGCCTATACAAATAATATACATCAGTCGAATGATTATAAATCGAACACAACTATTTTAGTGACCTACTATTATTTTTTTAATATGTAGTATGTATGTACCCTCTACCTGAAACGCCCGTAATGCTCGACTCGCAACGGTTACAACGACATCGACCCCGTCTCTCTCTCTCGATTTCCGACCCCCGGACGCTAACTGTACGCGTTCCCGTTTTTATTGCGTGTATTTAGTTTTCTGTAATAAAGTTCGCGTAAGTTTCAAAAGAATAAATCTTGCTGTTTTTTCATTATAATTGTGCAACATTCTTTTCCTTCTGTCGGAGTCAGATTGGTTTCCGGTGTTTCCACCCAATCAACACCAAATCGTGTCTAAAGAGCAAATTGATAACAATCAACCACTTGTATACATTTCTGTAGATTTTATACCCTCTAAAAATATAATTTATAGTTTGATTCAAATATGACGTTACAATTATTACACATTAATGTTAATATAATATATATGTGTGTGTGCGCGCGTTTGTATACTGTGCATTCCTTGATATACACGCACACACCCATTTTTGTCGTGTATACCACATGTTCCTTTTAATTCACGTTCGTATATAATTGGTTATATTAAATGGTTTAAATAGGTATAATGGAATTCTTGGCTGCAGTATAGCGTTATGGATTTTATTACCTCGCCTCTATTAAAGGCAATAATCCTATTATTATTAATATTTAAGAATTCATCTCGCGGCGAGTCAATGTACCAAACATTTTCAAGTTAAAATCAATTGGAGTTTTAAAAGAAAAAAATACAGTAAAACATTTACACCATACGATACGCACATACATACATAATATTTGCATTAATTTCATTTTGACTATTTGTTAATTGTATTGTTATAAAACTATTCACTGTTCAATATTGTACTGCTATAATTGTTTTTATAATTTGTGGACTACAAAGGTTACGCGTATTTCGTCACTGCTTAGATATTGTATGTTTTTATTAGCATTTAGAATACTAAATAATTAAAAACGAAATTATATGTGATTCGAATTAATTTTATTACACTTCCATGTATATTACATGTAATTTTCTTTTTTTATCAATGACACTATTTTTAATCTCATAGTTTAGACAACGTATATACATATATTATAGAAGCCATAAAGATCAATTATTTATACAAAAATCATATCTTATTATTTCATCTCAATTCTTGCGAAACAAATAGTTTAATGCTCGTATAATTTACGGTTTTATCGTCGTATGGCATTCTGCATTTATACGCTTATAATAGTAAATAAGTATACGTAGGTATCTATAAGTTTTATATATTATTATGTTAGTCCGCATTTTATAAACTTGATATTATTATTCTTGTGTTGTAGATTGTAGACTACACGAGTATGTAGAAGCAACACACACGATTAATCAAAATATTTGATTTTTTTTTTTCAAGTCTTTAAATCACTTAGGTAGCCTTTTGTTGGTGTACGAGTATAATGATAATTCGACGTGCTTTTATGAGCTGTCAGTTTTATTAAACCATTAAGGACGCTAAAAATACGCGTGAATAATAATAATGCCATACCTATTATAGGTAGAACATAGGTATAAGGTCAGAGGTAAGTATATTGTTAACGGATATAAGATATTCATTATAGCTGTACATACATACAAAGTGCAGGGACCTTTGGTACAATTAGTAACGGAGACGGGCTAGAGCGTTAGACTCAGGTGGAGATGGTATGTATAATAGGCCCAAAATAACTATATTTTTAAAAAAAATGTGTAAATATTAAAAATAAATATAATTTGATTATAAACGTATGTATTACAGATTCTATCGGTCTATTACGTTCTACATGATTAGTAAATCGAATCTAAGCATTTATTTCCATTTATAGAAGTCGATCAGATGATTTTGAAAATATTAATAGACAATATAATATTATGATCAGTACCGGCAAGAACAATTTTAAAATTATATAATATTTCTAATAAAGATTTTATGTCTCTAAACACATTTTAGAATTATTCATCAAATATAATGTGCTAATCATTAATAATTATACTTGATTTATTTCGTGTTATACATTTCCATATAATATGTATAATATTGATCATATGTATAATCAGATATTCTAATTAAATCGGGGAAAATTGGTAAAAGTAGTAACCGAATAAAAGTAATAAATCGGCACCTACCTCGATTACGCGTTTTCTAGGTTTTTTTTCATTTGTATTTTCTACACGTCAATTTCAATTTGTTCCATTTGTTTATGTATTCATCTTGATCGGTTATTTTGCAGTTACGGCACTACGACAGACATTTTAGATAGTATAATATAAACTTTGATTATATAATACATAGTATGTACCAATTACCAATATAATATCGACGGATGTATTAATACATGTGCCCAAGCTTGTATTGTGATGGTTTCATTGGATTATTGAAAACATCCCTTTCATTTCGTGCGTTGTATTCGTGTTAAAAAGGATTTTATCGTGTATTCGCGTGGGTATAAATGTGGGCGTTAAATGAATTAGGCTTCAAAACGAAATAATATGGCACGAAACCATACCATATCCTCTGCTATCATCTGCGTTTTCAATACAATAAATACGGTAATGCTCATTCTTATTACACGGCAGCATCTAATTGAATCGACGAAGTTTAAACTGAAAATAAATAGCAGTTTTATAATAAACTAGCTGACCCGGCAAACGTTGTTTTGCCATATATTTAAAGTGAATTTTGTAGTATAAAAAATAACTAACTTATTGTAAGTACTCGTATGTGGCGACGGCGTCTACGATTGAAAGAGGAATGGAACGCGCGCGCGCACGCAATTTCGGTAAAAGTTATGTAATAATATGTGACGTTGCAAAATCCATACCTTTTGGTAAAAATCGTCGGATTTTCGCTTTGATTGTAAACGTCACGATCAATCGGTCGGGTTTATCGACCAATGACAATAGATTTGCCTGCGATCGTATTCGACCGTCCAATGAAAAAAGTTCTATTGTATTCGTTCTATTGTTCATCGCACGCATGCAATTTCGGTAAAAGTTATGTAATAATATGATATTGCAAAATCTTTTTGGTAAAGATCGTCGGGTTTTCTGATGACATAATAATCTATTTATATAAAATGCAAATTACCACGTACTCGCTGATCGTTGCATCTCAAAATCTAGCCCGTGAAAAGTTTTTCCCGATATGAGGGAGAAATAATAACGTTCTTCATTTTCAACCCCTTTAACCCCCTTAGGGGTTGAATTTTGAAAAATAAGTTGGTAGATTTTTCATTATCATACATGCTAAGTTTCAAAAAAATCCGATCGAGAAATAACGTTTTCCATTGTTACCCCTTTTAACCCCCTTAGGGTTAATTTTCTTAATTTTTTTTTCGGAAGATCCTTCTCTCCTGACAATAACAAACACAACAAAGAAAAGAATAGGGATTCATTTTTATATAATATTATTTTTATCGATTTTAACCCTTTAAAAGCAAAATGTTGAAAATCGGGTGACGTGGTGACACTCGGGAAGGTATTTGGAACAACTCTGTAAAAAAAAAATTGAAAAAAGTTAAATAGCGTCGTCACAAAATGGGAACATAAAAAAGGCCTGTTCTTTTATATGTATATATAAAGGATATTCTACTTAATGACCCCAGCGATATTAATTCTAACCCGGCCAGTGGCCACATAGAATATTAAAAATCATAAAAAGTCTCTGCGATCAATACTTTTTGAGTTATGATGAAAATAAAAGTTCGATTTTGTCGAAAACCGATGTGCCGTGAATTTTGCTGTTTTTTGTTAGTTTTTCCCTAACAACTTTAAAACTGTTGAGAAATTCAAAAAATGACCTTCCCAATGCACCAACTATATGCCATTTAGGATCGAAAACCTTCAGGAAAGTTGTTGATAGGACAACGATTTCTGAGAGATAAGTCGATGACAGGCACTAAAAAAAAAAATAACACACATCATAAAATAATAAAACACACGTCATTTTTTTATTATCATCAAAAGCCACTTTAATTTATTAGAAATATATATTGGTATATCGTTCATGTATCACTTTGTATAATTATACATTTACGCTTGAATTATAGTTTTAATGGATAACTAAAAACTATGTTTAAATAAAGTACCTAATTTAATTAAGTAATATTATCTAATAATATGTTTGTAAAATGAACCAAGATAATTTATAGGGTTTAGGAGAGTACATATTTTAATTTTGACAAATTGGCCAGTTATTTCGACAAACACGATTGTAACAATAAGCATAATTATTTAATGAACTAACAAAACGTTTGTCAAAACTATCATAAATATTGATCAAAGAATATTGTTGAATCAATAAACAGATTGTTAAAGTGTTAAGGTTTGTACTGTTTGTAGGATTAACATAATTGCATACCTACCTAGTACCTATGCGTAAAGTCAACTGACTATTTAATGGTTCATTACTTCATTAGTTATTAGGTGGTTAGGTATTATTACGAACAAACAATGTGTCTGTTTAACGTAGAATTTTGATGAATATACGTTCTTTGCATGAAATTAATTAATTTATAGAACGATAACGATTGGTATGCCATTATAGTTTGATCGAAAAGATAGTTATTCGAATCAAAGATAATATCAAATATATAATCAAAGTATTCAGTGCATTATTACATAATATATTGGTACCTATTATGATGATTACCATAATTATGAAAAATGGATTAAACTAGGGAACCATTGTTGGGAATTAACTTAATTTGTCCGACGAAAAAATGTGTACAATATTACAATTATATAAATACATAATGAATATTATTAGAAAATATAGTTGGACTATTAAAAAGAAACTCAGGCTATAATAAATATTGACAGCATAGGCCATAGGTACTCTTACTTATGAATATTTATTTTATTTTATACTATAGTTTAATATTAATATAACTTGATAATAAATTAATATGTATAACCCAGCATATCTCGGAAAGTAGGAACAATAGTATTAAAAATAATACGACACATCATCAATGTTGAATGAATATCTTTAAAATTGATAAAAACGATATTAATTGCATAATAATAGAAACATATCTATTATCTACATTATGCATGTCATATGATATTATGAATGGATGTAATGTATGATCTGTATTTGGTATCGAACTATAATAGTTGATTTAAAAGTAACGTTATTCGCGTTTATAAAGGTTATGAATTTATTAATATTATAATTTAAAACTCGTCATTATAGGTTTCGGATTGTGAGGAAATATACATTAAAAAAAAAAAAAAAACAACTTCATTATCAAGGTAAAAAACAAACAGGCGAAAAAAATCAAAAAACTATTCAATAAGAAAAAACCATTGATAAACGAATATTTTTAGGTATAATAAATAATTATTTGTTTAATTTCAATATTGACAAATGCGATACGATACGATTCATTTAAAATTTTTAGGTACAGCCATGTTTAGAATTTAGGCACCCCGGGCCACTTAGGAAACGTCAACCCTCTTCAAAGGTTGGGTCTATTTTATTTTATAGTGTTGGAAAATGATGTAAAGATTATTATACGTAATTTTATTTTTCATTTTTAAATATATAAATAATTTTATAGCGTTAGCGTATTGTTTATTATTTTATTCCACGTAATCGTATAAAACTATAAAAGGGCTGGTCGTTGCATAATCATTTGCTGTTATAGGCGTAAACTAGAAAAAGAAAAGATGGATTGCCTCTATGAAAATTTATGAGGGTTGTGCCCAATTGATTTTTTTTTGCAAATTGTTAGATATGAAATAATATTATCAAAAAGACGAAGACTTTATTCAGAATAATATTATTCAATAACTAGGGCACTGATTTTATTTCATTAAAAAAAATTGTATTTAAAAAAAGAACATACTCGTAATATGACCTTATAAACAAAACAAAGAATTTCAAAAAAGAATTCGACTTTAAAACTCCTATACACAAATTAAATTTGCATTTATATTTTTATATCAATGGTTATAAATGTTATAATTTATGCCAAAATAATAATTACTTTTTTTTAATTATTTTTTAATTTATTATTATTATTATTAATTAATTATTCAAAAACATTGAATACTTGCACGTTTCATGATGATTATTTTTTAATAGTGATAATATAAATAAATTGATTATTTTCGAATATATACAAGAATTATATAAAATCAGGAAATTAAATCACAAAATAGCAAAAGGGCAAAGCGAATTAATCGATTATATTCATTTTATAAGATGAAACGAATTTTTGTTTAAAAATTATTTTTCCAACGTAAGTAAAATAAAACATTATTTGCTTTAAAATCCTTACCCCATTCATCACACCGCTTGGTTCGTTGGAACTTCCATTTTTATAATTTTTAAAAGGTTTTGTGTGTTATAAAAATGAACTTTTATATTTAATTAACATTACTTTTGGTCACACGAGCGTTGAGTCTACAGTTAAAACTGCAAATTAAAAATAAATGTATTTATTGGTTTTCTGTTTTACTATATAGTTAACATTAATATATCGAAGTGGAATAGTTTTTTGTTTTCGTTTGGAACAAGTGTGTGTTTATTGTATTTTAGTAGATAAAGTTGGTCCAACTCGAAGTGGCTATAAAAAAGTTTTTACATAAAATATTTACCATTTAGGAGTTTTACTGAGCGGGTAAGCTATTTACCCTTTTGTACGAAATACAATACATCATTGTTTATACATTTACTGGCTATACTAATAAAATTACATTATTCAGTTCAACGTCCTGATTTTTATAAAGAATAATATCGTATAAATGTATAATGCAAAAAAAAATTCGAAAACTTTTTGACATTGATTAGGTGATCTACAGACGTACAGTTAAACGAACACCTATTGTATTTGCTATACATATTGAACTAAATTACATTATCGATAAAGCAACAAAAACAATAGTAATTTACTAATTCCATAAACAAATTATGAATGCTTAAAAAAAAACGTTTGCATATTATGTTGATTAGCAATAGCCAAATAAAAAGTTTACAAAAATAATGTTATGTTATTTTATTTGATACCTATTAAATTTGATAAATAAATAATACACAATCATTATGTCTTTCTACGGACACGAGTGCATGATTAATACTGCAATAGTAAATTATTGTTCATATGACTTAGTTTTTTTTTTTTTTATAATAATATCAGTTATGTAAATGTTTTCGATGAAACTGTGGTAACTAAAATCGAAAATTATATTGTTAAAACAAACATAATATTATCTAGTACGGTAGTAAGTAGTACCTGTGTATTTTGATAGTCTGATGTGTTATGTGACCCTTTTACAAATTTTCCAGAAAAATTTTGTTTAGCCTACCACCTTAATATAGGTATCGCCACAATGAGATCAATTTCCTTTTATTTTTTTACAGAGTAATATTTCATTCTATACTACATGAGTCATGTCGATATTAGTCGGACTCGCATATTATAGTATGCATTACAAAACTATATTGACATATTTCATTTTTATTTACAATTATTATTATGCACATAATGTTACGCATGGTACATCGTAATTTTAATCATACGCTAAAAATGTTTTGAAAATATTCCGAAAATAATTTCTCTACGTACCGAGTTTTCAACATTTCATCGTATCATATTTACATATTCCATGGTGAATTCAATACGATTTTTTAGGGTATCGTTTGTCGTCAGCCGTGCAGTAATAGGATAATGATTTTCAATCATGAAAGGGACGCATGACTCATCGGTTGAATTTGTCGTTTTCGTCAACACCAATAACCATGCGCATAATAATACAAGTAGATAATACAAGTAGATAATAATACTTCCTAAATCACCAGACTCGAATTATACACGGGTATAATAATAACAGTAGAACACGTTTTATTAGGTAGGCGTGGATTTTATTTTAAATTGTACGCGGGAATAGAGAGTAGAAGAAGTGAACAAAACGTCCATTTCCTTCTGGATTATTTCTATGTTTTTAATTCTGAAACGTTCTTTATTCTTTAAAACGATTATAACAAAGATTAGTTAACTGATTAATATTTATTATCAAACGAAATCAAATTTAAAAACCCACTTAAACTGTTTTATTAATGTTTCGTCTGCATTGTATGCGAGGTATGTAGGTGAAGTGTAGTATTGTAAGTCTGCAATAGAATAGAGGAATTTAAACTACTTATGGAATTTGTATATTAACCCGAAACAGTACAATTCCATTAGTAAACATTTCAATGCTTTTTCGATCACGAAATAAATAAATGAAATCAATACTCAAAGCATTACATTGTGATTTCGGCCCGAAATTCCATTTAAAACAAATATTTACACGAGTATCTAAAAACGAAATTATTCGATGATAGGTATTTGATATAATTCTACTACGAGTTTTATTTAATAATCAAAGATCATCAAATAAATGTTCACATATTAAATGTGCTCAATTGGCAATGTATAAATTTATATAATATTTACCTTTGCCAAATATTAAATCACGAGGTACCAAACAATGATGAAAAAAAAATATTAGAAAAAACTCTCTAATGTCATCCATCCGTGAATTACTGAAATGTGTTATTTTATATGAGAATAAATAAATATGTACTGAGAAACATGAAATTTAAAAAAGAACCGAAACCCGTGACATTTTGCCCCTTGGAGTTTATTTTGTTTTAATTTTTTTTTATCGTAGCTAAGCATGATAATAACATTATGTTTATTTCCCCAAGGTCTCGTTTTTGTTGAAGTTATCAATCTGTTTTTCGTGACGTTATTAACCGAAGGAATTGTAATCGTTGTATTAAGCGAATTTCATTTTTAATAAATTATTAGAGATTAGACTAAAGATTTTGTCTTACGCTGTGGCATGCATATTGTTTGTATTTGGTTTTCGATCGATTAATATACGGTCACACTAGTGTACGACAATCGTAGATATGTCAAAGTGTGTTTTTAAAAGAAAAAATAATTTTAAAAAGCAGATAGATAAATGTTGTGAAACTAATAATTGTTTTTCGGAGCTCTCTAAATGTTTAAAAAGAACAATATTTAATCATTTTATTATAATCGGCTTTCGAATACAATTATTGTTATTTTTACGAATGAAAATGACTAAACAACTAAGGGTAATTTAATTATTTTTGTTACTGCTCTTTTTACCACCACGTTTATACAATTATATACTCCCTAGAATGAAATATGCACGGTTAAATTATCAAGATAAAATTAATTTATAATTTAAGTTGAAAAAACAACTTATCGAAAAATAACCTCATTAAAGTCTTCTACTAGTTTTCAACGTTCAGTATAGATTATAAGACAAGTTACTACTCACAATAACCGAACAAAAAAGTAAAATTAATACGATTATTGTGAAATCGTAAAATATTTTACTTCCTTTGTTCGGCGATTAAAAAATCTAGGTAAATTATTATGATTTCCTCCCTCCCCCTCCTATACATTAACTCATCGTCGATTGTGCTTGTGTCTGTGTGAATATTTTCATCGAATGAGTAATGTCTAACATCGTATACCTCCTATTCGTGTTGATTTCCTCGAAAGTGATGCATGATTTTCGTTGCATTATGAATAACACGAAGGTTGGACGCAGGGCCAATTTAAACCACACCCTTCCACCGTATCACACGCACGCGCCAATGTATACGAAAACGTTTAACGAACAAAGGAAAAGGACGCGCTTGGATTGGAATTTTCACGTTTCAGACGAGTTTTAACGATAACTATTACATGTTTACTTATACATGTTTTATGTATTAATAATTATATCAATACATTAGTACGTGAATTCTCGCATACCTTCGACCGGCGTGCTGCAAAAATCGATACACTTGCTACAGTCGTACGCGAAATTGCATTACGCGCGTTGCTTCATATCACATTCCAACCGTTACCCTGCATAATAATATTATTATTTTAAGGAAGGTCGCGAATTCGTCCATTGCCAATACAGCATACAAGTATGTTATTATATTATTGATGCAACTGCGTTGCAATCGAGTCTCAGTCAATTGTTTATGACGATTTCATACTTGGCGGGCGGGAGAGAAATATAGAATAGATGATATTTCTAAGACTGCCGATGACATTATTCGTTCGAAACGTAAAATGAATAATTAAAAACATGCGATTTATGTATTAGTATGTCAAGAAATTAAAATCAATAATAACGGGTTGATAATTATTGCAATTTTCTAATATCGTCTGTATTGTCGGCAAGTCTGAATAAATGGATTGAACAAAAAACATTGGACTAAATTTTAAATTTAAAAATTTTATACTCAAACAGCTGAACTCGTAACTACAGTTATCGTCATTAATTTCACAAACTAAAAATTTATTAACCATGTCATTTCTATCCGTCCGTAGGTACATAACGTACATGGTAAAAATGTAAAACGGGAACCTACGCGTATCGCGTGTAACAATCTACGTGATATATGCATGTACGAATAAAATATGTCTGTCGGTACCAATTTCGAATTTTTGTTAGTGCTAATCCTGCATTGTGTAGTTTTAATTTGTATGCTAATATTTGATACTGCAGGGTAACATTAATATATTGTAAAAATAATGTACTCGATGAATAACGCGAATTATACGTGGTAAATGGATTAATGGAAGAATTATTATACTAAAACTAAACCGCACCCATTGACATATATTTTTCTAAACTATTTTTAATTATTATTAAAAATGAACTTTCCGCCTAACCACGTATAATAATTGAAACACAAACGCATGTTATACTACTGTATTATCATAAAATGAACATTTTTCAAACCAGTTGAACATTTTTCATAGTAAAATTCACTAGGGATTTGATCACGGATGAAATTTGATTTAAGGACTAAATGGATTTGTCAAGAAATAACTATGATATTACACGTAGCCGTCGTCGCTTCATGAATATAGGGGTTAATATGTGGCCGAGCATTTCTCATTTGATTTCTTCATATCGTGTAAAATATATGAAGCATATATTTTTTTTAATTATTTTGTTTTTAAAGGCAGAAGAAAAAAAATGTAAAAACAGAACAATGACACAGCCCGAAAAAACAATAACACAACACATTGATCTTAGCGATAATATATATTATCTTGTATTCATTTTATGGCTTAATAAAGTTATTTATAGACATCCCGAAGGCTATTGAAATCGGAGTGATATAAATTATAATGGATAACGAATTAACCGACCGTGGGAGACTTAATGGATCGTCGGATGCGTTATATTTAACTTAAAATTTATAAAGGTTTTTAAAAAAACCAAACTAGGTTATTTGCCAAGGTTTGATTATATTTTTAAACTAAATATGTAAATTTTATGTCGTGCAACGTGACTATATTATATGTATACGAAAATAAACGCAGGGGTGTACCGAGGAGGTTTTTATTGGGGGATTTATGAGAATTACATAAAGAAAATAGTTTACCCATGAAGATTTTTTTTCATACAGTCTCATCAGTATAAATAGATTTTTTTTGTACCCCGTGGAGTTTCTCATTTTCCACTTAAAGGTGTCAGCAGTCGAATAACAACCATGATAAATAGTGCAACAAGGAAAATAAGTACAAGTACGAGTGTACCTAGAATAAAAAAATAGTCGTTAAGTTTCATGACATCGGTTAAGTGGTTTAGTGTGTCAAAGACGTACCTACCAAACTATTTATTTGTTCATACCAGTCGCATACCTTCTGAAAGTCGCACTAAAAATGATCATGAACGTGTTACTGCACGCGATTTAAGTTCAAAACAGTATATTATGACTTCAGCCGCTTGTCATTTTTCAATTGACCTCACTCCAAGCACTCTGGCGTCATAAATGATTCCACAGACGTCTCTGTATGTTATTTATACGTTTTTTTTCATTGAAAACGATCGCAGTCATGACCTTTTTCCAAATTTAAATGTGAACTTGGCATTTTCGTATATCTTATTTGTTTGAAAATCAATTTTTTTTTCCCGCTGACAGAAATTCAATTATTTGATTTTTTTTCTAAATGATAAAAAATAAATGTTCAAGCTGACTTATTTATTTTATTGGCATTTTACATCCAGGCGAGGTGGATTCAAAGAAAAAAGGGACATGCCTATTATTTATTCTTCTTTTAAATTTAGTTTTTACAAAAATATGAAATATATTTCTTGCCCGATATAATAATAATATTCGCTCGAGCATGCAACAGATCCACCATAGGTCGCGTGCGATCACCATTGTTAGTTATTACTGATGGCATTTTTTTTTTTTCAAATCGAATTGAAGGTGATTTATTTAATACTAAGGGCACCTCCTAATCCCTATATATTATTTTATGTACGTTTGTGAGCAATACGAAAAGATATCCTTTGTTTATTTATCCAAGTACAGAAACATTTAACAAAGTATTTTATTCATACCTACGTCATCCCACGTAGAAAGAATAAAACTGAATATTCTATAAAAACGTCACAGTTCCGTGATTAACTTTTTATCGCTTTTTTTCCCAGTACAAATTTACCAGTTTTTTTTATAATATTGCGGTCGAAAACCTCAATTAATATTATTTGTTATCGAATTCGATATTTATTCATATCCATTAAATTTGAATAAGTGTCGCAACTATAGAAAAACACACATGAAGACAATCGAGCGAAATTATTCAATTTATCTATTTATATATTGCCAAAACGTGTCTGAGTCATGAAAAATGTTTTCAGTTGACTGGTCATATGACTTAAATTGTAATTAAGTTTTCGTCGATTTGAAAATCGATAATTACTGGGTTATAGGTACCTCTAGTCTCTACACATGTTATTTCGTCCACGTTTTAAATTATTGAGGTATTTAAACTATTTAAGTAGATTTCATAGAAAAAAGTAAATAGCGTGGTCGCTCTGGATTTTACAATTTTATCAAGTCACCGACGGAATTTTAAGGCAGCGTGGGGGAGACATAGTCTTCCGTGAGTCTATGTGGCCTCCAAAATCTAGCAACTCAAATCGCGCTCATGCGGTTATAAACATACCAAAGGATTCAACATTACATAATATCTTAGATATTTGAACAATATTTATAATAATATTATGCAAATTTACTCACTAAAAGTATTATATTTCATTTGTTGTGGATTTTATCAATGCCCAAAAGCATTGTCTGTGACTGAATTGAATTAATCTAACGTTTTTCAATTTGAAGTTCGTAATTGTTCGTAATGTTCAAAAAAAGTTCACTTTTACTCCAAATATATGAACAGGGAAGTGTGTTAATTTTAAAACGGGGAGGGGGAGTCGTGAACTCCCCTTAGCCCCTCGTTTCGCTTTAATGAGGCGCAGAGTGAACGGAGGACATATTATTATTCATCATATGCGTCGAAAAGCCTTTTATTCATATTTTACGACTGTCGGGCGCCACTGTGCTGTGTTTGTGGGCCGTTTTTTTTTTAGAAATGTTGAGCCTGAGGCGCCGAAAAAGATCTCGTTTCTAGTATCGCTCAGGAGATCTGGAAAAAAAAAATGTCATCCAAAGAAGCCTTCATCTGTTTATGCTTTTGAAAATATTAATGGAGTACAAAATATTTCTTACTGAAGAATAAATATTAAATAAACTAATCTTAAATAACATAAAAGGCCTGTATCTCGGATATTACCGATGGATGACTCATTCGCATATGTTATGCTGTGATCTGATGTACATCTACTAGCTATTTCCGACAATATAATATGAATATCTTTGTTAGTAAAGTATGATATATACCAGCGTTTCCCAAACCATGGGTCGCGAAATTTTTTTGATGGGTCGCGACTCGTGGTTACGATTACAGTTATTTTAGTCGTAAATTGATAAACAGTATAAATAACTAGTATTGTAGAATGAATGACGTAAAGTTATTACGATTATGGAATAACATGTCACACATGACATGCGCATCAGTTTATCTGAAATTGTACCCCAGTGGGAAATTTTATGCAACAGTGTCCAAAATCAAAATCACACTAAATTTTCTACTATACTAATTTTTTGTATTTTTTTATAATTTATTTTATTTATTTATTAATCAAGTTATTATTATTCAGTATATTGTATTCGTATTGTATTTTATAAAAAACTCAATGAATGGATTATAATAAAAATCTTATTTATTTACGGAATACTTTTTTTTTGGGGGGGGGGGGGTCGCGTACCTAATAAAGATTAAATTTATGGGTCGCCATTGCAAAAAGGTTGGGAAACGCTGATATATACTAACTTGGTAGAGACTCAAAGTTTCAAGTTTTCATTTATCTTTTGAAAAAAAAAAATGTATCTTTTTTGTAACCCTGTAAATTTACATATAAATTTATATTATATTTGATTTTGTTTTTCTTTACTCTTTGTAGAGCTCTCTCAATACAACCCTGCCCTTAAGAAAAGTTAGATTAAAACCAAGTCAAAAATCATTAAACGATTAACCTAATATTGTACTAAGGGTTATTAACAAACTCACCAGTCGCCAAGGCAATGGTCACAGTAGCTTAAAATAAGTAGGAATACGTCAAAATATTATTAACGTGCATATTTACGATTACGTATTCTTATAAAACAAATGTTTCGTCAGTATAACTACACCACAATATGTTTACAAAATACATCAAACAGTTTTTGAAATTAAAAACATATTATGTATATATTTATCCAGTTCAATTTAAATGAGCATTTATTTCAAACAATTTTAATTACTCTTCATTGTTCAAATTAGTGCTAATCATATAAATTGTATCTACCCATTATCTGATAATTGGATAACTGATAAAAAAAATCAGTTAATTTAAATAGCCAAGATCAAAGCGGACCACAATAATTACTTTATATCGTTGAGACCATTTGATAGTTTTTACAATGGATTTGGTGCTGTAAATATTTTAAATTCAGATTTGTTATAAATGCAAACATAAAAATGAATAGTTTTGTCCGCCATTAGAGATGATTAACAGTTTTAAAACGTTCACATTTAAACAAAAGAATACGAATAAGATTCGTAATGACTAATGAGAATCCAATGGATAGAGCTAGAACAAAAATACAATTTGCTCATGAAATGTTCAACACTAGTTTAAATATACTTCAAAATTTGTCATAAATCATAACACGATACAACATTTTCAACAAACGGTTAACTCGTCAATTTTAATTTATATAAACAGCACTTACAGTCTTACATCTTAAAAAATTCAATCTTAACTTGTTGACATACTTGTTAACGAACTGGACTTTTATCTGTCGTCATGAAAAAAAGAAAAATGTACAGATCAAAAATGTATAAAAATATCTTGGTTTAATTTTTTTTTTATTATTTCAGGTCAACATATGTTAGAATAATACAATTTCACATAACTATGTTTCATTTAGTCTTAATTACTCGATAGATTTAAATTTACATAACCTACGGTTATATTCAATACAAAATTAATTTAACTAAATTATTTACATGTTATACATTATTCTTTAATTTGAAATATTAACGGAGCTTAATATGTCAAAAACAATAATATTGCTAAATTGATTAGAGACATTTATGAAGAGCCACTTCATCAATTCATTGCGTTAGAATATAGCATAACAATATTAAATAATAATATAAATATTTAATTTACAATGTTCTATTATTTAGTATTAATATATTACATGGAAAAAGTTTAATTCATCTATTAGTTTACAAAATAAATTCAATAACTTAAGGCTTCTAAAAGCACTAAAAAAATAAAAAATAAAAGAAATAGTAAAAAAAAGAACAATATTTTTTCACAAGGGCTTTGTTCCTAATAAAAATTGAAAATAGAAAAAAAACAAAATGAAGTAATAGCTTTAATATAAAAACATTTACCTAATAAATTAATATTTCAAAACTTAAAATGGTATGTGTTTTTATATTGTACAACCATGTTAGCAACATAAAATAGTTTTAATTTATTGCAACGAACGTTTTTCATTATTAGATGGCCTAAGAGGTACTGTCGCAGTAACAGCGTCTGGAAATCTTTGATGATAGCGCTCCAAACGTAAAAATTTAACAGTAACCAGTTTTCCTATAATAAAAAAAAAAATATTAAGAATTAAGGTGATTACTCTTATGTTTATTTTTTTGCATATTTTTTTGGTCATCTTTTATCAGTGCTTCCCAAAAATATTTTCATAGTTTTCATATTCACATCATATTAATACATTTATTCATTTAATTTTATACATATTTTGGAATTTTTAGCACATTTACGCAGACATATTTCTCATTTTTAAGTGCATTAAAAACATCCTAAGACCAGTAAGAATGTATAGTTTTATTACATAATAACTGAACATATTACGTACCATCATACCAAAAACCATGTAACTGTCTGTAAGCTTTTCCGGCTTCAGCAGGAGAGGTGCATTTAACATAAACACATCCTTCTTGACTACTACGATCAACAGAAAGATGTAAAACTTCAACACCATCACATTTTTCTAGAATAGCATCTTTAACACGTGTTTCACAATCAACTCCTATCATCCTGTGATAAAATAAATAAAAAATTTACTATTAATTACTATAATTCCATGATATCAATTATTAATTGAATTGAGATTATTTAAATTTTAATATTTAAATAGGAAAGTAAAAATATTTAACTCACGAATCAGGTCCAAACATGTGGCGGATTTTCAAACAAGACGTAGGACTTGGTTGTGGAGAGTTCATGCTACCTTCATTAGTTTCAAACGCTTGACCTTGCCAAACTTTTTTCCTAAAAATAAATATAAAAACTCATTACTTTAATTGTTTTAATGTAAAAAATGAAAGGGCATTGGTTTTCAAATGATTAAATTAAAAAAATGTAAAAATAAAACTTTTACATTAATTAATTTAAATTAATTAGTAATAATTTACTTCTAATGTATTAAAAAAATAGTTTATTATTCATTCGACATGTAATAAAACAAGTTTTCATACTAAAAATCATAGATTTAGACATAAATTAAAGGGGTTGAGTTTATTTTTTGCTGAACTATGAACAAAAAACTAACTTGTAAATTATTACTTATTATTTGTGTGTCGATGACGATTTAATAATGATCTTTTTATCTATATTCTATTATGAAAGCAATAATACGACAATGTGAATTTAAAAATCATTATAAATTTAAAATAGAATGGGATTAACAATATCACATATCACTGAAGGTTTAGTTGTGCAAAAATACACAGATTTCAATACTCAATTTGAAGTACATATAATGCTTCATCCCAAGTAAAGTATTCAAAAAGATTCGATCAAAAATTCAATAATTTTAAAAAATATGAATATTTTGAACGTAATATATTTATTTTTATTGTAATTTGATATTTGAACATAGGTAATATTGAGGTCCATGAGCCACTACTCACGCTGAACTAGGTGACATAGGTTGAACCCATCTCCATACTTGAAAGTCTTCTCCATCAATTTGTTGAACTTCAGACCTTACTCTTGATTCCGATTCAGTGAAATATTGTTCAACTTCAGCCCAAATTTTGGACTTTGCTAAAATAATAAAATAAAACTCACAGTGATAATGTATAATTTAAGAGAAATAAAATAAATAATTCTTTATACCTTGTCTTTCACTAGGTGGAATTAATTGATCACGTAAATGTATAATTGGTAAATAGCCTTCATTTGGTCGATATTGAGCTTGTTGTTTCAATAAATCAATTGTACTTTCAACTAATTGATTAACTTCTTGTTTGTGTTTTTCACTTTTTGTTGTAATATAACATATTCCAAAATAAAGACTGACAACAGACCATACCACTGAAAAAAAAAAGATTTTAATAAAATATGTAAAATATAAATAAATATGTAAACTTGAAAAAACAAATATAATGTATTAGTTCATAAAAAAAATTCATGAGAAACATATGATGTGATTTATAAGAAATTAATTTAAACAGTTGAGGTTAATTTACCTATTCCAATCCAAATAGTAAGATAAAACATGTTGGTAAAAATATTTTTTATCGCACACAAAATTGGTAAATTTGGTTGCACATTGATATTAAATGAAGTATCATCAAATCCAATTGGTGAATCAGAGTATGTTTTTGCAATGCTTTTAAAAAGTTCAACTAGATCTTCAATTTCTCTTGAAGGTATATTTTTACGAGTTGAAATATATTCAAATACATTTTGTGCCTCCATGGTTGGTTTTATATCAGAATTTTCACATTGGTTTTTTATATATTTATCTTGAACTTCAAATACCAAGGAACTATATAAACTTCGTATATTTTCTTGTTCCGTTTCACAATCTAATCCTTCGAGATTTTTTTTAGCACACAATGAGTTTAAAATATCTGCAAAATAGTAAAAACAATATAAATCAGTTAGGTATATTAATAATTTAATGTTATATCATATATATTATAGTAAAATTCCATTTTTTTTTTAAATAAATAAAAAAAAAATGTATATAATTTAAATTGGGATTAGGGTTTGTTCGTAAAACTAAATTTGATAATTAATGTAATGAAATTGTTGTTACTAAATACTGAATCGTATTGATTATCAGTCACATATAACAACTTGATTTAAATTAAAAAAAAGTGAATATCAGTAATCGATTAACCAAAAATTGAAATTTAACTGGTTTTTATCTAAATAAAAGAATTTGCAATACATTTTACCCCCGATTTAAGTTCACTTCAATCATGTAAAATTGGCATTAATTAGATTAGTTATACAGTAAAACCTTGGTAAGACAGAACCTCACTAAGCCAGAAATAAACACCACGTTTCTGTAAACAAGATTGGCTTAAACCCATGCTAAAATGAAAAATAACAACAAGAAAATACCAAACACAGATAATGGCTGAAGTTAATCCCATAGAATTGCATACACGATTAAGATATTGGCCAATACACGAGTTGTTTGAGATCAGCTTTATATGATTATCGTCATATTGTCAATACCTTTAGGTTATCAGAAATATTCTGTACAAAAAATATAAATTATATTAGTGATACAATCATGATCAATGAATGTAGGTAGAATATATATATAATAAATAATATTATAAAAGAATAAACAATAATTAGTTTAGCTTTTAATGGGTTTTTTTTTTTAATATTTTGGTGAACCCTCTCAAATTGGAAGCCCTGTCAAGACGGTCTTAAGCGATTTCGTCTTAGCGAGGTCTTACTGTACTTAGTATTAAACAGCTTATTTACTAACTATTAAAATTAATAAATGAGAATATTAATCATGATAAATATATAAATTTTATATTAAAATTCAAAAATAACAATTTGGCTGATTATAATTTTTTTTGAACATTACTAACAATTTTAATATTGAGATAAAGTTATTATTTTCATGAAAAGATTTTAAAAATGTAACTAACAAAGAGTAATAACAAAAATTGCAATGTAAATATGCTGTTATGTGTATAAAAATAGCATGTTATTAAAGTTTGGTGATTATAAACTACAGTAGAAACCGTTTAAAATGACACTGGTTATAATGACAGACGGTTTTAGCAAAATTACAATATTGTATTTACTAATCGTATCAGTTATTATGATGTTTGTATAATGACTATACAGACATTATGACGGTTTTTTTTTGGTTATTTTAGAAAAATGTTTGATTTGTAATGACTATTGACTGAATTACATTTATCGAAGGTAACATAACAACCGATAATACTATAATACTAATTATGTCGTTGTTTCAAAATCCTTTAGTCAGTGATATTCGTGAACTCGATTTTAGTTAATGTGCGATTGATTGTGTGATTAGTGTACATAAATTGTATGTTGAATTGTCAGAAAAATGAGCAAACAAAAACAATTCACGATTGAAGAAAAAGCTGATGTAACTTTTCATTTAAGAAAAGATGAAAAAAATGCCGGAATAGCGAATGAATTAGACGAAGGTCACTCTACAATTTCCAATATAAGGAAAGCTCAAGACAAAATAGTAGAGGAGTTTCACAACGAAAAATTATTCATTGAGAAACTACGAAATTGTACATTACATAATTTTCATATAAATATATAGTAGTTTTAATTTTTTTTTATAAACATTTTGGTTATAACGACTATCTGTTATTATTACCTATTTCGACGGGTCCTATGAATGTCATTATAAACGGTTTATATTGTGTAATGTAATGTAATACTGTGTCATTTGTTTAAATAAGAAGTTTAACTGAGAAATAAAATTTACAAAATTAACCAATCAACTATAGTAATTTAAATACATTTTGAAAGAATATCATTACCAGGTGGTAATACAACTGTGCTTGGTTGTATTGAAGTAAAGTATAATCCAAAAATTACTATGAAAAATCCAACAAAAAGTAATATGATATATTGAGTGTTTCTTGTATAGTTAGTTCCTTGATGTTTTTGTTGTGTAGGCTGAACATATCTCCTAGAACAAACAAAAATATAATTAAAATAAGCATTTATGCTTTTTATTTAAATAAAAAACTATAACAAACCTAGAATGTTGAGAATAAATTGATGAAACAGGTGATGGAAAATCAAATTGTGAAGTATTTGACACATCATTGTTAACTGTAAAATAAGTAAGTCAAACAATTAAGTAATAAGACAATATTTTAAAATAAAATTGTTTACTTTTTTATTGTTATATTTAAAACCAATTAAAATGTTTAATTACACATTTTAACTAATATACGTTTTAAATATACAATTAAAGTACAGTAACACTTCTCTTATATCAGAATAACTTGGGATCAATAAATTTGTCTTTTGTAAAGAGTTTTTCGTCATAGAAAGGTAGAATTTCATATATTATTTGAACCGGGACTCTTAACATTTACCATTATAAGAAGAATTAAGTCTAATAGAGGGACAATTAAAGAGAGATTTTAGTATACTTAAGTAAGGAGCTGAACATTTATTCTTAAACATACATTTATCTAATATTCAATTGCTATTAAAAAAAATAATATAATATATTTTGTAGTAAACTTAAAAAAACTAACATTTTTAAAAATTACTAGCTAAATTACTTACATTTTATTAATGTTTATAAATATTAATTACTGATCAATAATATAGTTTTTGTTTCTAAATAAAAAAATTTAATATTTTCTTTGCATGAGAAAAAAATAAATCATTATTCTATTGATAACATTAATTACATAATTGTCAAGGGGGGGTCAGGTGGATAAGGTGGCTTTGTTTAAATGCACAGTCACCAGGTCAACCTGGCCACCTACGGTATTGCTTTCCGAACAGGACGACTGCCTGGAAGGAAAAGACCGCTCGCCCCCTTACTAACAGTACTAACAGATTAATGAATTTAAAAAAATAATTGTCGAGACGAAATTAGTCAAGTTATTTAAAATCTCTTAAAAAAAGAAAAAAAAAATTATATAATTGTACATTTTTCTTTATTGAGGTAATCGAATGTAGGGATTAATATGACGGGTCTAATTTAATTCTCAAGTAAATTTAGCATCAATAACTTTTTCTCAATATATACCAACTATGTTCAATTTATATTATCAAAATTAAAGTTTATTTATAAAGGATAATATTAAATTTTTGTTTTTTATTTTCTACAACTAAAAGAAAAATTAGTTAAAAGCAAATATGATAAAAAAAATGGTTTTTTACTAGAGAAAAAATTAAGGCCAGGTACAAGCGTAGAAATCGACTTACTTTGTGATTGATTCATCATTTTTTCTTTCCACCTTTGAATAGCTCGATCGGCAAATGGAGTTTCAGTAATAGGATTTGAACGAGGTCTTCGAATAATAGGTTCTCTGGGTGATATATTTACACTTGAATCAAAAAGCCTAGGTATATGTTTATCAGTCTGTACTTCAGGTAGTTTGTTAGATTTTTTTGTTTCTGTAATATAATTCAATAGCATTAAAACATAAGGCGAATACTGGATAGCAATGGGAATGTTGACAGATTTAAATATTTCTTAAGACCAAATAAACAGAGAAACAGTAACCTGGTAACAAATATGAGTTTTGATCTTCGTCTTCGCTAGCAGAATTACTCCAGCTTGAAATGTTAATCAAAGACATATCTATCGGTTTAGGGGAGTCAATTGTTGGGCTCGGTTGTTTACTCTCGAGTTCAACGAGTTTCTTCAATAGCAACCTCCTGGTGGAATTAGTGACCGGCGGGACCACAGTATTGAACGCCAGCAAACGACGCCGCAATTCTTGGTCAGATATGTTTTCGCCCATGGTGTCTGTAAAAAGAACCGCACATTAATGAGTGCGACGCAATCGGCCGAGAAACGAAACGACGGTAAACCAACGACGATGGAAATGTACTGAATTATTATTATTATTATCCATCGGCGTACTGCAACTCGGGCAGTAGTCGACAGCGGTTTACCGAGTGATTAACATGAATTCAGGCGTAATACTCACGTTCGGGCAGCGTTGGCGGAGGAGACGGGTCGGACAACAAATATCCGTTCGACATTTATTCCATCAAAGGCGATTCAAAATTTTCAACGTGATAGGAGTGACCATAACACCGGGGGGGGGGGGGGAAATACGTTGGATTTCGACGACGACGGAGCCAGTTATATTATAGTGTGTTGCCCGCTACAGTCCACAGCGGATGCACCGGGTCGTATATTGATACTAGTTGCTAGACTACTTGCTGCACGTCTCGCGGTGGGATGCGACGGTTTTGTTATTATTGTTGTGTTTAACCTACAAGATTATTTATTGTAGAAAACTATGGAAAATTCCGTTATTTTAATCAGCAACCTTGGTCTGGGCACCGATACCGGAGAAATCGCCGTGTACAGGTACGCAGTACACACAACGGCCACGGCAGACCGGCATTGCGACTGTTTGTTGCGGCCCGCCAGTGTCGCCAACCGCGCACGGCGACTCGCGGCAAATGTATTATTATCGACGGAGAAATAAGACGGCGTGCGATCTTCGGGACATTGTGATTATGCAAGAGTTATGATCTGAGTTCTGGACTGTCTGTTCCGTTGTCAAAGATCTTCCCGGGGATCTTTAATCGTATGGCATCGAAGTAGTCTATAATCGCGCAGTCCATTGTATAACTACCGCCGTTATCGTTTCGTTATCAATGTTATCGTTTTATAAGTTGTATTATCAAAAATCAAATTTGAATACGTTTTTGAAAAACTCACATTATAATATAGGAAAACGTACCTTTAAGGTACGTACCTTTAAGGTACGTTTTCCTAGGAGCGCGTTTTTTGCGTCGTGTATGACGTATTACGCTTAGCGTATTACGTCATCCACTTATTCTTTTGAAATTAATCACACTGTTTTCCTACAGAGCGCAACACGTTGCGTGTCAGCGCAATAAGCTCGGCGCGATTCGCCGACTGACGAGAGAGGCAGTCTATTGCGTTGCGCGCAGCGTTTTATAGAAATTGTGGTTTTCTATTTTGCTATTTTATATTATATTAAAGTGTTTTAAAAATAATAAAATGCAAAAAAGTAGTTGTGTTGGGCCGAGCGTTCGTTTTTCGGGTGACGACGACGATCAGTTGATTGCATTTGTTAGTAATCATACAATATTATATGATTTGAAGAATCCGGATTTCAAAAACGCATTAAAAAAAGATCTCATATGGGAGGAAGCTGGAAAAATTCTGAACAGGACAGGTAAAAAGATATGTTTATATGTAGATTTTTTAGAGTTATTATTGCATATTTATTCTTAAAAACAACTTCATTTTTTCCTCATTTCGTATTTACTTTTCAATTTACACAATTTAATTTTATCAATTCATATATTTAGTCTGTTGTCGCAATGAAACCTGTTCCATATAATCCATATAAACATAGATTAAGTATATAGTATATTTAATCTATGACATATATTACTACGATTACACTTATATTTATATTTAAAAGTATGCATTTTATTGTAGTTAAGTACTCAATCTTCATGGTTAGTAAAATCCTGGGTACTGAAGTAATCAGTAAATCGACTTCTCACTTGAAATCCGTCAGACTTGGTAAAACCACCTGTACCTGCTAAAGGAATCATATTTTGTGTAGGGAAATCTTATCTTATATCTTTATCGATATAAAAATACTTAAAAACCCGATATATTTTCAAAAACCGATACCCGATTAAACCGATAGTACCAATATCGGATATCGGTATCAGCCCAGCTCTACTTAAAATGGCCAATATGAAAAAAAAATTATATAAAAAAAAAACAGAAAACTAGGTGTATGTGTATCTTTGTGTTTGATTGTTATAGGAACTGAGTGCAAGAAGCGATGGAAAAGTGTACGTGATCATTATAGGAGAGAAAAAAAGGAAGTGAAAGGAACAGGAAAAGCTGCTAAAAAAAAGAGAGCTGTTTACTGGGATTGCTTGAGATTTTTAGAAGTAGTGGAAGATGAAAGAGACAGTTTTTCAAACATATCCGAGCATGAAGTGACTGGCGTTGGCGATGAAGAAGATAAAGTAGTGGAAGAATGTGTTTCAACCGAGCAAAAGTCATACCAATCAACTCTTCCTATAACTTCTGTACACACTCCTACTGAACATACTCAGATGTCAAGTGGTCTAAAAACTCGCTCTGATGATTTTCAAATACCAAAATCAAATAAAAGGAAAGAAAATGCTTATATTAATAAATACTTAAAAGAAAAAAAGGAAGATAGGGATCATTTTAAAAAGTGCTTAGAAGAGCTTACAACACCAGAACCAGAAGAAGACGCAACAGACATGTTTTTCAAAACTGTAGCTGCTACTGTGAAAAAATTTCGTCCGGACCTCGTCACTAAGACAAAAGCAAAAATTTTTCAAATCACTACAGAAATGGAACTTTTGAACCAGCAGTCACTAAATATATAGAATTGTTATTCACTTTTTGCGCTATACACGCGATTTTTTAACAATAATATTATTAAAATACAGTTTTTAAATAAAAATTCAAATAAAAATTTAATTTAGACATTTTTTGTGACCACATTTTTGAAAGTGTTCGTAAATAATGGAATTATAAACTCATCGAACTGTTATACAGCCTACACTTATGTATAATCAATCATATATAATAATTTAATGAAACATTATTAGACAGTGTACGAGGGCGCCCATAGAGGGCGAGAGGGGGATATGTCTCCCCTGGAAAATATAAAACCCACGAAAAATTGATTATCTTTCTTGAGACTGGACACCACGATTTGACGGATTTAAGACGACATTATCTTAAATCGTATTGATCAACGTTTTTTAGAGGTCTATGGTTTATCTATATATAAGTCTTTGGAAACTCGGTTTAAGTTTTCCCCCTCCCCTGATAATGAATTCATGGGCGTCAATGACAGTGTATAATAGGTCGAAAATAAAGTATCTATTGTAAGCACCATTTAAAAATTGCCCTTTGACAAACAACACGGATTGGAAGTTAAATTTTCTTTAAACATTTGGAACTATTTGGATTGTCTCCAGAATGATTTATCAACGGCAAACGACCATTATCGAAGTGTGAAAACTTGAGCTGTGCCCTCACTGAATTTTTCCCGCGGGGGCAGTGCCCCCAGTGTTCCGGCGCCCATGGTTAAAAATATTATGTAAATCGTCTCGTTAATTATGATATAAATAAAAATGATAAAATCTCTTTGGTGTTAAAAATACAACTGCCGGCCGCTACGAGAACCCCGGGTTACGCGAAAATCAACAAAATTACGTTTACTTGGGAAATCTCAAATTTCTAAATCTCTGCGGCCGCCCATTGCCATTTCGCCTTTACGCCCATCCGCACAAAAACCGTATTTTGTATTGTTTTCTATTATCGTACTGTGTGAAAAAACTCTGCTCGCCATGTCCGGTAAGCACCGGTCTTTGCTGACCAAGGGCGGTCGTAACCGGGCGATCTTCGGATCGTCCGGAAACGGCGTTCGCTCCGGCTGTCGTCTGCACTCGGTGAACGGGACGGTTCGACGACCGCGTCCGCCGTTTTGGGCATTCGTTGCCGCCGACAAAACTGCCGCCGTCGTGGCCAACCACGGCCGACCGAAACTCCATCGTTCGCCGACGGAAATCGTCGCTGCCGGTGACGGCTCCGAGCCCATGGACTGGGAGACGTCTGACTACTCTGAGCCCATGGACTGGGAGACGTCTGACTACTCTGAGCCCATGGACTGGGAGCCGGCGGTCTCCGAGCCGATGGGCTGGAACTGCCGGAAGCCGGTGGTCTCCGGGCCGATAGGCTGGAAGCCGGAATTCTTTGAGCCGATGCGCTGGAACTGCCGGAAGCCGGTGGTCTCCGGGCCGATAGGCTGGAAGCCGGAATTCTTTGAGCCGATGCGCTGGAACTACTGGAAGCCGGTGGTTTCCGAGCCGATAGGCTGGAAGCCGGTCGTTTCCGAGCCGATGTGCTGGAATCCGGTCTTGGACCACTCCGAGCACTCGGACTCGGCCGACGACGGATCCGAGCAGACGGAATCCGACTTGGACGACGATTACGATAACACGGAATCGAACTCTGACGACGAAACCGTTTGCATGGACCGTTAGCGGTCTGTCAGACTTTCGTTTCTTCTTTGAGCCGATTTTTAGGCTATTTTGTGTTTGTTTTTTTTTCGAAACCTGTTTTCGTTTTTTACTTATTTTTGCTCATTTTGTTGAGTCGCCGATTTTTAGGCTATTTTGTGGTTTTACTTATTTTGCTCATTTCTTTGAGTCGCCGATTTTTAGGCTTTTTTGTGTTGTTGTTTTTCGAAACCAGTTTTCGTTTTTGTGTTTTTTACTTATTTGGCTCATTTCATTGAGTCGCCGATTTTTAGGCAATTTTGTGTTCTGATTGGACCCTTTATTTCATTCGTTGCAGTTATTGTTATATTTTTACGAGCTGTTTTATAGTTTTTTTTCGAATTTTTAAGAATGTTTTCTATGGCTTCATTGAAAACCGAATTTTTGAGAATGTTTTCTATGGCTTCATTGAAAACCGAATGTTCGAAAGTATTTTTATTGCTTTATTAAAAACCAAATTCTCGAGAATGTTTATAGAAAACATAGAGGTTGTGCCCGGCACCACTCTACATAGGTACTGTGCACCAACAGTATTAGTAATAATTTTGATATCTACCATAAACAAACATGAAACAATAGAGCAAAATTTCCATTGATGGTGTTGACATATGTACTCCTGTTAAATATTTTCTTGGGCAAAAATTAAAAATTATTCAATCAAAGAAAAGGAAAAAAAAGTCGAAAACTAAGATTTTTCAAATGTACAGGGCTACTGGATGTCTTTCTAATGGTTTTAATAGAATGTAATTTTCTAAAGTAACTTCAGTGCACACCAGAGGTTTTCAGAATTTACAGAGATGGTATAAAAATGTAATAAAATGTATGGTTTAGATTTTAATTTTCAACACAAATTGTTAATAATTTAACCAACATATACGTAGTATACAATTTAATCAACACAATTCATTTTACAAAATAGTTTTTTCTGTTTCTTTTATAAAAATATTAAAAAAAGCATTATTTTATAGGTCAAAAACCAAACGATTACTTATAACTACAAATAACACAACATCTTTGCTTGATAAAATAATTAAGAAGTAGTAAAAAAGAGATTTAATTGAATAACTACTACTCAAATACTATTTGGTAAAAAATTATATTGTTTAACATTTAGTTTTCACTATAATTTTAGTAACAGATAATAAATGAATAACAATTATTGAACTTCATAAAAACTGAGCCAAAATGCTTTTATTGGATATCAATTTTTAATTTTAAATCATATAATATAATATATTATAACATATTATGTTTAAATTAACTTTCAATAGTTATAATTTTAAATTGTTACATTACTCAGATAAATATAAAAATAATCAAAACATACAGTGTACATCTCATTTCATTTATTAATTAATAATTGTTATAGTATAATTAATACAGTTTTTATACAATAATTATTCAAACATTTGGTTTTAAGTATGGTTAACAAGTATATTACTTGGTTTTTATTTACTTTTATCAACTTTAATATATGAAAAATAGCTACACACGATCATCATTTTTACTTGCTTAATTTAAGATATGTTGAAGCCAAAGAAACATTTATCCTAAACTTTAACTGTTTTTTATGTTTTCATTATTATTCTTTATACTTGATTGTCCTTAAGCTTTCTTTCATTATTTTGACCTATTTTATAGGTTCACTGCAGTCTCTTTCCCTAATCATTTTTTTCATAGACAACATGTAAGAATGTTACAAAAAGGTAACATGATTTATTGTTTTATTAGGTATAACAAAATAAAACAATAAATATTAAGAACTTTTAAATACAATAAAATCAAAAATTATTTAGTAAAAAAATTATATTATTTGCTTATGTAAGTATAGTTTAATAATACTAAGTAAAAATAATTGTTCATAAAAGTAATGACATTGTTAAATGTCCCCTGATAATGTGTCAACATGTTTAACACTTCAGATGCTATATACCAGGTGATGTAGGTTGAACCCATTTCCAAACTTCGAAATCTTCACCGTCAATTTCCTGAACTTCAAATCTTACTCTTGATTCTGATTCAGTGAAATATTGTACTACTTCAGCCCAAATTTTTGATTTATCTAAAAGATAAAACAATCATTTAAGTGGTAAATATATATATATATATAATATTAAGAAAAACATGGTTTTATTTTTACCTTGCCTCTCATTGAATGGAATTAAATGATCACGTATATGTATTATTGGCAAATAACTTTCATCAGGTCGGTTTTCGGCTCGTTCTTTCAGTAAATTAATTGTACTCTCAACTAATTGATTTACTTCTTGCTTATATTTTTCACTTTTGGCCGTGATAAAGCATATAACAAAATATAAGCCAATGACAGAAAGTCCAACTGAAATTTTTTTTAAAATTTATAATAACATTAAATAATAAATGTAATACAAATAACTAATAAGAAATATAGAAAAAAAACATTTAAAAAATATGTAAATACCCACAAATACAAAATATAAACAATTGAGTAATTTGAATTAAATATAATATTTTCAAACAAGTTGAAAATGTATGTTTGAAAAAGCGTTGATTAAAAAGTAAATTTACATACAAGTATAACATTCAATAAGTTCTAATATATTTTATAAAAATATTATAATTAGTATGAAGAGTTATTCTTCAAAAAAATTGTATTTAAAAGACTTTCAAAAACTATTAAAAAAAGATACTGTAATAAAGTAATTTAGTAAAATATTTTATAAGAGCACAATATTAGTATTTTATATTTTTAACAATTTATTTATCATATTATATTATATAATTTATTAGTTATTTATATCTTATCCTGTGAAATCTGTGATAGAATTTACTTGTCTTGTTAGTAGTCACATAGAATGTCTAGTGTTAACTGCCTTTTAATTTGTACAATTGTACAAAACATTTGAGCAAAAATATTCAGTACGAATAGAACTTGATAAGTACCAAAACATTGTATTTGAAATAATTTATTGCAAACTCAAGAGAAAAAGAAAAAAGTAATTCAAATTATAAATAGTATTTAATGCTACAAAAAGTATTTCAAAATTAAAAGTAAAATATTTTACAATACTGTCTGTGTCAGATTCAACAATTAGTTCGTACATTCCAATGATATATTTTGATAAACAATTTATAAGACATAATTTAGTTTGAAAAAAATAATTTCAACCGCTATATAAAAACATCATTTATTTCAAAAGGGACGGTGAGCAACTTGAGGCCTACAGAGATTAAATATAAAATTATTATTATTTATTATTAAAAAAATTAAAATATTACAGTAACGCATCAAGCATTTAGTATCATTTAGTTGCAATAATTTTAAATAGATAAGTTTTTGCTAAATCAAAGTTTTTATAATTAATAATACACTTTAAGATAAAATTTGAATATGAATTAATTATTTATGAAAAAAATTAACGAACTAAATTTTTATTCTCATTGGGCTGCCATGTATCTAAAGCAGGCGTACACAACCCGCGAAAGTATTTCGCCCATGGAAATGTGAAATTTTAATAAAAAAATAGTCGAATAAATTTTGATAAATACTATTAAAAATATTATGTTTATTATTGTTCCGTTTCAAGGTACTTATTGTAGTGGACAAAAAAAACTCATTGGAATTCGGAAGCATATGTTGCCCGCAGTATAAATATAGACTTCTAATGTGACCTTAACTTAGAAAATGTTGGGCACGCCTAATCTAGAGTATTGGAGAAATAACGTTATTTGATATGATCAATATTTGATGCACCACCCAGAAAAAAAAAAAAATAGTTTTAAAAATAAACGTTTTAAATAATATTCTTAATTACTGAATAATATTAAGGAAAAATTAAATTTCATTCACACATACCTATTCCCAGCCATGTTGTTAGGAAGAACATATTGGAGAAAATATTTTTAACTGCACACATAACTGGCAAATTTGGTGGCACATTGATTTTAAATGAAGTATCAAAACCAATTGGAGAATCAGAATAGGTTTTTGCAATGCTTTTTAATAGTTCAATCAATTCTTCAATTTCTCTGGATGGCATATTTTCATGGGTCGAAATGTATTCAAATACAGTTTGTACATCAACAGTTGGTTCAATATCAACAGTATCGCATTGGTTCTTTAAATATCTATCTTGAACTTGAGACACCAATGAATTATACAAACGTTGCAATTTTTCTTGTTCAGCATCACAATTAGGCCCTTGTAAATTTTTTTTGGAGCATAATGAGCTTAAAATACCTGCAAATTTAAATAGATTAATGATTCATTTGACTTTAACATAGAAAATATTAATACTCTAATAAAGATAAAATTAGTTATTTTCAGTGAAACGTTGAATGCTTATAAGGTGTACATAAGAAAATATTAAGTTGAAAACCATGTATACAATAACTACTTGGTTCGACTTTAAAGATGTAAAAACTTTATAGAACTGTACAGATAAAAATATAAAAAGAATCAAAACTTGCATTAAAGTTTAATAAACAAATAATTATTAAATATTTTATTTTACTCCAAGTGGTTTGAGTTTAATTAACAAGTAATTGAAAAAATCATATGATTAAAATACATTAAAAATTCCAAACTTAAAATTGATAAAATTTGATACTTATATTTTTTTTGTGAATCATATGTTCACAAAATAAGAAATATGAGATTTTATAATTTTACAATTTAATTATACAACGTGTACATTAAAGATAACTGATTTCACTGTTGCACTGTCAATGTATTAATTTAAAAGAAAAAGTAAATTTCTAATAAATAATAATTATTAATTTGAATAAAAATATTTAAATAAATAAACAATAAATACCTGAAGGCAATACAACTGTACTTGGCTGTATTGAAATAAAATATAATCCAAAAATTAATGCGAAGAAACCAATAAAAAGAAGTATTATAATATATTGATTGTTTTTGGTATACAGATTTCCTGGAAATCTTTGTTGTGTTGATTGATAGTTTCTCCTAGTTAAAAATAATTATCACAATATATAAATAGATAACCATCTAACTATAGAAATGTTGTTTTTTGTTGTTGTAAAAAAGTATAAAACGAACCTTAAATTTTGAGGAGTCATTTTTATTGAAGGTGATGATGAATTAAATATTGAAGTATTTGACGTATCATCTGGTTCTGTAAATTAATGTAAGTATAAAACAATATAAATATAATTAAATTATTATCATCATAGTTTTAAATACAATTTACAGTTGAAGTTTATTCATAATACATAGTAAAGTAAAACTTTTAAAATATCAGATGCTTTTGGTTGCCGTGATTGTATCTCTATTCAGAGTGGAAGATGAGAAAATTGAGTGGATTTACTATTAAGTAGGTATGTCAATATTAGTAACTTTTTCTAGGTAAAGCAATTTAGAATCATGTATTATATACCCTGTTCAATCATACATTGTATATAAATAAAGTGCATATTATAATGTTCAATTTTATTTTAGAGATAAGTAAATTTATTAGAGCTATAAAGAACATAAAATAAATTGTATATGTAGTTTAAACCTGAATTTAAAAAATATGAATTTTTACCTTGTGACTTTTTCATCATTTTTTCTTTCCACCTTTGTATTGCTTGGTCAGCATGTGATTTAGTTTCGATTACAGAACTTGAGCGAAGATTTTGTGCAACTGGTGGTTCTGTTTTTGTTGGTTTACTAACTTTAGAATCAAAAAATGTAGTTGTTACTTTTTCTGATGGTTCATGTGATGTTTCATTACTAGACTTTTTTATTTCTATTAATTAATTTAAAAATGAATAAAAGATTAATGGAAAATAGTTTATAATAATTGTATAAAACATCTTAAATAAAATTAATATAAATACCTGGTGACAAATAGAAATCTTGATTTTGATCAGTTCCATTTTTCCAACTGGATACATTCATAAAAGATGTTTCATTTGATTTAGGCGAAGAACTTGCCATGTATGGATTGGTTGGTAGAATAGAACGTCCAAATGAACTATTATCAACCTCAGAATCTGATGTGTCAAATGGATCTGGAGCTCGATACGTCCGCCGGCGCCGCGTACTTTTTCTAGGACTATCAGCATTATCAAATGTGGTATGTTGAGATTGCTGAACACTTTCTACAGAAGATGAAATCATAACCGATTCATTGGTACTGCTTGCTGGAGCCTTTGCCTTTGGAGGAGGCATAATTTTTGATGCAGCATTTTTGTCTGTTTGACCACTTTCAAAATTGGCAAGTTTTTTAAGCAATATCTTTCTAGTTGAATCTGTGACAGGAGGTACCGCTGCAGTATATGCCAGTAACCGACGCCGCAGTTGTTGATCCGAAATTTTATCACCCATGGCGTCTGAAATGAAAATTATAAGACATTAGACATATAACACGAACAAATGACAACAGTAATATTAATCATAAATGTCTTTAAATAATAGTAATATGAGATATGAATTTAAAGTGGAGGGGAAATATTTTTGTTGACATTAAACATGATACTTACATTTGGAATTTGGATTGTATTAATAAAATAAATGTAAAAGTTTGTTCAGTTAGAAAATTAAAATATCAGATTGATATTTGATAACGGCTACCGAGTAATATTTACAAAATTATCGTACATAATTATAACACAATTGAATTCAAATACAAAAGTTAGTACTTCCGTAAACAGTAAACACAATATTATATTATTATAAGATTATTCGTTACGTTTTTGGATTTAACCTACAACATTTGTCTTGGAAATAATCTGAAATACCATTTGCCAGTATCGCCGTTATTCGAATTATGTATAATTTTTTAAATCAGTATCGCCAACATTATCTACGGTAATTTTTTAGTGGCAAACACGGAACACTTATTTATCGCGCACATAGACTGATAATATTTATAAATATTAAAATGGAAATAATTCTATTGTAAAATATAATATGATTTGGTATCATACTATCATGTACTTTTTGTCTGTGGTCAGGCTTCGATTGACGGCTAGATATTGATGTATAAAATACAAATATATATTGGTATTTTATATTTTTTATACCCAACTATAAATTATAATTATCATGATTTTAAGAAGTGGTCAATTGGTCTTTATTATAATTTTTGACGATTTAAGGTATTACGGAATTCGCATAGAGTTGGAAAAAGATACCATCTTCAAAAGTTTTAGGATTTTTATTAGTTTATAAAATAACATACTAAAAAAACCAAATAACATATTTTTATGATGTTAAATACGTCAAATCGTCGTTAGTAATCTATAGAAAAGAAAAAAATGCGATTCAGAGTGAGTTTCATAGCACTATTCACTTTATAAAACCGTAAAAAGTCTTTCAAAAAACTCTGAAGATGATTCAAAAATCACTATTCAGACCCCCCCCCCCCCTGGCGATCCGGGCGAAACCGATCGAATACGGTAAAGCCATAATAATTATAAGTTCACACGTATGAGTAATATTTTTTCTTTTATCTAACACGTCTTTTAATGGGAAATTCACCGGAACACATAATTTCTAAATTACGTTATGCGGGTATAAAGGTATAAAGGCCATTCGCCCAAATGCACGACGTTCCCGCCGTGTCACTTCGGTCGTGGCGATACAATTTCTTTGTTCTCGGTATCCGAAATAATAATATCATGTCGAACGTCTTGGGAAAAAAATAAATGTACAATCGAAAAGCATTCATGGACCGCGTTTTCAAACTCTGCGGTCTCGGTTTCGCGGCGAGACTGGGTACTGTGACCGGGCGCGGGGATTCAGCCAACATTAACGGGAGGGGCGAAACATAAATAAGTATATAAAAAAAAAAAAAAAATACATATGTCTATACATATGTTTAGATATCTATTGATAAATACGTTGGTAATATTTGTAAATTGTAATCAAAATTAACGTGGAATTTGATACTATTCTCAGAACAAAACCCCCATGAGCGGTCGGCAACAAATTAAATAACACACTTAGATACGGGGGGGGGGGGCTGAATCCGCGTCTGACTGTGACTATAATATGTGGTATCAGGTATACGATTTGGTCGTCGTCCGTCGTGCCCGGTGCATTGCTCTCGGTGTGTACTTGCCTCGGTATACGGGCCGATACTCGTCGAAACGAACGTTACCCGGGTGTCGAACAGACGTTACCGCCACGGTCAATGGCTGCGGTTATTTTACTTCCGCGACCGTTGCCGTAGCCCGTTCAGTCTCGCCGTTGTCGTCGTCGTCGTCGTCGTCGTCGTCGTCGTCGTTTAAAATCGTGCCGTGTTTTTCGCAAATTTTTCGTCGTCGGTTAATCGTTTAAACTTTAAACAATCGTCGTCGATTGCCACCGCGGTCGAGGTCGACGTGAAGGAAATCAAATCGTACGTGTGCGAAGTGCTCGAAACTTCGAAAACAGCGGCGTACATCAAACGTGAAATCGGGCCGAGAAAGAAAAGATGGCGGACGTCCCGTGAGTACCTATATACATATACATATATATATACTCGTATGTATACTATATACATAACGTGACCATAATTTTTTGACGCGAAAACGTCTTATAAATCGATGAACGCCGGCTGCATGCACGAAAAAGCATGATTGCAAGGCTATGTTCGAATTATATATACTATAATCACAGAATATTATTATAATTATCATACTATTTCGGTAACGCGTTGCAGTGTGCTGTTCCGCCGCCGTGGCCGTGTGGTCGCGTGGCCGCCGTGATGGAACGACGACGACTTGGTCGCGCGCTGCGGACAGAACTCTGGATACCGCGGTCGCGGTCGTCTGTCCGGAGGTCGTTTAAAAAAAAACGACCGTTAAAAAAAGAAATTACTTTCCATGAATTCGTAAATTATCAGCCAATGGGCTGTTCGTTTTTTTAACCGTTTCGGCTGACGCGGGGGGCGATTGGTTTTCCCTTTTGTTGTTTCAGTCTTCGTCGGTTCGCGCGTATGTACGGTGGTTCTCCGAACGGGTCCGTGTTTCGAGAATTTTATGCCGACCGCCATTGTCTCGTTTCTCGGTTTCAAAATTTCGTTTCGCGGCGATGGTAATAGTAATTTATCGACGAATAATCGCACGTCTCACGGCGGTCGCGTGGGCGGAACCACATTATTTGTCGTTTAAATACTACCGTACCGTCGATATTCGGTGTTTAACGTATTTTTCGTATCGTATCGCCGCCGCCGCCGCGTCCGGTGCGCGATCCATTACGCGAGTGTAATGGCCGTAGCCTTCGGAGTTTCAACGATTCCGTCGAGGCTCGGACGACGTCTAATCCTAGCCGGTAAAGGCTTCGAGTGTGCGTTTTTTGACGTCGTCGTTTCGTATCGTAATCGCCGCGGTCGGTGCGATCGCCGCCATTTGTACTATCGATATTCGGTGTTCAGCATATTTTTCGTCTCGGTCGTTCGCGGTGCGTCGTTCGCCATAACGGTTTGTGAATTTTACTGTCCGCCATTTTTTTTTCGTGTTTCGCGCAACATTTTCCAACGTTTCGATTTGTGCGTACATGAACTGTGAAAATAAAATATAACGTTTCTATGCGAGAATTCGCGATCGCTTAAAGCCGGCCAGCCACAATATGTGCATCACATTCGTTCATTATTGTTTTGTGATGCCGCCACAAACAAACCTATATTTGAGGTAAGGGTTTATTATTATAATAATAATATGATTCATTTGTATTTATTCAAACAGCCAACTTATTTATGTTTATGATATTTACCATATTGTATTATCCATGTGTAACGTTACATCGTAGACAAAAAAAAATAGTAATTGTTTTATTTTTATTTTTTATTTTTAGGGGCGTACTTTGGCCGAAGCCATAGTAGTGGCCCCTAGATCTCCAGATCCCGGGTGGGCACTGCACGGGCATTACCTCCACCCGGACTCCCCCCCTGGCTAGCATAATAGCATATATACATTTATATGTGAAAATAACATTAAATCTTTATTATCTTACATTTGAGAATTTTTTTATTTTGCTCCTCCCTAAAATTTTACCTATGGGCGCCAATGGGCACCTGTACATTTTCAAAGCGGGACATCTTTAGGTTCTTTAGGGACAGCGGGACGTAGGGTTACGTTATATATACATAATATGATCATCGTGTACATCTTCGTATCGTCCGGGCCTTCATTATATTTTGTAGTTGAATTTCACGTAGTTGGGATGATAGTTAACATTCTGTGTAATTTATCTTAGAAATATTCGTGTAGTAAAATGCAGCGTGATTAAAATTAAAAACATCATTAAATAGGTAATCAAATATGTTTTAATTACATATATAATTGTAATTATAATTGCTTTTTATATAACGACATTTTTTTTACTGCATGAAGATTTCTGAGATAAATTAATTTTTATGAGAAGATTATATCTAAAAATTTTTTTATAATTTGTACAATATTATGATCAAGCGTTAGGTATGTATCTTTTAGTTTTATTATTAATAAATATAATATAGATGGGAAACTGTTCGCTTGAACACAAAAACTACTGAATCAATTTTGATGTGATTTTCACCATTATTAAAAACGTTTAGGAGAATATTTAAGGCCATAATAAATAGTAATATCATTGAAGTCATTAATTTACATTTTAATTTTAAATCAGACATTTCATTAAACTAGTAACGTAATTATATGTATTTATCTGTTGCTAGGGGCAATGAGGTTGCTATAGTAACGTAATAATATTTATAGGTTGTTAAGGACAACAATCGCATATTTTGTGAGTAGTTTCGTGATGTAAAGTTAAAAAGTTAATAGCTGGGGTGGTTAGGGATGATGAAATTCTATTTTCTCCGCTACACGGAGAAACATGAGATCCCATAAATCCCATATGATCTTCCTTTTAATTTTAAATGATTAAAATTTCTAACCGAGGTTTATTTTGTACCCACAATTCATAAAGTGCATAATTAATTTATGAAGTTGAAAATACACGATTGAATGTTTCTGTTTTTTATTAATATCAATGGATTATTATTAATCTAACATGTTTTAATTTTTTTAAATTTCATAAATTCATAATAAATGAAAGATCCATATCTTTATTGATCAAAGTGCTTTATTTATTTAATTATTTTAAATCCTTATATATAGATATATAAATAACATATGTCTTTATGTACCTACCACTTTTTTGACGACACTATTGAATTTTTTTTTGCATTTTTCAACAGTTTTTCTATATATTTCTCCGATTGTCCCACTCTTTGCAATCGTGTCATTACTTATAAAATGCAAAATCTGTTGTTAATAGATTTGGAAAGTAACTTTTTTTCACATGGACAATTATTATTGTAATCACTGATTTCTAGAAAGGGAAGACCTGACCATTTATACATTATTTATGCACTATAAAATAAATTTCTGAATGTGGTATACCAAGCAGTTTTGATCAAGTTATTTATTGGTATAATACTTCAATAAGAATTCTATCTATATGTAATAGAATAAATATATAAACGTATAAATGCCAAATGGTCAGTACTTTCCAAATTCTCATCATATATGAGTCTTCTAATATTAAAATAAAAATGTGTAGATATTGCTAATATTTGTATTATGATTATATCATGCTAGTTTATAGTATTATATCATATCATATATATGATTCACTTGTAAACAAAATAAATTAAGTTAAATTGAGGTAGATTGTAGGTTTTACATTTTCGGCCAAAATTGCAAACAAGTGAAGCCAGGTAATTCAGCTAGTGTTATATAAAATGAAATGATATGTTAGTTTTATTAACTTCAATGTTTTTTTTTTTTTTGAGTATAACTGAGTATAGACACTGCCGCAAATGTTGCATGCTACAGAGTACAATTGCGTTCAAAACTGTACTCGTGCAAAGCAGGTACCTAATTCAGCTATTATATATTAATCTTGGATTGCTGTTATTGTTCAAATAGAAATAATCAAATGTGAAATTATCAATAGGATTCATATATCTTTTTTAATTTTAATGCAGCAAAGTAAAAAAAGTTCAATTACCTAAATCTTAACTAGTCAGTAAGAAATTAATTCTTAAAATATATGAATATAAGAAAAGACTGAGAAGTTGTATCATATAAAAATAAAAATACTATAGAAATACTAATAGAAAGGAAAAATGAGTTTAGTGTAGGTATATAATAAATAATAATAATCTCAATATTTTCACATACAAAATATAAGTACCTAATTAGAATTTTTACTATGAAAAAACAATTTAATTTTTAACCCTGAACTACTATTAGCGCTTTTAATAAAAAAGTTTTATTTTAAATCGTTTTGATATATTGGAAATCATATCATAGAATTTTTAAAGTCAATAAAAATAAAGGAAAATGTTGGCGTAAAATCATACCTAACCTTACTCAATACTTTTATAATCTTCGAAAGAATAAAAATATATATTGATACCAATTCATACATGACCGAAAAAGGATAATCAATCAGTAGATATAGAAAGCTCAACCAAAATATTCTAGATACATTAATCAACATTTTAATAGCTTTGAAAGATGCAGGTTATTTTTCATTTAAACAGAGCGTTTAATGTCAAATTTGAAGTTCACATCAATAATTTTAGAATTATTGAGAAATAACTAATAAGTTGGTTTACCTATTAATGTAAAACAAAATTAAACTGAAAACCTTTTTTTTTATTTGCAAAATAAGTATATATTTTCATCTAAACATGTATTTATTTAAGAACTGTTGTAACTGAGTTACTATTGCAATTTGGTGTTTCGACAATTTAGTAATTTTATGATAAATACCTATAGTAATACCTATAATATGAGTCCGTATTATAATTTTAGTATAAACAGGTCAATATTTATAGAGATGGCTTCACATTTTTATACCTCCAGGAAAAATAAATTGTAAAGACAGATTCAAAAACCAAATTAATTTTGGGACAAATAGACTCTTAGAACACTCCCTTTTTTCATTAAACTTGGTTTGGATCTTCAAGTATTTTATATTAATCCGAAAATCTTTTACAATTAGACACGTACTCGTATCATATTTCTAGGATAAATATTTAAAATAGGTAGTTAATAAATACGTATATGTGTATATTATATACTCAAATTTATCGAAGGAATTTTTTTAAAGTAATTTAGTTGTAATTTTAAATATATTTGTTACTATTACCATTGATTATTAATAGTACTATCTAAAATCTATAATCTATCTAAAATGCTATTACCAACTGATTCTACAATTATTATTTTTTTATTTTTTTCAGTTTAATTAACTATTTCATTTTCATGCAACATTATTTTCATTATTCAAGAAATAATAAACAGCACCCACCTACATTATGAAATTTAGTCTATAATAATATAATATAATAAGTAATAATATAACGGAACGATAATAGTATAGGTAACTAAAAATTAAAATAGACTTATTTCATTAAAACTTTCTGACATTTACGTATATACAGTGTATATGATACACGTAGGTACATACATATACATTGCATACGCATAGATATATTATATTATATGCATTTATCTTCATAATTGTACGTCTTATACATACTACAATTCAAGGTTAGAAATAAGTTTAACAATATTTTAATAATAATAAGTTTTTAAATATTATTTATGAAAGTTTTTGAAAAAATACATTATTTTGAAGAATTGATAGTTGGTAATAATAATTTATTATTCAAACCTAAAGGATTAAAAGAATTGATGATTGCAGAAATGTCACGAGTCAATTAATAAAAACTGTATGATATAAATAATTTTGAAAAAAAAAAAAATTTATGAATGAATACTTATTAAAACATATCATATACTAATTATGACTAAAGACGTTTTTAGTGTTTTTACTAATATCCCCATTTTATAAAATATGTGACTCATCGTGACGTTTCTGCAGTCATCTATTCAAAATAAATTTAGTTATTCATTCTTCACAAATATATGCTACGGTAAACGACAAAATATTGTATCATAACTAATACAGATTTAAATGAAAATAAAAGTTACAATTATAATATAATATAAATACATACATCATTATAATATATGTATACACTAATTTATACTTGTATGTATAATGTGTACCTATATAGGTACTTTAGATTCTGATCAGGAATTTTGAAGTTATATTGGTTTCATAATGATGTATTTTTTCTTAGAAGATACTTTTTGGGGCTGTAAAAGTATTCTGAAAGTTTCATATATAGCCACTGTATCGATTGGAAATCGGACACAGATGGTACTTGAAGCATGTTAATACTGCGAAATTCCCTTAAGTTTTTGCGAAAACAGTCGAGACCTGCTTAAAAACAATGGCAATTTTCTTCTTAATTTGTACTAATAAATCGCTAAAATTCTAATAATGGTGTAATTGTTCTAATATATCACGTGTCTGATTATAATTGTATTAAATAAGAATTGATAATATTTCATGAACCAATTTTTTAAAACAACTACGTTTTTACAGTGAAATAATCTTGAGCTCATTATTTATTGCATTTTTACTGTATTGTTTTGTATGAAATTAATCATTACACGAAGAAAAAAACTTAACTACATTAACAGACTTTTTGTGTAGCACTTTTATAGAAAATAATATACACCCATAATAATATCCAGCAGTGCTAATTTTTGGTGTATATAGTGAATGCATTTTCTACATATTTCTATAAAACATAAAAATTATTTTCTATTATTTTTTTTTGAATGTGCAATGTATTATTATTATAAGAAGTAATATCCATAAATACAAATGGTTTGTTTAAGTATTCTCCTGAGAACTAGTGCCCGCTGCATTATAAGGAGTACAAAACTACAAACGATCTTTTATATAAATGATAATTTTCCTGACTCCGTCATCTGAAATAATGTAGAACCGCATGTCTAACTCGGGCATTTGCCATAACAACTGTCACGCGGGTGAAACGTTGAACAGATAGAGGAAAATGTCACTGACAAAAGGTATACAAGTCATAAATCATGGTTGGTTGCAAAATTTTGTTCGACGAATAATTTTCTGAAGACAAACATATGTGGTGGTTGTTAATATTTTAATATATTGTATATACATATATTACATTGTGTATACTGTTTTCGTTTTCATTGGAATAAACCACATAGTTTTTTTTTTTTGTGGAAAAATTGTTGAAATGATTGTCATTTGAATAACTCGCAAATAACATGTTACAGTAACGAAAACAAAAGTTATTACAATAATGTTTTCTGTGGTATACCCGAAAGCACTAAAAATATTTTCCAACTTTTAAATAAATACTGAATGAACCCTTTTCTATTCCCCGTCTACTTAGGCACATAATATATAGGTACGCGTACGGTATTAAATTAATTTATTGTATACTTAATTGACATAAAAACCGCAAAATATTGTATCGTCGTAGAATAAAATTAACATCATTATAAACCGTGTACACTATACACAATAATATAATGATATGACTGCGTGTAATTAAAACTCGAGCTTATCAAGCATTAAGAAAAACTTTATTAGTACAGTACCCGCCATTCACCAGAGATTACTTTCTCATCAAATTGTTGTAGCGTAACTCTATATTAAACTCGATATGAGCATAAAGTTGTTAAGTAGGATCTCGAGTGTAGATACACATCACACATTCGCGGTGAATTAAGAACGTCGTGTATGTATACCCGTCTGCTTTGAATTTTAAGTAGTTAATCTGAGAATATTTCTAACATAAATGTGTTTTTATTACGAGCGTGTAAATTAAAAACACTGTTTCCGCGATAGTTAAACGGGGATAATGATTATTGTAACGCCGTCCAAACGCCAGGTACCTAATACAGGCGTGTGGCTCCCAAATCCGATCCTTTATCATTTCCTGGAAAACACGCTGTGTGCAGTGCGTTATGCATCTTAAGAAAACTGCACCACTATACAGTGATTTATTATCGGTACTGATTATTACGAGTATATCACACAAGTTTATTTTGATTCGCACGGAAAATGCGGAACTTCTACGTCATATGATATTAGAATATTTATCCAACGTATTTAAAATTATATGTTTTTTTGTAGTTTAATACTGATAGAGTACCTAATAATATCGTGAGTGTCAAAAGTAGTGAGATTATAAATAACTCATATTATATCGTTATGATGGCTGTTTTATTTATTTAGGTATTTTTTTTATTTCCAGGACGCATTTGCACGCCACAATAGCAGTGATAACCATAGGCGTGGGCAGACTATTAAGTGTCAGATGCAGCATAAGATTTAATCGGCTCATTTCAATACGAGTGAGTAATTTTAAATAGGTGTTTAATACAAAGTCGTTCGCGAGTCACTTATTTATTTTTTATCTTTAGTAGTTTAGTACACATTAACAAAAAAAATTATTTCCAACCTTCAGAAAAAATCTTTGAATATCATAAATATAATACTTTTTATGACTCAAATAAATTAAGTATACTACACACAAAGTAAAATTAATACTATTGTGTTACGTGTATTTGACTTGCAGCAATAAATTATCATAGAAAACTGTGTCGCGATTCCCGTTTATAAATAATAATATTATTTATTTTTACATCACTTAATATTTAATATAGATTTAGTTGTTTCGATTTATTTACGCAAAAAATGTACAGTTGCCCGTTCGGCATGGCGGCTTACAAATCGGCTTTTTGAAAAAACGTTTTGGAGCAGCATATGCTGAAATCCGTGTGAATATCTATGGTAATAATTATAATTATGCTGTTATTTATCAAGTCGTCTGAATAATCCCAAAAAGCTCCCGATCGCTACGTGCAGACAGTGACGTGGAGCGAACCGCGGTGTCCTCAAATAAATCGTGTCCGAATAATCGATCAAAGCGCGGAGGATAATAGCCGCCGTGAATATCCGTAAACTGCGACGGCATACCTGTATTTATTTTTTGTTTTTGTTATCTATTACGCGTAGGGTTACCGTATTGTATTGGGCAAAAAAACTGGACTAAATATTATTATTTCAATCATTTTTATGGAAAATAATCTTAGCATTCCTTCTTATATTTAACGACTTACACTTTTGGTACCAAAGTATAAATGAAAAAAGAAAATTTAATTGGTTTTAATACGTATTATAATATTCAAACGTACAAATAATAAAATTGGGACCAAATTATTAATCTGTGTTCCAAGAGTTCTTCACGAGTTGAAAAGTCTAAGTTGATTTGTTCTTGGCTGAACTTTGCGCGATTTGAAGCAATGTGATTAGTGATCATTAATATCGGATCACCTGCTATGATGGCTAACCGAAAAAGAACTCAAACAAATAATACAAAAACCGTCAAAGACGTTATCTGTTATAACTTTTTTAATATATTTGCATTCACTTTGAAGTGTTTCGTTAAATTTACATAGGTACATAGACGTTTTGTAGCCATATTGCACTATTCTTCACGAAATACCCCTCGAAGCATATAATGGGCATCACTATGCGACGTACGTTTATAAAGTAAAACCAACATTAAAACTCTAGTATATAACTAATCGGAATGGGTAACAGACAAAATCACGGTTTAGTGGGACTTACCTAACAAAAGTGTTCGTGTGGAAATGGAAAAAGGAAAAAAAAATAATCGTATTCGACAATAACCCAAGTATAGTCGTCGAGCCGGGAAAATAATGTGAAAATCGATTTCACCAGTAAATTCAAAACTCGTAATATTACATCGAGACAACGCACAGTTTTTCGACCGGCCGCCCAGAAACGCTCGACATCGGGACGCCGGGACGCCGCGTCGAAAACCGGTACTGTTCCGTCCGAACCGGGACGTACAGCGGCGACCTCGATCGCGCACGCACAGTAATTTATTACGTCGACGACGCGACACGCGCCGATATTAATTTTTCGACTCGTCTTTGGGTTTTTCTTATTAGATTTTTTTTTTTTTTTTCCCCGGCGCGGCGTCTCCGTCGGCGGCGCCTCCACCGCCGCCGTTGCCGCCGCAGCTGGTTTTCGGGGTTTTCCGCTAGGCGGAGGCGTAAAACACGCGCGCGCGCCTCTCGCAAACACAGGGCGATCCGCGGAATATCGCCCCCGTCGGCCCGGGACTACGGCGATCGACTCCGCGTATCGCTCCGTATACGCGCCGCCGACGACGACGACGACGACTACTGCCGCTACTATATATACTATATACTACTACTGCGTATGGTTCGTGTACACGCATGTATATAATATTATATCGTAGACGCGCGCGCGCGCGGACCGAGCTTTTGGGGCGTCAGTGCGTCGGTGTATGTCGATCGGCCAGCACGCCCGCCGCCGCCGCGCCGTTGTGGACGCGATACTCGCACACCCACCGCCGTCGCCGCCGCCGCACACCCACACGCCGCGAACGTAATATTATATAAATCGCGCCGTAGCATCTGCCGCCGCCGCCGCAGCCGCCGCCGCCGCCGCCGCCACGCAGTGTAGTAGCGCCCCGCGGTCGCAGTACGCTTGCGCGCGCGACGCTCGTTTCGGCGTGTCCCATTCAGAGTGAGAGAGCGGCGCCGCTGCTGCTGCTGCTATACACCGCCGTGGCCGTCGTCGATCGATACTCGGGGGGCCCCGCCGTGACGTAAGTGAGCAACACGGTCGTGTGTGAATGACAGGGAAAACGTCGTCGTCGTCGTCGTCGTCGTCGCCGCGTATTCGTAAAACGGACGGACCGTCGTGGAATCGCCGTCGATTCGTTCGCGTCATCGTTTCGCGTCCGTCCAAGCCTGATATCGGTCGCGTGTTCACGGCCGGCCGCCGCGCGAAAACCGTCCGCTTATAGTGCGACACAGTGCCGTCTCGTCGCGTCCGTCCGCCGGCCGGTGGTCCGGTGCGGCCGCGACCACACCGTCGCACGTTACGCAATCGTGGTGCAGCAGTACGCGCGGGAAACGCACCGCCGCCGCCGACGTCACGATCGCGGTCACGATGTCGGCGCCGCGGCCGCCGTCCCGTCGTCTCCGCCGGCATGATGACGGTATGGCCGAGCGCGACGCGTCCATGGGCTGACCATGACCGCTGTGCCGGCGCACGGGACGACGCACATCGCAGCACCGTCGTTGTGCCGGGTCGTGGCGCTTCTTAGTGCCGTGTGCTGGTGTTGGGTACTGAGAATGGCCGCCGAGATGCCGGACCTGTCGCACCTGACGCCCGAGGAACGGGAGATCATCGAGTCCGTGGTGCACAGGCAGAAACAAGAGGAACAGAAAGAACAGGAGATCATGAGGTTGGTACGATTGCGTGGGGGGGGGTGGGGGGCAGCGATCGCGTTCCGAGTATGTTATAAACTAATAAGTAATAACGATAATCGTAGTAATAGTTGTAATAATAATAATAATTGTAATAACAGTAATAGTAATAATAATAATAATAATAATAATAATAATAATAGTTATAATAATAATAATAATAATAACACTACGGCGCCGCCGTCGTCGCGCAACGATGACGACAACGACGACGACGACGGCGGCGGCGGCGGCGGCGGTGGCGGCGGCGGCGGCGACGGGGTTGAACTTTTGAACTTTACCGCGCGAGCCGACCACGCAATACGATACGCGCGCGTCCGTCAAACGAGCGATTATTATCGTCATCGCTACTGGCGGCCGCGTTGTCACCGTCCACGGGGTAAACGTTCGGGTTTTCCGGCGTCTTGATAACGCTGAACGGGCTCCCCGCCGCCGTTGTGGTCGTCGTTCATCGTTATGATGACGCGCGGCCACGGGGCGCGGACGTCCAGTTATGGAGAGACGCGGACGTCCGGGCTGTCCGCGCGCACGTACTTGCAATATTGTCTTCGTCTGAACACGCACGTCTACACGTGCACAGCTTTTTCTCTTTGGTGGCTCCCCATCACCTTTTCCGCAGTGATCTCGTACGATCTGATTTTGCACTTCCCCCACGCCCTCCGAACGAATCGTGATAGTAATGATATCGCGATTTTACGTCTTGTGACGCCGCTTCCCGACGGAAATCGAGTCCTCGTCATTTTTTGGCATTTTTTTTCGAATACAGTTTAAGAGTCGTCTCGATGTTATGACGTAGTGAGCAAAAACGTAATAATTCGTTTTATAATATTCGTTCGTAGGTTGTATATTGTTGTATTCGTCTTATTTTAACCAACCCTTTTCTCCCCGAACGACGTTTCGGATGTAATTTTTTAGTCCAATACAGAATGAAAAACGTCTAAATATTGAATGAAAAGCTTGAAACCAAGTAGACGCTGAGAGTGATTTTTTTTTTGGTTGGAAGTGTCGGCTTACTGTTAATTTAGTCTTCTGAAAGCCCTGTCATATGTCGTCTCAATGAATACACGTTCACGCGCATAGATTATAGGAAGGCTCTCGACTAATCAAGATTGATATTTGATTCGTTTACTGTTCATACACCACTTTCTGCGTCTCCTCCAAACAGTTCAAACAATAATTTAACTTTATTCGTTCGGATGTTTTCGCGGGTAAAGGGGTTTTATTTCATTATTGTAATCATCGTAGTCACTAAGACCGTAACGTTTCGAAGCGGCGAAATTAGCAAAGTTCCGTCGACTTCGTAATTTAGTGAAAAAAAAAATAGCAGCAAAACATTCGGTTTTTGGAATTTTGTCGACCGCAATCCAAAAATGTTAGGAAACCGATAAATAATATTCGAGAAAATCGTTTCGACGAAGAGACTGAAAAAATCTAAGTATTGTTTTTTTGTACAATAAAGTAGCATACTTTACACTCTCACCACGTTCATCCGTCGAAAGTTCGTGGCCTGCAAGTCGACAACGCCGCCGACGAATTTATATGTTCTAATTTTTTTGATAACAGTGCAGGAACTGATAAATCGTGATCCTACAGCATGTGTTTTCCTCATTATTCGTTTTGCATTTTGATTTGTACAAAACGATGACTTTTATCGTCAGATTTTAGAAGCATCCTGTTATTTTACCAACTTACATAATACAGTATTCGTATAATTAGATGCAAGTTTCGTTCTCGTGGATTACAAACGAAACTAATATCAGATAATTACAAATGCTAAACAATAAGGGGCGTCTTCAAGGAGAAAGGGCGAAGGGGCAGTCGCCCCCATACTCTATAACTTTTTATTTTATTAAATTCCACTATCGTTGTTAGTGAAAATCTATATGCTAACGACGAGTTAGTTAAAGATTTTTATTCACCCTACACACATTTGTCTAGAGACGCCTCCGAGTCATCAAACAACAGGAGTTTTTTTTATTCACGTTGCTACGTGGTAATAATGCATTTATCGTATTCTACTGTGAACGCCACCGCGTTTTCTAACACATCGGAGTGAGACAATATGTTTTCTTAATTTGTTATATTTACGCATAAAATTAATATATTGTCAACCGTCTGATTTCCATTTAAAACGTAAAATGATATGAAATCAATTTATATGCATGCTGAGGTCTTATTATTTTTTTTTGTTACTCGGTTAATCTGAAACTGACTAAAAATATCTCAGATTAGGGTTCAAATAAGACAATATAATTATTATATGTGTCTCTATTTTTAATAGATAAATTATAAAAAAAAAAAAACTGAAAATAATATTGATTGTTTATTAACCGTTCGATTTTGTGCGCAGGCGGAAGCAAGAGGAAGTGATTTTGTTGGAAGAGAAAATCCGGCAACGCAGCGAACAGCAGAAAAAAGCAGGCGTCGAGTTGGACGCAACTTGTCACATATGCCTGAAGACCAAATTCGCTGATGGTGTTGGACACCTGTGCAATTATTGTGGCATCAGATGTTGTGCCAGGTGTGGTGGCAAGGTTACCCTGCGTTCGAGCAAAGTTAGTATTCGATTGGTTTTCTACAAAAATAATTAAAAAATCGTATACATTTTACGATCGTAAAAAAATGTGCTTTAAAGCTCAATAAAAAAAAGAAACTCGTCATTGCTTTTTTAAAAATCTAATTTCACACACGTTAAGCATTCGTGATTTAATATTTATAATGATGGTGAATTAAGAGAATCTAGTGCATAATAAAGTAGCTATCGAGTGGATAAGATTACCGCGTGTTGGTCGATATGTAAAAAAATAATAACTCTACGAGAGTTTTAAAATTGTCAATTTGAATTTAACGTTTTTTCATTCAATACCCATTTATTTCTGATTACTAAAAGCTAATTGAAATGATAACCTACAGAGTCCTCGTAAAATGTATTGGTACTACTTAATCATCACACACATATGACTAATAGTGTAACTAAAAACCATGCCTTGTTTATTTAGTTACGTTTTGCAAATAATATAAAATTGAGAATAATTATTAATTCCTCTATAGACGTTTCAACTACCTGTCCTATATATTATGCATTTTTAAGTTTTTTGAGCTATAGAAAACGAAGTTAAAATGTTTTGATATTATGACCCAGTTCGATGTAATATGGAATACTTATAATGTTTGAGTAAAATCTATTATTACATTTAAATTTGTCAAACGAATTACTTGAGAGTCACTTCATTTATACTTACTTCGGTGTACCTTAAGTTATATCATCTAAATGCTGTTTTAGACAATACACGTGTAGCCAATAGGTACCTCTATTGCCGTTTCCATTATAATGTTTTATACATTTTATGCCATTATAAATGTAATTTTCTCAGTCGAATAACCAAAGTCTTAGATTTCAAATGATAAATAAACATAAAGCTCTTATTTTAATATTTATTCAGTTTTTATTTAGTGCTAAAAATGTTTCGGAGATAATATTGATTTTAAATCGAGGGCAACTAATTTTATTACTAGAATATAGTAGTGTATTAGGTCAACTATAAGTTTTAAATATAGTTTGTAATCATTTTACATACTCACATATATGCATTGTTGCTTCAACACGTATATAAAAGGCAAAGAATGAGTATATCTATTGTCTATCCATACATAAAATCCACTCAACCGATTTTGATAGGATTCGCACCAAATGATTCAGCATTCTTTATATGTTTTAACCTAATTACTGGCTAATATTTAAGTACTATTATTACATGCATGATTATCAATTGGATTGACTTAATGTTCTACCGTCAGTACCTAGTTATTTTTATAAAATTTAATTGGAAGACATATTATTATATACGATATAATTAACGAATTTCTCATGCAGAAAGAATCAGTTGACATTCAATCTATTTCTTCAACTATTTATCAATATTTTATCTATTATTTAATATTTTCTTTAGAAATTCAGAAACACACGAGTAAATATCTAAAAAATTAAGGATTATTGTTGACAAATTATAAATCTTTAGGTAGAGTAAATAAATATTATTTAAAACCGTTACTAAAATTTATTGTTTTTTTAGTTGTTGAAACATATATAAAAATAAATACATAACACATAATATAAGAAAGTGCACCAAAGTGCACGAAAACAATTAGTTAAACATAATAATAAATTTATCACGAAATTTAATGACATATCGTTATGAGAATTTTTTCACTTTCGCTTTTTTCCGTGAGACAATTATCATCATCCTCTCATCTAGAAGATAATTAAAATTGTTCGTAATAAAATAAAATAATATAGATCGATATTTTAAAAGTCTCTTTGAACTTTTTAAGCATACTTATTTGAATTGCATTCTAGAAAAATCGTTTTAAGTACGTTTTGTATAGTGTATAATGTATTTCTACATTGGCGGCTCAGATGAATAATATTGAAAAATATAAAACGCACGCACGATAATAATCATTTTAAGTTTAAATATTTAATTACCATTTTGTTATGTGTAAATCGATCATAAATTATTATTGACAAAATCATACTTGATGTTTTCATTTTATGGCCCATATTAATATGAATTATTATCGTAGGGAATTGTAGTGCTGCATTATGAATAACAAGTTGATTATAAATAATACATTTTAAACAATGTGAATTGAGTCGAGTATCATAAAAGTTATATCGGCAAATTGATCACAATAAATAAATGGATTGATGTGTACATTATAATATATTACCATAGAAACATCTTTTTTGCCGACATTTGCCGAATGACATTTTTCGCAATTAAATTTTTACTCAGTTTTCTCTATTCCATTGAGTAGGTATGAAATGCATTATTCATTTATAATTTATATAAGCATAATACGTATACAACATTTAGGCACTGTACGCACTATAACCGCGGAACGTTGTTTATTTATAATAACATTTAGTTAGTTTTACTCTATGATTTTTTTTTATCATTTCGATTTACATACCCGGGGGTTAGAGGTGTTATCGAGGTTTTTTAAAAACTCCATTAGACAGCAAATAAATTAAATATCCCGTTATTATTCGTACATCAATTGCATTGCACGCCAGCTGCACACGAAATTTGTCACTTGTTGTTTATACATGTGTATCTGAATAGTTTTACTAATACTAATTTGAAATAAACGCGTTCGATTACTACGTATAAATTACATACACTCAATGACCGCGTTTCTATTTAATCATAAACGACGTATCGTAACGACTAGAAAAAAATTCACATTGTTTTGACTTAAAAAATAAAAATTGTTTAAATTTTTGTTAGAACTGTTTCTGTACTTAAAATTTTGATAGTCAATGGTGAAAATTCGTTATTTTATGTTTCGATATGCCAGTTTTATTTCATATATCACGTTGTATACATATCATATCAGCAGATATGGGGACATAAACAAAAATGTACACTGTTGCATTGTAGAAACGAGACATTTTTTTCATCTTTGAAGAGTGATTTTTGTTTTTAGATCGTGGTTATAGGTACCTCTACCCATATCTCTAATATTTTTCAACTTTTTTCGATTCGTCAATACCTAATAAAACACTAGATTCTGTTTCAGTAATAAGTTTCTGTTTAACTTGATTTAATTATCGCGCATCACCACAAAAAGCATCTTTTTTTCAGCATAAAGCTTTTGCTTAATGAGAAACTACTCCACACACAACCCCCCCACTTGGAACGTTCGCGTGTGCGTTTTATGCGCGTGTGTGTGTGTGTGTGTGTGTGTGTGTGTGTGTGTGTGTGTGTGTGTGTGTGTGTGTGTTAGTGATAAAAGTCCGATCATGGCTTACGAGTTTACAGAATCAGTTACCCTTTGACCTAGTTGTTTGCATGTTCGCAATCTGACAATATAATACTCTCGTGAACGTTACATGTAAATAATCGAAGGGTGGCAAATGTATTTCAGATAAACTCGAGCGTTTCGCTTCCTTCCTGTAACGTTCTTATAATAAATTTATCTATGAATCGTTGACGTGGACACGTCAAAACGTCATTTTAATCGATTATTATTCATCAGCCGTGCAGAAAGTGATCTCTTTAGTGATAAAATATACGTTGATGGTTTTATGAGTTTTTTTTCATTCTTTTCTTTCTTTCTATTATTTCCGTTTGAACGTTTATCGAATGTAAATAAATGTAAAAATGTATGGACGAAAAGCGACTGATTTTAATTAAATCGACGGCACGCTCAGATTTAAGCTTTCGACTGGGGTTTTATGTCATTAACGTCGTATGTAAAATATTATCACGCGTAGTAATAAAACGTGTATTAGTCGTTTTGTTTTAACGCACAAGGGCGACGACGATCGGTCGCTCGTTGTCGGTAGGGATGTTGTAGGTGTGCGGAGGAGGCACAGCGATGGAAAAGAACGACACGTGTATTGTTATATCGCACGATTCGTTTATTTTCGACGTTCGCAGTTTTATAATATATTTTTCTTAGAAACAAAAAAAAAAAAAAAGGAAAAAAATAAACGAGTTGTTTTCTATTGATTTAAAGTTTTTTTTTTTTTTTTTTGATATCATCTTGCCACGCGTTCGAATTGCTTTTAATATGAAGGCACCGCCACTGCCGCGGCCGCCACCGTCGTCGACGACGACGCGACGGTCCCGGTGAAACGCGCTCGTATATGATATTATATTATACGTGGAAGGTTTATAGGGTGCATTCAACTCAAAATCATCCGCCCCTTTTTGGGTGGGAGGGAATGACGTCACGGATTCCGGGACATGACGTATGTTATATTGATCGCGGCAGTGGTAGCAAAGTTGCGTCGTACGCGGCGGAGAGAGCGCGCAGCGCCGCCGCCGCCACCGCCGCCGTCGCCGTGGTTTACTAACTCCGCACGGATATTTGTTTTTCAATTTTCCCGACATCGTTTTTTAACGGTTCAATTGACTCGGATAACGCGTCCGTCTCATTCCAGAACGGCGGAAAAAAAAACGCAGTTCCTCCCGTCGTATTTATCGAATACTCTTGGTGCGAAAAAATATTTTACTATTTCGACGTTTCATATAATAATATTACTATTTTGACGTTTCGTATGCGAACAACGTTGAGCTAGTGTATGCGTGTGTGTGTGTGTGTGTGTGTATAACGCGGAAAAAAATAAAACACTCGTACACTTATATTATGCACACACACACTCACATAAGAGATCATATACTAACGAGTTTATAAAGGTGTAGACACGGTATAGAGAGTGACCCCGTTCAGAAACGTCGTCGTCAAATCGAGTATTTATATAATAATATTTTATTTGTTAGTATTTCGCCGTGTATACGTTTATACAACATGGCGTAATAGACGAGAGACTGCAGCGGAACAATAACTACGTGTTTACTCAACGCCAATATTTTTGGTTGCGTTAAAACCTGTGTGTGTGTGTGTGTGTGTGTCATACGGAAATATTTCATTACTATCGGAACCCCCGACAAGGAAAAATATATATCCCACTGACGTGAACGATTTTATTGTGTGCGCTATAGCTGTTGTGTGCTCAGCGACTATTAGAATCGCATTTATTCGAGTGAAAATGAGGCGAATTTAACGATTAGCACTTAGGGAGACAGAAAGACTCGGTCGTAAAATTGTTACGACCAAATAACCCTCCCTTTGATACTATATTTTACGATTTTTAATATAATATACTTGTAATTTATAATTTTTTTCCTACGGCGCTGTATTTCCGGGCCCAACAGATCAGTTATGACTATGTTTATCAATCAAACACATTAGTACGCGTAATAAAATGTAAGATTCTATGAGTATGTTTCCAAAAGTGTTGGTTCACGCATGTTTCGCATTAAATGTGTATCATCGACACAACAGAACGCAGGTATGTTTTCAAAACGCACGAGGAAATAAGTAGGATATTTTCTTTTTTGTGGTGCCATTTAAATGTATCTGAAATACTCTACAATACTATTTTAGTAGCGTTATACATCAGGTTTTTTGCTATCTTTTCTAGACTCTTAATTTATGTGTGACCAAGAGAGACTTGAAACGATATAACTGCGTATCCGAGTTGGGAAAAATTAAATAGGTACATCATTGACGTGTTTATTAATAAAACGATAACTTTAAATATGACTTTGTCGATAGATTTGGTTACAAATTCCAATAAATTATTCATGGTTTTGAATAAAAATTATTTTTGCAAAGTTCACAGTTTTAATATTTAGTAAATATATTATAATATCGTGTCGTATTCTCTCATTAAAGAATTTGAACCCGTGAAATCGATATTACAACGATGACGTCTCTCGGGTATTTATTATTTATTTTTTTCATACGCTTATAAATTATAACACTCTTTAGAGTACTTCAACATTTCTTTCATGGTAAAATTAACTCTTGTGATAAAATTATTGTTTTCACATTTACTAACTTCAAACTTATTAATTTACTCTTCACATCTTTTTATTTTTTGTTCATTAAGTCTGTAGTCTTTTCATTTACCCAGTAATTAAAAATAAATAATATATTTGTAAAATAATAAATTGTAAATTTGGACTTGATAACTACATAAATAATTTATTATTTTCTTATAATTATATTTCCATTGATTATAATTGAAAAAAAAAAGTTTTTCATAGAATTTTGTTTTTATATATGAATTAGATTTATTTTTATGTAAACTAAACAATTATAAATCGTTTTAACAGACACTAATTTTTCGAGTAAATTACTGTAGGTAAAATTTAAGGTTGCAATTAGTTCAATATAAGATCTATGTTGAACTGTCAATAAGAAATGGTAGTTAAATATCAAGTAACAAATAAATATATATATTTATAGAAAAATAGTTGTTGTGTTAGTTAAATTGTGTTGTTAGTCTCGGGTTTGAAAAATTTTTAGCACACCATTGCTCTAAAAAGGATTGGGTATCGTGATTTATTTTCAATGAATATTATATGCGCGACGACGTAGTAATTTTAACATATTCTTTTTCCGTCACACCGATTGATTTAGTATAATGGGATTTATAAAAAATACCGCCGAAGTGTGAAAACATTGATTTCGTATAGACTTTATAATTAATTAAAATCTGTTTTCAAATTCCTTTGCCCTCATTAAGTTGCAAAATATAATAGGTACCTATTGAACATATGACTGTACTTATTGTTCCATCTAATTGCAGTAACCGATCATATTATAGAAAATATGAGTTTTAATTTAATCGTTAACATTGTTTCAACAGCGTACAACACTGCAGTGGTATAAATATGGCAATGCATTTACGTCATATCTGTTTGTTTTTAGTCTCTCTTACATTTGTCACACGACAATGCGTTTCCAATAATATTTTAATATTTATTTTATTTTTTTATCATATTGTTCTAACGTGTGTTAAAAACGTGTTTCGTAGGTGATATGGGTGTGCATATTGTGCCGGAAAAAACAAGAACTCCTCAGCAAGTCTGGGGAATGGATTAACCACGGTATGGCAGCCGCGGGTGGCGATCCCCGGCGGTCTGAGGTGTCGTCCCCGTGCATGATGTCGGACAAGAGGCCCAAGCTCGAAAGAGCGCATAGCGCGGTGGAGAAGGAGAACGTGCCGCTATTGCAGCGGTCCAACAGTCTCCTCCGACGCCAATACTCTCAACAGGAGCCGTCCAGCCGGAAGGAGCAGGAGCACGGAGTTCCCGGAGCCCATGACGAATATTACCGCACGGTAACAACACTTCTGACTATGTTATTATTTCTCGTCCTACAGTGGACAATATCGTACATGTTAACGAAGTACAAAACGAAACGTTTTATTCGTGAAATTGGATTCAAAGTCACGGGTTTAAATTCATAACGGTACCTATCGTTTTAAAACAATTTCTAAACTTTTTATAAACAAACTCTCATAGTATAGAACGAATATAGCCCGCGGTCGAAAATCAGCACCGTTTGGCCGGAATATTTTGTACACGCGATCGGAAACGTATAATATTTTCTGAGAACTAACCCCCGTTCAAAATTTTCTCTCTCTCTCGTTTAAATATACAAAAAACGCTAGATGACGTCAGCAAGGCAGCCAGCCGTAACCGTTTCGCTAAATCTATGACCACATCGCCCCGGTACGGAATGTACGTAAAGGCCAAAGGGGGAAAATATGATAACGATTTTCAAAAGGTAAGGGTCTATCGTACGCGTCTTAAATAAATTGAAACATTTAAAGGTTATTTTACTAAAATTAGCGGTGAAAACTGAAAATCATGATTTCATTTATACTAGTACCCTATTGTCGATTCGGTATAATTCAAATCGTATTACTTTAACATCATATTCGGCAGCAATAAGTTACACCGTTTGCACTTCGTTAAACCAAATTCGTTATAAATGTTTGAAACGGCATTAAAACGCGTGACATATATTTTACGGGAGCGGTTGACATTTATTAATCTTCTCCTAAAGTTTCTAAAAGTGTACTCGTTTTTTTCAAAATATTAATATCTCATGCGTTGGCTGATTTTTTTATTGTTGGGTAAAATACTTGCTACTTACTCGTAAATAATCCTTAATTATACAATGTCACCGGCTCTGCGTGAAAGTATAATTTTTTTTTTTATCACGTACGTATTCCCGTTATTAATGCTACGGAGACTTGAAATTAAAAAAAAAAAAAAGTGTATTATTATTGTTTATTACTATAGGTGCGTATAATATGATTGGGTGTTGATAGAGTCGAATGCACTTGACACGCACACACCGATATCGACGAGTTGGACTAATGCACCGAGTATTAGGTAGAACTGGTAGGAAGTAGGTACTTGTCATTTGTCAATAGACTTATTGACTTATAAGTATTATATTGGGCCATGACGGTAGTGTGTTGACTGTGTGTCCGGTGCGAATCGCGTTTGTGTATATCTATTCCACTGTAGGTTCGCACAATCGCGTTGGATTTTAATGAATAATTACTATTAAGAGGACGCAGTAGTAACAACAGCTGTTACTAAATGTATCAGCACACTTCCAGTAGCGCTAGGCCGACATTATTATTATTATCTATGGAAATCGTCGAACAGAACAAAACTAATGGTTTTAAATTGTTTTGACGCTCGAACATTTGGTAAGTACATTTATCAATGTACACATGTAAAGATTTGTTTACATATTTTTCTTTCATTTTTAAGCTCAGATAATAACGCGATTTGATTTTTGTAAACAATTTGTATAAATCTGATTATTTTATTGTATGTTCAGTGTTCACACGACTGTCAAAGTGACAGCGATTATAAATTTTTCGTAGTAGACATTTCAATCTTTCAATATTATTAGTTTTTTCCTCAAATTATTAACGCATACTAGTGCTAATGGAAATCGATGTACCTACTTCGACATATTTTCAAATAAACTCGACAATAGGAAAAAATGTAATTTTTACACGAAATTACTTTCATACATTTTGATGTGATAAAATATATATTTATTTATTTTCGTTGAAATTTAAGAACGTCTTAAAACCATGACTGAGAAATAATTTCAACCGTTCTGAATTCAAATTATTCAATAGAGCCGTCTAAAGTAGATAAAAGTAACGGTTATAAACGTAGTGTTAACTGTTCAGAGCTTATTTTATTCACTAAATATTTCGCATCGAAGAATTGCTGTGATCCAGCACACTTACTCGCCACAGCCCTAGGTGATAGTTATCACTTTTTCATTTGTAGTCATCCAAAGTTTGCACGCATAAAAACTATGTATCATTAATTGTATCGATATTCAAACGTTAAAAATGTGATATTTTCTCCTGTTCTGTCCGAATAAATCGTATTGATATCAGTGACCCCCCCGTCCGCATTTGTTCTGTAGCAATGGAAATATTTAATATACAGACGAAAATGGTGATTTATTATTCCGAACAAGTATAAGAAAATATGGGAAAACGGTCTAAAATTTAGACTCTAAATCTGCGAGGGGTAAAAGTAAAATTAAGATCGAAGGGGGAAAGCTAGAATATGTTTATCGTAAACAAATCGCGCCTTCCGTCGTCCGTGCCGCCTAAAGACGCTTTCCGTTCCGGCGCGATTGCGCTTATTGCATAATATAACATTACTGTGCGTTATGTCGAAAGTAATCGCCTTCTCTCCGATCGCGGCCTGTTGCAGCCCCGCGACGACTATTATCGCGGCGGTCAACTGGAAGGGACTCACAGGATCGGGGCGAACAACCAGTCGTCCAGATCGTCGCACCACCAGTCTGCGCATCAGTTCGGCCCGGCGACGGACTGCAAGCAGCTGGCGGCGGGCCGTGGCGGGCCCGGCTCCAATCCGGTGCGCAAGCACAAAAGGCCCGGAAACACGGTAACTCCAGAGCGGCTTCACCAGCAGCACCAGCAGCACATCAGCTTCTCCAGTTCGGAGGAGGAGCTGCGGTCCACGTCCGAGTGCACCAGCTGCGACGAGCACGAAAGCGAAAAAGGTAAGGTGTCGTCCGTCCATCATTTCCCGTCCCTACTGCTAGAACTACTCTGTGTACTAAACTACAGCCGTTGGCGAACCGTCTCTGTGCGTAACTGCGTATAAATGCCGTTTTATTCCTCGCTAGACGTAATGAGCACACACACACACACACACACACACACACAGACACAGACACAGACACACGCACACAACACATCGGGGAGCTGTTGTTATTACGTCATGCGATCGTATCGAAAGTCGAGAGATTTTTTTTTTTTTTAAATAATTCATCTTTCGATATCAGCAACCCACCCACGTCAGTGCTCTAAATTTCCTTGACGGTTATAAGTAGGCGGGGACACATTGTGCGAATACAATTCGCAGAACACTAGTAATGTTATTGATTGAACTAACGTACAGGTGACGCAGAGAGTAATGCGGGAGAAGACCAGACTTATAAACATTCAATGACATTATCATCGGTAGGTTTTTGGCGTCTGTTAAGCCCGTTTTTTTTCCAATTTAATTTTTTTTTATTTTTATTTTATCATTCGAAACGATTTATCAACATCGTTGTGTTTAATTTATTTTTTTTATTTTTTGTATATTTACTACTTTTTTTTTTTTTTTTTTTATTTTGGTGTTGGATGAATTTGTTTATTATTTAACTTTTGTGATTTTTTTTAAATTTTTGATTTTTTTTATGGCGTTACCCAGCGAACATGCATGCGACGTGACACTCTTTGTCCCACTTGACTATAAACAATACTTGTGTTTTCTTTATTGCGCTCTATTACGGTTGGGGTTCTCGAGTCTGGGCGGTTTGAGGTTAGGTGACATTGTGTTGTCATTTAGCGATTTGCCACAAGATGGGCACCATTAACGGACCAAGGCGAAAGAAAACTGTACGATTTGATCACAGACACCACCAGACTACCCAGCAAACGTCCAAAGACTCTGGATTCGACACCGGAAGTTCGATATTCACGTCCAATGACGACCCAATATACCTCAGCGACATTAAGGTACTAAAATGCGTTAAGCATTGAATTAAAAACATAAAAACAAAATAAACAGAATAAAGTAGATTTATTGAAGGTGAAATTGGAGGCCTTTATTTTATACATAGAATAGTTAGCCTACTTGTCGATAACTAGTTTGCTGGCATTCTTAAAATGTCGAAAATCAAAATTACTGATTTTTCATCATAAACTCACCATGTTGATCTTTGATATAGTTGTACAATTTGTTACACTAATAAAAACGCCCACGATACACAATCATAAAAGTTTATTCATACCGTTCAAGAAAAACATTAAAATTATGTTTTTAACATGTTCTATTGCTCAGTTAAACTAAATGAATGGAAAAGAAGATTAGTGTAATTCATTGTTATTAAATAACGTACGATTGTGTTTTTGGAAAATATATTGTTTGTTATTATATTTATATACCTAGTTAATTTAATATAATTTCCGTTGGAATATTAAGCCGTATGTATAGATTTTTTTTATGTATAATTTTTCAATTAGTATAGATTATAGATTAGTATTTTATAAGCAGTTTTAGGTATTATTGTAAAATTTAGTTTTATTGTAATTTATTTTGTATATACATATATATATATATATATCAACAAACAGCATATGATGCGGCAGAAGTACATAGTAAATTAGGTTTATAAAAAATATATTTTTCCGAAAAGTTCTCAAATTAATTATAGGTACCTTATTAAGTTATATATATATATTGTATATAGAATACACATTATAAACAAAATATTAATCAAATGTGTTATGATTGACACACTTAAAAATTACCTATTTGTATTATCATAATAATTATTATCATCTTTAAATTGTCACACAATCTAAAATCAAAGTTGTAGGTTTATTTTAATGTTATTTTATTATATCTTATTATCGACCCAACCATGATGTAAAGGTAAGACAACATTTAGATGTATCTATCCTGTGAATTAATTTTCTAAAAGTCCAACTTCAACATTTAGATAATTATTTTATTATGTCTGTACTTTTATACTTTAAGTTATTGAAATCATATACCTTAAGATAAAAAAATTATGCCATGAAATTGTATTTTATTATATAATAATATTAGGTATCGGATAACATTTTCATTCACCGCTAAATGCTTTCTTGCATGAACATTATTATATTATTATATTTTGCATGTGTATGTTTTATTATTTCTGTTATCGAGAATGACTTTTTTTTTCTTTTATTGTTTTAATAGTTCAATAATTTAATTGATTATTATCAGCGAAACATATCTAATTGTAACGAAACACTACTGTGATATTAATATACAATATCATAATACTATACTCGTATAATGTAGTATAAACTATAATTTACTGATGCTATTTAATATGACCGAAAAGTATTGTTTTCATTATTTCGCAAACATTGTGTTTTAAATTTTGAAATTTTAACTGGGGTAAATTATCATAAATTATTATATCAAAAGGAAGTAGAAAAAAAAAACGAAAATACTATTTAAAATGTTGATAAATATTGATAATTAGTTTTAAATGACCAATCTATTAGGTACCTATTTATAGGGATAAAAATAAATCAGAGTTGTTTTTATATTATTTATTCACATTTCGACATTTTGATTATTATTATTTTATCACGATAATGTTCGAATAAATCACTAGGTGATTGTAATACACCAAGTGTTTATTATACTATAAATCGTTTTTGAAAAATTTCCGATTCATTATAAAAGCCAAGCAAGTACTCGAGCGGATCCTTTTACTTGATATCCAGGATTTATTAATGGGGTGGTACGAAAAATTGTCGAGTGATACATCTCACTCGATGCACATAATACACGTCTGCCAACTGTTTACAATATGATTGAACGTACTACACATTGATGGATCAACTTGATTCTTTGACCCTTGATTATCGGTCTTAATTTCAGTCGGAACAATAGATTTTTTCATATTATTTTTTTTTACCGATTCAAAACTATCGCGGAGATAATAATAATTCATACTTGTCAGTTTAAGTTTGAATTTTCTTAGGAAAAAAAAACACTCGCGCTCGTTTCAAAGCGAGAATCGTCTGTTTTTTTTAACACGTTGAAAACTTAAAAACCAGCGGTGTGTTGAGTTACGATTAGATAGGGTCTGGCGCTTTGTGGCCCCGACGAGGCTAATGCCGATTATATTTGCAGCAACCAATGTCGTGGCAACGGAGCCCCGATAACAAGTTCTTGATAGGTCACATGGTGCTAAACAAGTCTGTATGGGAGACCCCGATCAGCCCGTCTTCCAGTGCGGCCGCCATGTTGGGCCTGAAAATCACCGGCGGAAAATTCCTGTCGGCCACCGGAAGGAGATGCGCGATTATCGATCGCGTCCGGAAAGGCAGTACAGCCGACATGGAGGGAAATTTGAAACCGGGTTAGTGGGACATACGGCGTCTGCTGTTTCTCTCCTTTATCCCCACTCCCGTTTTTTTTTTTTTTTTATCGTTTACTGCCGGTAAAGAAGCAAATACGAAAATCTATTTGCAGTAAAAATAAATGCTAGTTTTCAAATCTCACACACAACCAATGATGTTAAAAACGAGACGACACGAACAATACAATTTGTCAAGTACATTGTTATTATTAAATCTATTTTGTTATTATTTTTTGTTTACTATATATATATTTTAATCAAATAAAGTTTCACGAACTTTTCACAGTAATTATTTATCACATAATATACTGGATGACTACTATTAATGTATATTTAATTTTAAAACATGTTATAATAATAATAATAGTAAAGTTTTTGAAATAAAATCAATATCATCATCATTTTTTTTAACCGTTTACACTAGAAATTGTAATAATAATTATAGCGATAGAGATAAAAAATTAAAATAATTATTAACTGTTTGCATAAATATTCTAGATGTATGATTTTTTATTCATACGAATAAAAATATTTAGGACGTTTAAATTTAATATAAATTTATTTGACAGTTTAATACGACCAAGTTTTAACAAAATTAACCCTATACCAAGTTTATGAAAAATTAAAATTGATAAAATTGAGTATGGATATTATGTTGATTATCTATTAGATTGTAGTCTAAATATTAATTAATGGTGATACTAAAATATTAGAAAAATATGATAATAATTATTTATTTAAGTAGGTATTCTATAGAATTTAAACTGTACATATACAATATAATATACTCGTACATATAATTTTATTAGTTAGCAGTATTTTGTTAGTTTAGATTGATTTAAATAATATAATTCCCAATTAAATAAATAAAATACTAATTGCGTTTTATACACTGGAAATTGTTGTGTTTAATTTAAGTCTTAACCAATATTTATACTTGATCAGTTATCATAATAAAATAGTAAAATACCTATTATGAAAAACATAAAATTTATTATTTAGACAAATTAATAGAATATTGTGTGATTTTAGGCGTGATTTATCTTCATAAAATATAGTTAAAACTAAAAATGTAGGTTAGTGACAAATATTAAAATATTTGAATCATGTTTTACTTATAATTTAAATGCATTGTTAAAAATGTGTCGGATTCTAATTTAAATGTGTATTTTTGTTATATAGGTGACGAAGTATTGGAGTGGAACGGTTGTCTATTGCAAGGGAAAACACAAAAAGAAGTATCAGATATTATTGCTGAGTCAAAACATTTGCCACAAATAGAGCTCAAAGTTTCTAGATCAATACTCCCAAGAAGAGCAAGTTATGGCACTCCAACTAAAGGTATACATTTTTAGCAGGTACTATTCTTGTCCCTTGTTTAATACCTATATTGATTAATGATGCTTGTTTCATTTGCTTTCAGCTACAACGAGTTCAATGGGTTAGCGCGATTTCAAACCGCCCTACTGATGCCCCTGACCCCTTTAGATTTATTAAAATTGGATTAAAAAATAACAAAATTATACTAGCAATATATATATCTATGTGTTTTCAGGTTTATACGATTTGCGTAAAGATAAACCTTACGTAATGGTGACTTCACCGGGTAGTCCTGAGCATTTGGCTTCAAATCCAGCCCGGATTTTAAGGGCTTCCAAAAGTGTCACCGGACCGAACAGTTTACACGTCGGAGGGAAGATACAGGTAATTGTCATTAATCAAATGTATTGTTCAAGTACTGACCTCGACAACTCATTGTAACTTTGTATGGGTGCTTTAGGTCAAATTAGGTTTTGACCCACAATCACTGAAGTTAGTCGTAACTATAATGGCTGCTTCAAATCTGTTACCACGGTCTGACGGTTCACCAAGATCAGCATATGCTAAAGTATGCCTTTTACCAGATACAAGTGAGAAGTCTAAACGAAGGACTAAAACGATAATGAATTCCACCGATCCTAAATGGAATCAAAATTTTTCGTTTACGACTATGAGAAGGTCAGATTTGAAGTTCAAAGTCCTCCAAATATCATTATGGGATTATGATAACAATCCTACTAACCAGTTTCTCGGAGAGGTATTGATTGAACTGGGATTAAAAAAATTAGAAAATTTAGCTGAATGGTATCCATTGACTGCACATCAAGAAATAACTGTACGTATTTTATAATTTAATTAAGAAATATCTCATAATATATAATTTTATTTTTGAAATTACATTTTCAGGGCGAAGGAGGTGTTTCTATAGGTGATTATGATATGGAATACTCTGGAGAACATTTATCTCCACCATCTACTTTATCTCGACAATCAGATTCGGATGCTTCGGATGTTGATGATTGCTGTAGTGGGAGAAGAGTCGGAGCTGATGGCGCGTCTATAAGTAGTCTCGGTAGTTCTATAAGGTATGTAGTCTGACAAAACAAACTAAACATTATGTTTAAATAAACATTACTTTTTTAGTCCACCACCTGATTATGATCATTTGGATCGGAGAAAAAGCCGTAGAGATATGTCTCCATTACAGAAGTCATATGTTTATGGCACAACGATTGAAAAAAAATATGGATACGAAACGAGTTTAAAAGTAAATATGGACAGTAATTAAATATTATTCGATCAATATAGTAATTGATATGTATGAAGTATAAATTATATAATATATTAAAAAATATTTACAGCAACAGCCTATTACAAGTCGATCCGCAACAAGTGTTAGTCATAGATCAAGATCTGCAGCACCGACTGATTCTCCTAGCCAACATTCCAGATCACGATCTAAAAGCCCTACCATGATCTCCGATAGAAGAAGTTTATCTCCACCAGACTATAGGTATCCTGGAGGTGTACCGAGTTATAGACAAGGTCCTTCTAGGTTCTTAGCCAGATCAGCAACAGCTACCCCTACATCCACTCCTAAAAAACGCCAACTTCCCCAAATTCCAGGAACCATGCCTTCTTCTTTAGATGAACGAATTCCATACGTAAGTTTTTTTTTTCATACCAACTGTTAATATTATTGAAATACCAAATCTTATTGTTATAGTATTTTGACGATCAAACGTCATCTATGCGAAGAAGAACGAGGCAAGTGCAACCAAGAAGAATTCAGGGTAGATCGGGAGGCCTTGGTAGATTACACCATTATGGTGGATTAAGTGATAGTGACATACCTCTGCAACAACTCCGATCACTAACACCTCCACATGTTAGGGGATCAATGATGTCCAGAGGAGAAACTGGAGACACTTGTGATATTGATGATAGTGATAGTGTCATCAGCAGTGCTTTGTCAACACAATCTGAACAACCCAGATCGACAAGATTTTGGTAATGAATACAATTCGTTGTAGTTGGGATTTTTTAAGTTTATAATTTTCGTAAACAAATATAGTTCACTTAGTGTTTATGGTTTTATTAGAATCATTATTCATCTATTTTTATACATTTAGATTTCTGATATATCAAAGTGGCATAATGTGCGTGTATGAATTCCTTAGAGTTTATTTGTTACATCGGATCAAAAATTTATTAGTATTTTTCATATTATAGTCATGAATGGAAATGATATCTAAAAGTCTCACACCGATGTATTTTGTCTTTTGCAGCTGCTGCAACGCCACCGATTACCGCTACCCATCAACGTCCCACTCACCCAGCTGTAGTTTTAGTAAAAGTAGTAGCAAGCGTGATAGTATACATTTGTACCGTTATAATTCATTTCCTGCCGATTACTTTTTACTCCATCCGATAGATAATAGACCGGTTTTAACGGAATACTCGCCAACTGAAAACCCAAAACCATTGAAAAAAACACGATTCAATTTAAATCATCTAGATAGCCATGATGCTCTATACGATTCAGATTCTGGATTGGATTTACTAGGTTTTCAATCACCAACAGAGAGACAAAGATCCCGTAGGAAAAGAAACCTGACTCTAGATTTAGGCGAATCAGTGTTAGACGTAGTGGGTAGCTATAGTGGCGCTGCTGTAGCGTTTAGTTATGCTTTAACCGACCCTTTAAATGCTATTGTCCATGGCAGTGATTATGGAGCGTCGCACAGTAGATCTGGATCACAACAATCTCCAGTCATGGTGCCGACTAACGATAGCAAGAGGTCTCAATTTTCGAGGAGCCTGTCTAATGCTGATGTACAAACAGATAACATTACTGGTACAATTATACAATTAAACTATTATTATCTCTTTATATTCAACTGATATTGTGTCGTTTAGATTCCGGTAGTTCTGGAAAACGAAGAGGCGATTCGTCTTCCTTAACAGAGAGCGCCGGTAAAAGCTCAGCTTCTGGGACCAACTCTTCCGCTTCTGGCATGGGCAAAAAAAGTGCGTCAGCTTCTCAATTATCAGCAACTGGTGAGTGCTAGTCTCAGAAAAGGGTTTTATATCACTCCATGATTAAATGAATTTGACACAAGTCTAGTTTCCCTCATTTAACGTGAACAAATATGATACGAATTTCTATACAGATTAAGTGAGAAAAATATACAGAATATAATAATTGAACAGTAGTAAACAGTTGTTTAATCGGATTACGTGTTGATATTGAGTTATGTCTCTTGACTGTTTATGATTTATTATTTAAAACGTTAATCGTATTTAATGTTTATAATCACCTAGCAAAAGTAATTACTATTCAGATTTATTTTGTAATACATGACTACATTTAGAAAAATATTAATAGATGGTGTGAGTGTTTCTTTTTCCAGTAACTAACAAGTTTAGACGTACCGAAATCAATTAGATTTTTATTTTATTTACACCGACTAGTTAAATTTTTTTTATTAAAAATATTCTTTTTTCTACAGTTCTATTGACAAATTTCAGAAAAATATAATTTTATTCAATTTGTATTTTAAGTAATGATTTATTTTCATTTCGCTGTAGTAAAATGATTAATTTTGGGCTGAATTTAAAGGGCGCAAGCGTAGGTTAGGTTTTGGTTCGAAAGGAAAATCTTCGTTTACGGTGCACAGAAGCGAAGAAGTGCTGCCCGGCGCAAGTCGCCCCCTCATCAAACAGCCGTCCAGCGTTTCTAGTGACGGTGAAGCATCCCAAGACGGCGAAAGGTTAATAATGTATGATATTTGTAATTTTTTTATGAAAAAAATAAATATTAATAATAAAACCACGGAGATATTGATGGTATCCGGGATGAAGACCAAACATGGTAAAAGTCAAAGAAGCCTTGTGTATATTGTCGTTTTGGTTTGATGATTTTCAAAAAAGAAGTTTGCCTTTGCATGGGGATTGGATCATCACTCGTGTACATATAATTTTTGTTGTAGAATGTTTGTGCAAAATCTGAACATTTTTATGAAAAGATAACATCGTCGCTAGAAATACTCAATACAGTTTATTTTCATGGAAAATAATAAACAGACGCTTGTAAATATTGCGAATTACAAACACCCCGGCTACGTCTATTGGTTTTGGAACATTTTCAGTCATTGTAGCCAACCCAATAGTCGTATTCCGGTTAGATGATCTTTCGTATTTTTCACTTAGTCATATTATATCAATACTTTAGGAGTTCGTGCATAGTTGTAGAATGCTTTATTACGGTATACATAATGAAGTATGGTTTTTCCACACTAACAATTTTTACTGTAAACTGTGCAAACAGTGTGTATAAAATACCAATTGAGCGCCAGTTGCTGATATGATATCACCTGAATCCTATAGCAGATCGCTGTGATAAATCCTTATTACTAGTTATCTCCGATCTCAATGTAATTGTTTCGGATATTGTTTTATTTGATTGATTGTTGGATAGAAGGAAGGAGCTCGAAAGGGAAACGCGGTTCAGGTGGCGGAGGCGGTGGCGCCCAACCCAATTTTAAGCGGTCCCAAGAGGTGGCCCCGGGCAGACAAGCAAGCCTCACCAGTCTTTCTAGCGATTGCCCGAGCTCGTAAGTAATCCTAATCTCTCCCAAGTCATCCAAATACATCAATTTATCTCTATTTTGGCCTGTGTGTTTATTTTTAGCTTAAAATTCTTCTCTTATTGCACGTTAAAACTGTCTGTATACGCAATTAATACTATTTAAACGGGTTAAAATCAAATAATTAATTGAATATCTTTCTATTTTATATTAATTTTGTTTATTGGTAACAAATTATTCTAGCTGGGGATGTTTTGTGAATCATATTGAGTGATTTTGAGTAATAATGAAATTTAAAATAAACATTTGAACAATATACAAGAAAATTTGTTGTGCAAAAATCATTTTAAAACATTAAGTTTTAATTTAGTGTTTTTAAAACTGTTCATAAAAACAAGAATTAAATAATTTTTTTTTCTCAGTGTATTTGTTTTTAAATTTTATAATTTTACATCGGGTGATTAGGAATATACTTTAAGTATGTTAGTTAAAATATATTTATCTAATTAGTAATTTTATTTATATTGAAATATATATTGAAGTATAAAAATAGTACAATTATATTTTTAATATCATATTTGAAATTTAGTAGATGTTAAATGATTGCACCAATATTTTCACTTAAACTCATAATAGTTATTAAGCTTAAAATAAATGCTTTAACATTCTTCATTGGTTATTTTCAATTAATGTATGTGTTTTGTGTTAAATACTTTATTTCTTGTCTAACACATTTAAACATTGATTGGACATATTTTTAATTTATTATCTAAATTAGAATTCGTTAATTCACAAAGTATTTACACATGATTTTTAGGATCTTACAAAACATTATTTATTTAATTCATTGAAACTATTCTTTATATTATAGGTTAGTGTAATGAATTTAAGGAACTCTTCTACACGAGCTTTACCAAGCTTATATGGTAGATATTTACTCTTCTGAACACTTAATATAGTGTTTGTGTTGCAGTTCTGATTTTAATTATCTATTTGTTTTGTTTTTTTCCAATTGCGCATCCAATTCAACTATCTAATTGTTAATTTGTATTTAAATTTAGTAGACATAAAATTTGTAATAACATTTTTATCTTAAAGGATATACTTAACACTGTGCACCGCATTATGTCTTTCTATGTTCTCGTGCTCTGATTGAATTTAATATTATATTGTAATATTATATTGTATGTCGGTTGTACATGTACGATGGCGTTTTTCAGAAAAATGCAATGTGTCCAGCTTTGGAAAAACGTTTGTCAAAATGAAAAATATTTAAACTGTATATATATTTTGAATTGGAGTTTAAATGAATCCCTACCGTCCTAACATTAAACGGGAACCATTAATACAATTGGGTGCAAATCACATTATGTATAGGTATTTTAACATGATTGTTTACAACTGAACTTAATTTATTATAATGATATTTGGAAGAAAAAAGTTTAGGTATACATATATTTATAAGAACAAACTTGTTTGAGGTTTATCATAAACTATTTAAGTATATTTTTAGTTGATAATTAAATAATTGGTAAAGTGATGTATTTTGATGTTTAAACATTTTAAACGGATCCCGATTTACATTTTATACCTATGTCACATTTGAAAAATCCAAGTGAAAACTAAGTTCACTTACTTACCAATGAGTTTTACATTCCATCATGATGATACCTACTTATTTAAAAATATTATTGTGCGAGCTACACAATTATCAAATCGTTTGTTTTATTTATTGAATAAACACTTTGTGTTTTTTTTATAAATAAAACTGTATGACCAACGATTAGTGTTCATTCAATGGTGTCTGTTAAGAGTCCTGTGTTGTACTTTTTAACAAGTTGTACAATACAAACTATTGTACTTGTATTTTGATATTATTGTTCTCTTGTCAAATAATATGTTAAACATATTTAAAATCGGAAAATGTTTTTCCAATTTTATTGTTTATTTTTAATAATGTACATAAACAGATCAATAAATGGTGAGTAATAAATATTAGGTTATTATTTCTAGGAATTATTAAATTTTCATCAGTAGTTTCACGTTGTTGATGTAATTTGAAGCTTTGCATTGTTAGTGATAGATTTTTTTAGAATTCTAGAATTTTTACATTTGCATGTGCATGGTTTGTTTATAATTGTGAGTTTTAGTGATACCATTGAATATAGAAAAAAGAATACCAATACTGTTCAGGCAGATGAAACCAGATTCAAGTAATAATTGGATAATGCTATTGCGATAATATAAATGTGTTGTTTTCCTCAAAACATTAAGTTATTTCAATAATATTGATGCTTTGAAAAATAATAAATACAATATTAATCTGGTTATACTTTGATAATACAAAATAAAAGTAAATCTATTAAATAATTATTAAATAATCAACGTAATTATATCATGTGTTAATGGTTTTTTTTTTTTTTTAACAGAATATTATATGTATTTAATTACATTTAAAAACCTTAAATTATTGCTTGGTATGCAAGACATGATATGTTTTATTTTTAATGCGTTTTATTTGAGGTTTAGAAAAATTGATGAAAACAAGTGGTGTAATCGATAGGGATTGGAAGGTGCATTAGCACCCGGGTTTCAGATGTTCTGGAGGGGGGGAGGGGTAGGAAAATCGATTATCTGTTGTACCAGCTAGCGCTGCCGGAACAAAGTTTTTATTTTTTTTTTTTAATCGAAAATGATAAAAATGATGCAAATAACAACAATAAAAAAACCAAACCCCCTTTTTCAAATCGTCAAAAACTTTATAATAATAATATCACGATTGTTTTTCTTAAATGTATCAAATATAAATATTCCGTTTGTGTGGAGTAGACCAAATATTTGTTTTTATTTCTGAAATTAGCAATTATCACGTGATACCTATAATTATCAAGTATATACTTATTTACTGACGTATACTTCTATGATGTCTGTGGGGGGGGGGGTGGGGGAGTGGGCCTGACAAAATGTTTGCTCTTTTACTGAAAATTTTAAGCTACACCACTGATAAAATTGATGTTAAATTGACTTATTGTTGACAAAATAAAAAAAAAACAACCTGTCCTTGGAATCGAGATACGAAATGTATTTTTTTAACTCATTAACGAAAATGTAATTTATTTATTACTAACATACTTTATATACTTTATAGTTTTATAATCTCTTTGCTTACAATGTATTGGTCTTCGTGTTCCGAATATTTTACAAAAAATAAAGGTATAATAAGGTAAGTATTTCCGGATACAGATTGCTTTGACGGTAATTCCTTGTTGCAATATTATTATACTATTCTCATGTTTGGTCTTCACGTGACTATCAATTTCTTCAAGCACTGTGGCGATCTATGCCAATAGTCTATTTTTCTTTCAATGGTTATGAATATTGTGTAGACATTTTTTTTTCTAAGGTAGTTTTATCTGATTAGATCGACATCTCTTATGTTGAAGAATTTCATTGTTTAGTCTAAAATTTTTCCATCCGTCATTTTAGCGCCGGTCAGTCCACCGAGGGCGAAGTGACCACGTTCATTGGTAAACTTGGGCCTGGGCAAAAAGTTAGTCGACAGATATTGGGAACTCCGTATCGAGGTGACGTTAAAATTGGGTTCAATTTTTTCGTTAACTTTATGGAAGTGACAGTTTTTGAAGCCAAGGATTTGATTAATGTTAAAGAAACAAAAACAAAGCTTCCAGGTATGAAAAAATAAATAAATAGCTTAGATATGCTTAATTTGAAAGTACCTAAAACATGTTGACAATATTTCGACAGATACGTACGTGAAAGTATACCTTGTGAAAGGCAAAAAATGTGTGGAAAAACATCGTACAAAAACAATTAAAGAGAGCTTGCAGCCTAAGTACATGGAAATGCTCAAATTTAAAAGTTCACCTGCGGGTTGTTTAATCCAGGTACGCATGATTTTTCCATGATTTTTTAACGTTAAATAATATACATTTATTTATAATTTATACGAAATTGACCTTTTTATACTAGCTAAATAACCCGGCTTCGTCCGTGTGCAGTATAACTTTTTATTTTTTTTATCATTTTTATCCCTTTTAACTCCGGTAGGGGTTGAATTTCGGAAAATCCTTTCCAAAGGGGGGGTCTCCACTATATAAAACGAAACTGCTGACCAAATTTCATACTCAAAGCTCCAGCGGTTCCAGCCAGGCGAATTTTTCTAGTTTCACCCTTTTTACCCATTTTAACCCCCTTAGGGATCGAATTTTAAAAATCGGGTGGCGTGGTGACACTTAGGGAATATATTTGGAACAACTCTGTGAAAAAAAATTGGAAAAAAGTTAAATAGCGTCGTCACAAAATGGGAACATTAAAAAGGCCTGTTCTTTTATATATTTTATTAAATACTTTTTTTTGATGATTTTATTTTGCTCTATTTAATATAACATCAACTATATTTTATTTAGTTGTGTTTATTATCTCGACCTAAATTTATTGCGTTACGAGTATCTGCGGATTTTTAGAGTGATAGTTGTCCTTGTAGATATAGAGGTTTTTTCTGGTTAATATATTTATGTGTAAGGGGACGTGGGGTACAGTAGGAATAGTAGGATACCGGGATATCGTGGGAACATTGTATAATTTACTACTCTGGATGATTATAATATTTCAAAAACCAAATTTAAAGTGTTTTTTATATCCGAGTATGGTATAAAAATGTTATATTTTTATATCAATTATTATCTAATTAATACAATAATATTTTTTTTCTTGTTTTAAAAATATTTTTTTATTTTGAATGAATTGATTTGAATATAATATTTCTAAACAATTCGTTAGCGTCGTTAATAAAAAAAAGTGAACAACACCACTGCAGTTCTAGATAAAGAGCTATACTTAGAGACACGTATATACTTGGGATGCTCATTATTATATTAGTAACGTGATAATATTATTAACATTATGAACTTTATGAATTTTTTTGACAAGATATTTAGAATTAATATTGAATCGTTTCGTAGGTATCGGTGTGGGGCGACTACGGACGCGAAAAAGGAAGGAAGGTGTTTATGGGCGTGGCCGTGATCTACATGGACAGCATAACTACAAGTCCTGGATCGTCCTTGACGGAGTGGTACAGACTGTTCGGGTCGTCGTCGTTGGTTAGTGTTAATGAACGATTTCGGAATTCATTTCCGTCATTGTATCCATGGTAGACTATAATGCTGTAGTGTAATATTTAGTATATAATTAGAAGAGAACATAAACATACTGTAGTTGGTTTTAGTATTAAATAATTGTTAACATTATAAAGAAAATCTTTTCGATGTAGGTGTTAAAAAGTTGTCTTAACGTTCTAGATACTAGGTATATTATAATTATTAATCATTGGTAGTTTTGAAAATCGAAAAGGGCGTCGTTTTTTTTTTTTTTTTATGTCAGTTGATAAATTTTTGATTTTTGCATGCGTGCTACTAGTCTTTGACGGAACTAAACTTCAAGTCTAAGGCCCTTACACGCCGCATGATATATTTAATTTACCATTTTAATGTAACGAATTCGTTATATTTTTTTCCTCTATTAATTTAGAAATAATTTTTCTCTAATTACTTTTAATTGAATGAATGATATTTACTTTTTATTGCTTGGAATCATTATCACGTCGAATTAAGGCGCTTTTTTTACTTTTTACGTCTATTATTATTCCGCTTCACAGGGTACGTCGGACTGTTTGCTACATAAGTTTGTTCATTATTTACTGCTCATTTATAATGCTGTTTTTAAGAGGATTGCAAATAAGTGCACTATTCATCTTTTTAACTACATATTTAATAGCTTTTGAAATTATAATATTATATTATCATTATGCTTGTATTTGTTAGTTATACATTACATAGACGTTACATTAAAATATTATAATGTACATAGGTATTCTGTATAGTTTAATGTTTGTTAAAATTGATGTATTGAACATCAATGTGCTGTGTGTCTTTCAACAATATTTCCAACAATTTTATTCTGAGTTATAGTAAAAAAGTTAGTGGTTTTATATAATATTGATAGTATGCCAAAGTATTCTCCAAAAATACTACCAAAAATTAAACTTGTTTACTAATTTGTGATGCTAAAAAATCACAAAGTTTTTGGAAAAAATTCTAAAAAACTCTGTGTAGTGTACCGTCATAAACTATTTATTTTCACTAAATTACTCCAATTAAAATAATAATATTGCTTTTATGACTAAAAACAATTCGTTTTATAAATATTTTTAATCTGATTTTTGTTTTTTTTATTTGTTATTATCATCAGTACAATATATTTGTTTAAACAATAGGACAAAAGATAAATTCTGCTCAGAATCATTATTAGAATGTGATAAAAATTATTTATAAATACAATACTAATATACTTCAGCACATTAGTTAAAGTGGTCGTGAATTCAAAATCTATTCACTAATCACGTGTGAAGTATATTCTCTTTTATCAATAATAACGTTCAATTAAAAAAAAAAAATGTACAAATTTGAAACATAAATTTTTATGATAATTTTATTGACGGTTAGGTTAGGTTTACGTTCGATTTTTATTACCTTATTGGATAACCAACTTTATTTATTAAATTATTTATATATTTTATAAAAACACATAACATTTTACGAGTAAAACTACGAAATAGTATACGATTATAAAGTATAGGTAATTTGTTTTTGTTTTATAATACAATGTTATTAAATTGTTTCCTGATTGTACAAGTATTATACCTGCTGATCGTTAATTGGCATATTTCTTTTAATTAATTCAGTATATGAGTAATATCGTAATGCATCGACTTGGTATTTATTCCGCAAATCTCATTTTTAATATTAAAATTATTTTAAAATCAAAATCTTGTATACATTTATAGTTAAAAATATTATGAATATATTTTTTAACCAACGGCGTACTTAAAAGTACTGACTGTAATTTATTGAGTAGTGATTAGTATCTCATCATATACATTGGATAGTCATTGTCTATCACTACTGTATCGAGAACACAAGTCAACATAACTGCAGGACCTATTACATCTGCGCATGCGCAACGCATTATTATCAGTCGTTGCAAGCTTTCGGTGTTTGGATCTAAATTGGAGACAAATAAGTTAAGTGAGTACACGCATGCATGTATCTATTGGGTCCTCTAGTTATGTTGGCTTTTCAAATTATTCGAGTGACTCTGTCCATTGTATATGATCTAAATTTTATCCTTAAACCCACAGCGACAGTGATAAGATAAAGTAAAAGGCATAAGGATAAATTGTTTTTCTCTGAAGAGTTGACAGAAAATTTAACTTCTCAGACGACTCGGACGATATGGTAGTATTGGTACTTGGTAGTATCATATCGCCGAGTCCAGTGCATCTCCCACATTGCGCCTATGGTTATTGTCTCATTGATGAATGTTTCGTTTATATTACATTTATTTATTCGCATTCTTTTGTTACCTGTCCTAATGTTTTTTCTTCGTTTGTGTTTAATTTATGTTTCAGTGAGTTTTGTTGCTTCATTCTATTGGGCTTCTTCTTTGGTGGTTGCATGTCAACAACATTTTTTTTTTAATTAAATTTATAAATTTTAAGTATTTAAATTTAAGATTAAATCACAGAAAAAAATATAAAATTGGAGTATTTTTTAACACACCTCTAATTTATAAAAAAAAAAATTCTAAAATAATTTTTGTAAATAATGAAAAAAAAAAACCATTATGTGTAAATAAATTATTTATTATGTGTTTTGTAACATTAAAACTTTCTTATTATGTCTATACATTCCTATATAGTTATAATGAAAAACAAAATGTTTTTAACTGTTTAAAATTATTAATGAAAAAAACTTAAAAATAAACAGTTAATTATTTATTAATTATTTATATTTATTTATAATCCTCAAGTCCTGTGAATGGTTCTGTGAATTGGAGTGCAAATTCAAACGACAATAATGTATCAGCTAGAAAATATAAATACAATTATCCATAATGTGTAAATCGGTACCTACTCCAAGTAAGTAAAAATTACTTTGTTAAAATGAAATAACTATAACAGTAGGTATACATCATACTGCAGAGATAAAGTGTAACATTTTGACGTTGATACATTTTTTTGGTAAGTACGAGAGTTTTGTTCAAAATCAGTATCGTTTTAATGAGTTAGTAGTCGATAAGATTGTGTTTATTAAACCGTTCAATTTATTAGCTTTTAAATGTCAGAATTTCAAAGTTGAACGTTCATATATATTATACGTTAATTTTAACGTTTAATATTATTACACATGTTCCTTTAATGTTTTTAATATGTAAAGAAAATCAGTTTGATTTAACGGTAACCTTTTATTTCAATTTCGCATAAGGTTTTTTTTTTTTTTGTCCAATATAAGTACACGAGTTACAAAATGTATATAGGTATTTACCTTGAATTATTTACCATTAATATGATAATACGATTGATGATTTCGGTCTCATCGGTAGTGGTTTTTTTGTATCGATGTAATCGCTAGAACAAATAAATTAAACATTTAATCGACGTTTTAACGGTTACACAACTTATTTTCACAAATACACGATTATTATTATTTTTCATTATAGGTGGGGTGTTATACGTTTGTAGAAAAAAAAAAACAGAAATCAGTATCGCAGAGTGTGATAGAAAACTTCAAATAGTACGCATCAATAAAAACAAGAATCTTCACGTCGAAGAAGTATTAGTCTGGACTCTTAGAGAAATGTATCAAATATGATTATTAGAAGTGCCTATTATTGTGTTTAACCATGTGTCTAATCAGTGTTAAAATTATGTGTCATTGCGTTGACTTACTTTTCTGCGTGCCACGCGTTTATGCTCGAAGTGCGGACAATCATGTGCTGCGGAAGATCATTAAAGTACTCATTTAGCGTGATTGTTTCTTGTTCCGTTCCGACGTTCAACATTATGTAGAAGGTCTCCTGGCCTTCGAGTTTTCTGCCGAAAAGAGAAAAAAAAGAAAATTGTTCACGCCTGACGTGTGCTCATAATATTACTATATTAATAACAATATAACAGCGATAAAATAATATTGTGATGGACAATTAATTATTCGCGATGACCATGATGTCAACTGTCCGACACTGTTGTAATACCAACGGGTGTATACATAATTATTATTATGATACGAAATCGCCGGTGACGAATGGCCCGAAAACGAGATCTTTTTGCATATCAATCGCCTATTACTATTGTTGTCGCGCGGCTCTGTGTCGGATCGATCGCAAAGTCACATCGTAAAACAATAACGATATTGTTGATGATAGACGAAAATGCACGTTCGGAAATAACAAAAACCGTACCTGATGAAAATCAACACCCAATCCGAAACGGCGCGCGCCGAATAACTGCCGCTGGCTATTGTGGGCGACGATCGGAGTTGCACTAGCCTTTTGTACGTCTGGTAATGACTCCGGGCGCAAGCTTTTTGGAACGCCAAGTTGAGATACCAGTGGTTGCTGTTGACCGGTAGCCACGTGAATTTCGACGTCGAAAAACCTTGGCAAACACAAAGATTTCGATCGTCGCGCGCGTTATTGTTATAATATTAAAACGTTTTAATTAATGTTTTGATATCGTGCGATTTCGCGTCATGCTTCGCGAGAACGGTCTGAGAGTGTCGTTGATGCCGCGGTATTGTTGGCGACACACTCGATAGCGATTCAAGGGCATACAGGATGAGGACGAAACGAAAGCGGCGACCCACGACCGACAGGATGACTTTTTTAATGACTCGGGGTTTTTTTCATTTGCCTCTGTCTATGAAACGGCGGCGGCGCGGCGGCGTATACGTGCCCAGACATACGATAATAATCAATAACAAATTATTCTCGATGACCGGACGAATCGTGCGAATGCGACGAACAACTTGCTGATACGTCGATAAGTAGTAATAAGTATATTTAAAACGGTCAGACTGCACTGACATTGTGTGTCGCATAGACGATTTTAGAAAGGAAAACACACACAGTCGGAACAACACGTGTCGCGGACAAATTATCACGTGCCCGATTCGGTCGGTTTTCAGATATTTTACGCCTGTCGGCTAGTGGAGTCCGACGAAATCGTATCGCACGCGGTCCAGCGCCAGCAACTATAATACTAATAAAATGTAAAGCTTTCACCCTTACCGGCGTTTTGTAAATCGTTCCAGTGGAATGGCGTCCTGAAAGGGTCTCTCGAGTTAATTTCGTATTTGGCCATACCTCCGGCCTTGCCCCAGGGATCCACGGTTTGATCCCACCTTAATGTTCCGTCGGCCATGCCGATCTCTTCACCGTTGTACGTGATCGCCGTTCCTGGCAACAGCATCACCAGCGTGTTCATCGGGTCGACCATGTCCTGGCCGAATCTCGAAGCCACTCGTTTGTTGTCGTGATTACCCATCTAGAGACGCGTTGAATCATTTATTGTCATCATACTCTATACGTTTTTCGCGTAATGTGAATGATCGGGCAAAGTGTACAAATGCCTGCCGACTTCGGGTAAAGTAAATAGTCAGTAATCGTTTTTCACTATGACCGGTGTCATTCTGTTACAATATCCGGGCAATTTAAATTTCCCGACGACCTTGTGGGGCAATGTAAATTCTATATATTATTATAACTAAACGAAGATTAATATTGCAAACATTTAAGTATTATATTTGCTATCAATTATTTATTTTAGTTTATTCAATTTTTGAATCAATTTTTTGTGTTGAGCTATATTATAAACCTAAAAATGTGTATAATATTTCAAAATAAATGTAATTTTTAATTAGTCTGTACGCTGTGGACACCCTCTGCACGGTCTCGTCGGTAAATTTGATATGGAGTAAGAAGTTACAATATAAGTTTGTATGAATCTTATTATAATCTATCTATATTTTTCGTATAATATAATTATTTATTTATTTGATAATATTTAGATGGCCTTAGTCATGAATCATGATGGTACTTGTTTAAAACTAGTCGAGTGCCAGTATTAGTTTTAATACTGTATGATTTAATCTGTTTAAACTGTTTGCAGTGGATACTTGAAATATTTTATTTAGATTTTTCGTAACTTAAACCGTGAAAAATACATTTTACAGACTTTCTTAATATTATGAAAAAAAACTTAAATTTTAATTATTCCCCATTTTTTAAGTTATTATTAAAGTAATTTAATTATAATCTAATCTGTAATCAATATTAATTAACTAAGATAATGTTTATTCCTTAATGGGTACTTATCGTTTTTTTATTTTCTTGTTTACATTGCCTCGCATGCATTCGACCACTGTACACAAACGTTCCAACAATGTGTTTTATTTTCACTTAAACCACTGAAATCGGGCATTGTAAACACTTTGTACAATGCCCGACTATCTCATTTTACTCGCAACATATTATAAATAAAACACATATTATTGTTTTTTTTTTTGTCCCTAGGCGTTAGTTACTTACCGTGGTTTAGATGTGCCTATATTTAAATACAAATGTATCGTTTATTCTAGTAGCCCTGGCGGTTGAGTACCACTGCAGAAGAGTATGTCCGAGTACGAGCGAGGTCAGATATATACACATTGTTACACTCACCACCCAGTTGGCCCATTGACCTCGAGGCATGTTGTCCAACCACAGGTCGATCGTATTTTTTATGTCGACTGCCGAAGACGTTTTGTTTAGGTACGTGATGAAATTGAAATTGAACGGCATGTGAGCTCGGGGCACATCTTGGCTGTAGTACAACATCGTGTAATTCACCTGGGCGTACGCTTCCACCAACATCAGTCTGTAATAAACAACGGCCTTTCCGGTATAATACTCAGTAAGTATAGTTTCGAATACATCAAACTCGCTACGGCTAATGGGTTTTTTAATAGTTCAATGGTTTCATATAGTTTCTTGTGCGGGGACGAGCGCAACCCCCGATTAACTTTGAAAAATATTTGGATTTTTATTTAATCTTATGGTAAAAGTTGTACGATTAGATATGAAATGTGAAAAATTAATATTGACAACCTGGTGTCTTTCCGGTTCATTTCAACAATTGTAACATTTAACGTGTTGTGTCTGATTTAATTTTTTGAAAACCAGTGAGCACACATCGTATTACGTATATTATACAACTGTTACATAAACGCAATACCGTGTCGGTTAGTAAGTTATTAAAAGTCAATTGTATTGTAATATTGTATCTCACCTAGTGTTCCCGTCCCGACCGGTGTATTCGTCCAATACAGCTCTGAACTCTTCGACGATTTTATAGGTACCCGGTTGGTCTCTAGAATATATGTGATCGAGCAAAAAGTACGTGTAATTGTCGTCGACAGTGTCCTGGCCAAGTAACGGTTCGTCCTTAAACGAAGCGTCTTCGACCATGAACGGCAAGGCGTCTATGCGGAAACCATCGACACCCATGTCCAGCCAAAATCTCAGCACGTTCTACACGGAATCAAGACGTTTGAAATTTGTTTACGGATCGGTACATTATATAATACATATTATGTTTCTAGAAAGAAAAAAAAGATTTAATAATGAAACATTGTGATTACTTTCATTTCTACTAGAAGAGCCGGCGAATTGTAATTCAACTCTGGTTGCTTGACCGTAAACTGATGCAAATAGTATTGCCCTCTTTCTGGAGACCATTCCCAAGCGCTTCCGTCGAAATAGTTTCGCTTGAAATTGTAAACGACAAAATATTCAAGCACGCACGTTACAAAAAAACCTTTTTCTATTTCATATTGAGATCGAGAATCGATTATTTGGTTGTTATTGCCAAATATTGTTTGGGAAAAATAATTGACCCGGAAGTAAGGATAATCAGGTGAAATCGAAAATCGTCAGCTTTCTCTGATCAGTCTAAAGTTTCAGTCGTGTTCGAATTATCGTCCGATATCGTTGTTCCAAAATCTTATTAATTTGTTCATTTTCACATGCGTATGCAGTGGTATTTTTTTTAAGCTCAACAGATTCATTTTGTTTGTTTTATGAATGTTTAATGTATAAATTAAATCGTCATTTTGAATTCAGTTGTGATGGACGCTACATTTGTATTATTGCAAACGCTGTTTCAACGTTGAAAGTCCAGTGAGAGAAACGAATTATCTCCTAAAGCATTTTTCTATTTCGTCATTTTATGTGTGATCAATTTATAATTTAATAATTTTTGTTTTTATAACTTATTATACTTCATTATTTCGATGAGTAATATGATTACTAAAATTAATCAGCTCATTTAAAAAATACAGCTAGAAGCACTACTGAATTACTATATGCTATAATAATATGATGAATTATTATAAAATAAATAGTGAATTATAAGATTAAATAATGTAAATTAAATAATTAGATTTTTTATTTTATTACAAAATAATCAACATAAAAGATGTATGTATCGATTTTTCCGCATACTAAATTACTTAATTGTTTTGATACTTCGGTGTAGTAATAACTTTAAGGAATGGATTTAAATGCATATCGAATTTCTTTGTCGAAGCTCTAAAACAATGCTTTTCAAGCATAAAATTCGTTTTGTACCTACATCATGGGATTAGAGATAAATTAAATATTAATTTAGCATTTTTAAATATTTTCTTTTGTTTTGAAGTATAAACTCTTTTTTTAAAAATATAATAATATTTTAATGTATTTTAGTTCACGCTTTAGCAACGAGATTATATTTTGTAGAATAAATTTGATTACTTCATCAGACTACAAATAATAATTGCCTTTTTTCTGATAAATAATTTTAATTTGTTTCATAAAAATTAAATTAAAAATCAAAGGGTTATGGACTTTTTTTACATTTTCACAGTTCACTCTACTTTCCTCCTAATGTATGCTGCTGTTAGCCAGTATGAATAGTTCATTGTTCATCAAAGTGTTTAATAAACTCTGCAGTCTCATACGTTTTTATGTCGAGTAAAAATCAAATAAGCATATTGAATACTATGATAATATAAATACGTAAATATTTAAAAACTTGAAATTATAACCACAAAAATAACAGGATATATAAATTGTATTTACCCAATTGTTAGGAGGTGTTCTGTTACCATTACTATCTACTTTTCCGTCTTTCCACACGTAGTAATCGGTGTAAGGATCGATTTTTCCGACTGATTTTTTAAACCACTCGTGCTCGTCACTCGAATGGTTTGGCACGAAATCCAATAATGTACGAACGCCTGAAATCGTATTACCGTACTCGTAAAATAGATCTGTACGCGATGTAGGTACTTTTCATTAAAGTTTATATTGTTTATAGATCGGAGCTTGAAACCGATTTCAAATCCAATTTTATACTGGCCCATACCGGTAAAAACCGTTTAATAACATCGAAAGCTTCAAAATCGAATTCTATTGTAAAAAATTCAAAACAAAGCTACAAAATCAAAAACTTTTAAAAAAAAAGTCAGAGTTTGAAACGTTGATAGTTTGAAACCAGTAAATGAAAAATCAAAACTGTTGAATAAAATTGAAACTAAAACAAACAATAGTTTTATCGGTTTCAAGCCTTTGTCTAAACCATAATTTTTTGTTGGTAAATAAAATGTATACCAAGTGATTTGAGTTTGTTTAGAAGTGATACGAAATCGTCCATTGTCCCGTATGTGGCATCGATGTCGACGAAGTCGGAAATGTCATAACCGAAATCGGCCATCGGAGATTTGAAGATCGGTGACAACCAAATGGCTCCAATACCTGTTTCGTTAAAATGTTCAGCCATTTCTTCAATACCTGAACAATGAACAAATCGAAAAAAGAAAAAACTTTAAAACTTATGTCATTAACGTAGGATGGTTTTAGTTTTAGGTAGGTACATAATTATGGTATAATGGATTTCAACTAGTATAACAATAATCGAGTAATAATTTTTTTTTTTTTTTAATTTAGAAATCATTTATGTATTTTTTGTTCCTTGTTTGATCCGAGACCCGGGCGGGAACAGCGTTAGCATTACTTTCACCCGGAATCAATTATAATATAATATTTTAAAAATTAACACATTGTCTGTAAAACGATGTAAATAATTGAGTTTGAAACCTAAACTCAATAGACAATTATTTGATTTCTGTTCAACTCGATTGATGTTTAGAAATCGTGCTGTCAATCACTATCAAAATAATTATCTATTCCATCGTTAAACTTGTATAGCAATTAATTCGTTTTTCGACATAAACACTTCACCTCCGTCTGCGCCAAACATATTATGTAGTCATAAGTTTATGACTCACTCTTGAAAAATGTCTGTTTCTGTCCAATTACCTTATTACCTAACATTCTCTATAGTGGTCATTGAGGGATTTAAGCTCGTAACATCTCTATAATAGCAATTTTATTGATGTCTGTCTCAGTCTGTGGTTATTTCATTGACGTATTGTCAATACATACACGAGGTGTATCACCTCAAACATTTGAGAATAGACAATTTTTAGACAATTGAATTGTAAAACAGTTTCATCCATAATTTTCGTCATGCTCACGTTAAAATGCTATGATTAAAACTCATCTGATTTACACGATTTTCAAAATAAATTAACTGATTTAACAATCATAATATTGCGTAGACACGTTCAATTGGATAAAAATTGTGTATTTGAATTTTTCACTTTTACAGTATTTTCTAAAGAATATAATATTCAATTTGTAAATCATATTGTTTATAAAAGTTGTAAAAATATTTCGCGAGTACATTTTTATGAAATATATTCGGTTCATACGTCAATAAATTTTGAATATCGAAAAATGGATATTAGAAAAAAATCACTGATCTGTGTTACATTGAACGTCGACGTTTCGAATTATTTTTGTCTAATTAAATTGTTTTCTCGTTAAAGCTTCCAATGGTCATTACTCATAAGTCATTACACTCAATAGCGCTGTCGACTCGGTATCTAGAGTTTTCCTTTTGGCTTCTTTTTTATTCGAAATAATGAGAATATTCATTGTACAATAAATTATAATTACTAATTAAGTAATACATTACATACATATATACATATTTTAATTACAAATTTGTAATTAGTGATCAATAATATAGGCGTTTTAATATTGTGTAATATACTATACAGATAAAAACAAAAAATTACGAATGGTTTATTGTATATTGTGTAATCATATAGCCATAATATTTTATAATACTTACATATTAATAAGTTTAGATTTTCTATTACTAATACTAACCACGTTTAAAAATGAAGCCACTCTCTTTTATTCAGAATCGTTTTTTCGAGAGCAATTCGGTTATTCGGAGCAAGTTTTATTCGGTCTCAAATTTAAAATATCAATTTATCAGCATCAATCACCCGTCACCGTATCTCATCTGATTCTTGTATCTCACCATTTTACCCATTCTTATAATATTTATTTATTTATTTTAATAGCAAGTGATTGTTTATGATTTTTCCTACGAACTATTCGTTGTTTTAGTTAATTTATTGATTTTAGAAAATTTTTACGATCGAATTGTTATCGAAGCGTTGAATGTGTTTAAAAATTAAATTTTAAAATCTGGACGATCGTATAATTTGTTGTTTACCAATGTTATAATAATATATACCCTAACGCATTACATGTTATTATATAGTTTTAGTAGTATTACATATTGTTTCAAGTGGATTCGCGTATTAAGTCGTATACGAAATAAATACACTTGAACGAACGAATGCATCTCGTGAAGTATTTATCAGGCACTATAGTGGCATTCATCGCCCACTTTGATTGATTTTTCTCCTCACGAGAAAACCCAAAGTCTTTCCCCCCGAAAGAGCGATCGCTGTCAACGCGTGTTTGAGGAGGCATTGCCGTCGCGGTTTACCTACCTTTTAGGTCTCCGACGCCGTCGCCATTGCTGTCTTTGAACGATCTCGGGTACACTTGGTATACGACGCTGGTCTGCCACCAGTCCAACGTCTCGGAGGAATCTGAAAACAAGCGCACGCGCGACTTAGAAAACCACAACAGCGCCGGACAAACAATCCGAGAATCGGTTTACGGGCAGGCGACGGGCATACTTACTGGCGGCGTCCACTCCGAACGCGATTGTCGACAGAACGACGACGACGGCGGCGGCGATCGCGCGAAAACGAGACGGCATCGTAAATCTGCAAGTCGGACGTGCGGCGACCGTGCGACGACTGAAGTGCGAGTTTTCGGGTGTCCGCGAGCGAGAAAACAATTTCGTTTCGTGCGAAATAGTCGTTTCATCCTTGACCCTTGCGAGCGCGCCGGCGAAACGATAAAAAAAAAGAGAGAAAAAAAAAACCATCACAATCGCCATATCCGCGTGTGCCTATTAATTATTCACTACTTGGTCGCGAGCGGCCGACGAGGAGGGTGGACGGCGCGCGCGAAAACGACGCAGGACGAGCCGGGGTCGCGTGAAATAATAACAATTACAATGATTGCTATCGAACGGCGTGTAGAGAAATATATATTTTCGTTCATTTCACACACACACACACACACACATTTTACGCGTCAACAACCTCGCTGAACTTGTTGTTCGGGTACTTCGATTTCCGCGGCGCTCATACCTATACGATTATATGGAATAATACTTTAATATCATAGTAAAAACCGTTTCATTCTGAGCGTTATTATTATCGTCTGTCGATTGAGGGGCGTGCTGTGTTTGCCACGATATGCAACTGACCTTAAACGTCCGAGAGCGACGACGATCGAGCGTTTATTATTATCACTATTTTTGATTCGAAAAAACTAATAAGGGCTCTCCCAAGGCCGTTGGGTCGTTTTTTTCGAGCACTTTACAAGCGTCAACATCGCGAGTGTCTGTCGATTTAATATCACGCGTCACGCCTCTGATTCGATCGAACAGGTACATTTCTCAGACTTCGACACGAAATATCCTGCGCTGCGTCTCTAGTCCGAAATCATAACGACGACCTGCCTTCCACAATCGTCAAGCGGGTAGCGTCCAGGTGTTTTTCACACGACTTCCAGCGCAGCGTGCCCGCGACATACACATTTTTTAGTAACGAAAAAAACCGACGAATCAATGAAAAATCGATTTTCATGATGCAACACTAAAGATAACATGTACCGTGGTCGGGGTTAAACCATCCACGTCAACCTTCTTGTAATGCACAACCGTCAAGTTTCAAAATAACAACACTTGTAACTACGTTACAAAAAAATAATCCAAAATAAATTCGTATTGCAGTTTTGAACTTTTTTTGTGATTTAAATTCTTAACGTTAAAAAAAAACAAAGTTGAGTATTCTACTAAAATCTCAGTTTTATAATTTATTTTATCAATTTTATTGGCATTTTTAAAAAAAATCATTGTAATTTTTTTTGTCTCAGTTTACAATATACATCCATTAACGGTTACGTATCCAGTGAACGACGCGAGTACAGTTTAATATTTTTCATTTTTATCGACTGGGAAATAGTTTTCTTTGCGAACAAATCCACAGGTTGACACATATGTACATATAATATATCGATTACCTACGTTAACGAGCTTGTGAAATTAAGCCCCGACAACAGCTCGATTGTAAATCGAGATTAAAATATAAATGATATAACTCTTGACTATTATTATAAATCTGTAAAACTTATTGACTTCTTTACGTTGTTATTATTATTATTATGCATATGTAAAATTATCGTAGGCGAATGGTAAAAATCTAAACATAACACTTAATCACAATGTCTATACGTTTTTTTATTTCAAGAGTTAGAAACATTTTATCATGGTTAAAAGTATAAATTATCGTTGGATACACACGTAAAACATATTATAAAAATGGTATATTAAAAATAAAATTACATCGAAATTGTGTTATATTTAAGGATCACACATTCAATAGATTTTTTGAAAACAAACACCCGTGATTATCAAAAATCTTAAACTTTTCTAAAAGACATTTCATATTTGTTTTTTTTTTTTATACCGAACATAAACAGTAATCACAATAATTAATGAAAACTTATGATTAACTCGTAATCGACGGCATTTTAAGTTTCAACAAATGGATAATGGCCTAAAGTGAAATGCATTTACATTGTGTTTTTATTACTGAAATAATTTCATTGTATGATAAACACATTTTATTGACATTAGTGACTATAAATATTAACGTCGAGTAAATTTAGGATAGTTAATTATTATGTAACAGTATTTTCATTGTTTTTGAAACAGCGTATGCCGGCGCGAGCGGTTTATTCATTTGCCTGCTTCTCGAGAGTCATAAAATAACGAGAAAACATTCAGAATAATTTGACTCGACCAAATTGACTCGAAAAGTTACATACCGTTGAATATTATGAATATATTAGCATCATATGGTCGAAAATCTTGGTTAGTATAATATTATGTTGTAATAAATTATATATACATTTTGCATGTGGAAAAATAATAAAACGAAGGTTAAAAAATAGTATATGTTTTGATCTTAATACTTTTGAATAACTAAATGTTACTCGAAAGTACGCTGGACGGCTAAAATATTTGACGTTGGTCAACCGAGTTTAATATTTTAATTTTGTGTTATATATTTTTGACTGAAAAGTGATCCGAAAAACGTAATAATATTCATCCGTTGTACTATTTTTTCAGTCTAGTTTTATTGTTGTTGAATTTGGGCGAGTATTTGGCGAAAGCGAAAGTCATCCATGTCGCAAACGAGAATATCGAACTTGACTGGTGGCAAACTGCAGTCTTCTATCAAATTTATCCGAGATCGTTCAAGGATAGTGATGGCGACGGGGTGGGAGATATCAAAGGTGATAATGCATTTTTCGTCTTCGTTATAAAAACTGTACTTACGCGGTCATTGTATGTATGTAAAAAGGAATCGAAGAAAAAGTGGAGCACCTCAAAGACATAGGAGTGGACTGTGTTTGGTTATCACCCATATATAAGTCACCAATGAACGATTTTGGTTATGATATATCGAATTTCAACGAGATTGATAAAACGTACGGCACAATGAATGACTTTATTTCGTTGCAAAAAAAACTCAAATCATTAGGTAAATAATTGGAATTTCGTACCTTATAACTTCAGACATGTTTAATTCAGACATAATTAATGATGTTAAAAATTTGATTTTACATTAACGACTGTTCGATATCAAAACAAAAACTATTTTTGAGTATATAATATTATGTATGATGTTAAGTTTTGTAGACGTGTAGTCAAAATATATATTTAGAATAATAGTTAAGTCTGAACAAAATTTAAAAACAAACAAGAAAGTACTTACGGGTCGTATTTGAATATTTTGGTTTACAGAAATACCAAGATCAATTGACACTTATTTTTTAACTTTTAAGAAAAAGAAAATCGTTATACTATCATTTTCTGTGGCATAGTGTGTCTCCTCGCGGTCAGCATCTTTTTACTCTTATTGATTTGTGGATTAGAGAGTATATTACCTATAAAAATAAAGACTTCTATCCTGATATTCCGTTCGAATCATGAATAAATAAAATTCTTTTGAGTTTTTAATCATATTTAATTTTCAAAGAATAATGCGATAATTATTAATTATTATTTTTCAATTGTATAATTTAAGAAGAAGCACTATTTAGTATTTAGAGTTCTGGGTTCAGGATGAAAAAAAATCAGTATTATTTTCCATACATTTATGAAGATATTTACATGGTCATTTGTTTTAAATTAAATTAAATCACACACTTGATGTCTAGGAATTAAAATTATTATGGATTTTGTGCCAAATCATACAAGTGACGAACACGAATGGTTTAAAAAGTCTGTAGAAAAAATTTATCCATATACAAATTATTATGTGTGGAACGATGGTAAAATAGATAAAAACGGTTCCAAAGTACCACCGAATAATTGGGTAAGTATTTTAACAAAACTTGTCGCTATAAACGAGTTTATCATAAACTAATAATAATGTTGTCGTCCATTCGTTTTCAAATTTATAATTCACGTATACATTTTTTTTAGAAAAGTGTATTTAGTTCTTCAGCATGGACGTGGAATGAAAAACGTAAACAATATTTTTTCCATCAATTTGACTCTAAACAACCGGATCTAAACCAAAGAAATAAAAAAGTTGTTGAAAAAACGAAGGTTAAATTCTTAAAAATATCATATAAAAACAAAAAATAGATTTCGTTTCTTTTTGTGTGTGTGTGTATTATTTTAAAGGTAATGAGTAGATTTATTTTTTTTAACGAGATGGCTTTTTAATTACGTCTTCTTAAAAATAAACAACTCGCATATTGTGAGTAAATAGAATATTTGATTTTTATTTTTTATTTAATGTGCTCTATATTTCAATGACGTTAAAAATTAAAGTTATTAAAGTATTTTTTATCGTAACCATTTTTATGGTTCTATTTTCATATATATTTATACTCGTACATTATCTTTATCATAATAATAATATGCATTCATATACAGGTGCTTTACATACACATTTATACTTGCGTTCACAGTCATTATGTGATTGAAAAGAGCTAATGTACTTTTGTCATGTGCAGAAAAATATGAGATTCTGGTTGGATCGAGGCATAGACGGATACAGAGTAGACGCAGCGATGAATTTGATCGAAGATTTAAGACTGTTGGACGAACCGAGAAAACCGGAGGAGTTAGCGTCCAGAGAAAAAAATACCTATTATCAATATTATCACCCGTACACGGTGGATTTGCCCGAAACGTACGATTTGGTTAATCAATTTAGAAACGTCGTGGACGAATATAAACGAAAAGACGGCGAGACCAGGTATGATCGCATCGTAGTATTTATTGTAAAGATTAACTGAAAAAGAAACTCATTAATATTCGACGGGTTGCAATTTTCCTTCGATAATCAAATCAAACGACAATTTATCTCGAACGCGGTTACACGAGAGACGTAAAAATAAATAATCGATTTCATTTTCGTAAATAAAATCTTAAAGCCAAAAGGCTTATTAGTTATTACTATGCCTTGGAACGTTGAATATTAACTAAATTTCGACAGTTTTAAAGCGCCACTGCGCGCGTAAGAATGTAATTTATATTATTCTCTTTTTTATGAAACCCGACGATAGGGTTTTGGCAGTTGAATTCTACACGTCTATAGAAAAAACAATGCAGTACTACGGCACTGCGACCAAACCGGGGGCACACATACCGTTCAACTTTAGAGTGAATATCAAACTGAACGACCAATCGACGGCCACTGATTTCAACGACGTGATATATTCGTGGTTGGACAACATGCCGCCAGGGCAGTGGGCGAATTGGGTGGTAAATGCCGTCGTGCACGCGGACAAATGCGTTTGTCCGATTTGATCACGTCGATGCGGTGGCGTGATTTTTTGTTTTCCCCCTGTTTTTAGATCGGAAACCACGACCAGCACCGCGTGGCTACCCGGTTCGGCCCCGAAATGGCAGACGGCATGAATATGTTGAACTTGCTGCTGCCGGGCACCGCGTTCACGTTCATGGGCGAGGAAATCGGAATGGAAGACTCCAGAGTCAGGTGGGATCAAACGATGGACCCGATTGGCTTGAACGTGGGACGGGACGGTTATCGCGACGTGGGCAGAGATTTCGAGAGGTCTCCGTATCAGTGGAACGCGGACGTGAGCTCGGGATTCAGCGAGAACTCGACGACGTGGCTGCCGGTGAATTCGAACTACTGGCAACTCAACTTGGCCGCCCAAAAAAAGCAAAGCCGAAGTCATTATGCCGTGTACAAGCGTCTGATCGCGCTCAGGAAAACACCGGCCATACGGCGTGGGTCTTTCGAGGGCCACGTTCTGTCCGAATGGGTGTACGCGTTCACCAGGTAAATACAAATATCACAGCGTCCCGCGTCCTCTTTATTTATTCCAATTATAAGTCGAAACACTCGTCATCACCACTTCACACGGGTCTATGCGTTTGTCTATGATTTGTTATTATTTGTTTTATTTCAGTAATATTAATATGAGTTCGTGTGATTTGAAAAAGAATTTTATTACATTTTTTATGAGTCCAAATGCCTACGTGTTCAAATGACCTCGTTTATTATTTGTCCCTTTTCACACGTGAAATATACAATTCGTAAAATTATTCTCAAAAATAATAGTCGGCACCTACAAAATACAATAAAATCTCGATTTTCCGTCACTCTCTCATCAATTCACTTCTGTCACATACACCTATCAGTCGTCGTGACTTCACAACCTTAATGTTATCGTGTATTAATATAACCCCCTCTCTTCCGGAAGTCTACTAAACGACAAAAACTAACTTTATCAAATAGTAAATTTATTATGTATTACGCAATGTACTATAAAATGTTACGTACTTTTTTAAAAAGAGTTACCACTTCTTTACCAACGACGAAAATATGTGTGTTTCATGTACGTTAGGTCATTGTCGTCGGGAGCAGAAACATACGTGGTGGTTATTAATTTGGGGTCCGAATATGAAACTGTCGACTTATCTAGTTTACCGGTAGTCAAAGAACAACATTTGACGGTCCACACGTCAAGTCTAAACTCACAACATTCTTGGGGGTGAGTTTATTTTTATTGCTATTACTTTGGAGATGAACTTCACTTTTGTAATATTCATTTACCTGTTGATTTTTATTTTATTAGGGATTCCGTGAGTACGTCAAGTTTGAATATGAGACCTAAGTCATCGTTGGTGTTAACCACTGAGAAAAATTATCTGACCTCATTTTATAAATCATCCAGAATATACGGGTAATTTTATCTTGATTTTGGACTACCCGATGAGAAATAATTGGTACCTGAGGAAATGTATTGTACTATTTATTAAATCGTTGTTTTTTTTTTTTTTGTTAAATAAAACATTGTTAGACTTGAAATTAAAATATTTTTGCAAATGAAAACAGCATTTTGTGTTAAGGAGCAAATATAAAATACCAGAAACAAGGTAAATTGCCTAAACGAACATAATGATATCATCTCAACTTACTAAAGTCTGTTTACGCCCAACAACATTTTTAAGGAAAATTGAATAACATATTGGTAATTCGACAAGTATCGTAAATCACAGAATATATGAGTATATTTTTTTCAGCGAATAACTTATAACTTATCAGGTTTGTAATTCTAAAATTAAAATTTATTTGAAAATCAGTTATTAAGTAAACGAATATGAAACTTTATGAAAATTTGTTCATATTGGTATTCAGAGAAATATTATAGACAACATAATTGATAATAATATATGAGTAAATTTTTGTGAGATTTTTGTTATTTGGAGAATAATATAACGTTATAATTTATTTTCGTAAAACTATAGACGTATAAATGATGTAATTTGCCCACTACATTCAATATCAGCAATAATAAATTTGTTTTAAGCGTTTAAATCTTACTTTATTCCTAATACTAAGTGAGTCATTTAGTCGATTAATTAGTTGATATGACGGCGTAACGACTCGCCTGTACAGTTGGTCTGATATCTTCCAGGTTAATAGGCGCTGTCTGTAAATTCTAATTTTTTTATACACTAACTAAAACCCAACTATTATTCCGTATAATAACTAGTAAATTGATGCAATCTCGTATACGTTGACGAGTTTATTTATAAGATATAATAATTAAAACGAATCTGTACCGGCTGTGAATAAAAAAAACTCATAATATAAAACCGCCAAATTATATTTTAAAAACGTTTTACATTGTCGCGCGGTGCAAAATTCATATTAATTATATAATTTGCTGTGTTTAAGCAACAATGGCTTTCCCTATTCATTATCTACGTAACAACATCGTACTTGAAAAAAAATAGTTAACGTTTTTATCATGGTAAATTATAGGTACATGACATTGGAATGTCTTGAATGGTCGCGTCTGACACAAAATAGTGACGAACTAGGTTTATTTTAAGATATCAATTTATACGGGTGACCATAACGTCCCGGCGAACCATGGAACTTCTCGAGGACATAATAATAATATTGACGAAGGAAAACTAACGACAGTGTCTATGCGAACTATAGTTGAAGATTCAACGATATTGCGTGTATTATATTACGTGTAGTTAATGCGGCCGTGTTTGACGACTGCGATGTGCATTGTCACGGTACGTAGTTAACGCTACTAGTAAAACGTTTACTCACAATTTTTTTGAATACGAAATCAAACGCTACCTAAGCGTTTACTCGCAGCCGTTTTGAATACGAATTCATAATGTTCTCGTGAATAGAGTTAATTGCGGCAATGCGTACGCCGCGAATTGCCGTGATCTGAACGAATCCAAATGATTGTTTATTGTTTTCATCCGTCCGGATTCGTAGGACGGATTTTCGACATTCTACCCGTGGAGCAGCTCTTTGACGCGCGCGCTTTGTGAAAATCGTTAATTTTTCCGAGATCGAATTTTCCAGCACTATCCGGAGCCACTTAACTTTACAAACACATTGGTCCCGCGAAAAAAATCCAAAAGCGTCGAGTTATGAATAAGTTGACATCGCGTATTGAGAAATTGTGGTTAGTATTATAATTTACGATACATTAATTGGTTATTTCGGCGAAATAAAACGAAACGATAAATACCGTTTTGAAAATTAATCACTTTCGCCGATTACACTGATAACAACAAATGAAAATTTTTCTTCTTTTTTTCAATTCAAATTATTCAATTTAATTTATTTAATTTTGTAATATCCTTCTCCTTGGTGGTTAGTTTTTTTTTCTGAAAAATATGTAATTAAATACTAAACGATAAATTCAGAAAATATTCAACATTTAAAATAATAATCATCGTTTTTAGCAGTTATTCCTATTAATTATTTGCGCACGGTCTACGGACTTGCGGATTTATACAAACCGTTAGGTCTATAAGAACTGGAATTTAATATTTGAAAAAGACAGTGAAAAATAGAAAAAAAAAATGTGCTTACTACAACTTTTTTGTTTTTAACATTCAATGTGAGAATACACAATTTGTAATTAATAACGTTTACAATAATGTGTATGTGACGATGGATAGAACGGCTTGAGTGGCATGATTTAAGAAGCTATCCGCCCGTCGACCGGCACTTAAGACTTTAACGATTTATTAAAATATTTTTAAATTGTAATCATTTTTTTTTTGTTTTTGTTTTGGGAATTTTTTAGGACAGTGTTATTATTGCTAACTTTGACGGAACATGTCGCTAAAGCAAAAATTGTTTTAGTCACGGACGAGAATAACGAACTGGACTGGTGGCAAACTGCAGTTGTCTATCAAATATATCCCAGATCGTTTAAAGACAGTGACGGCGACGGTGTAGGAGATCTTAAAGGTGATTGTGCATTGTTTCGACTTGAGAATAAAACCGTACTCACTCCGTTAATGTATGCGTTTCAACAGGAATCGAAGAAAATGCGGAGCACCTCAAAGACTTAGGAGTGGACTGTGTTTGGTTATCACCGATTTTTAAATCGCCCATGGCAGATTTTGGTTATGACATATCGGATTTCAACGTCATTGATAAAACTTTTGGCACGATGGAAGACTTTATTTCATTGCTAGAAAAACTCAAGTCGTTGGGTAACTGATTATTGTTCTTTTTACTGTAGGTACATACATTGTATCGTTTATGAAGATCATCAGCTGAATTTTCAATTAGAATAATAAACAACCAGGTTGTTGCTTTTGTAACAAATCATATTATTTGAATACAAACATAACGATAGTGTACTTATATAATATACACATTAAATATTAAAACGTGTGTTGTAAGCTCGTCGCAGCGATGATAGTATGTGTTTATTTTATGATCGTAAAATACATTTTTAAATATTAGTTTGGGTAATTAATAATATTGTTCCAGATCAGTATAATTAATCTAATCTTAGGTTACTCTGGCTGAGACATCTTTAAAAATGTAAAATACTTTCATTAAAACATATTATTCATAAATCGTCACAATAGTACTGAGTAAATCACATCGTACAAACTTTTATACACGTTTCGCAACACAAACACAACTATAATGTCGCAGTGTGTAGGCGTATTTATATTTATTTATTTAAACACTGCTCGTTTGTATGTTTGGTATTCAGGCATTAGAATTTTATTGGATTTTGTGCCGAATCATTCAAGCGACGAACACGAATGGTTTAAAAAATCCGCACAGGAAATTGATCCGTATACAGATTATTATATCTGGAAAAGCGCCAAAATTCATAAAAACGGCATGAAAGAACTACCGAATAATTGGGTAAGAAATGTATTGGAATATGTTATCTTAAATAATTATGAGAATATTAGATTGAATTTGAAAAATTAATAACACAAAACGTTAACGACGAAATATTTTAAAGATTTTACAATATAATATACGTAGTTCATCAATTGATTACTAATGGGGCCGTTTATTTTTTCAGCAAAGCGTGTTCAGTAACTCAGCATGGGCGTGGAACGAAGAACGCAAACAATATTATCTACATCAATTCGACCCAAAACAACCAGACTTAAACTATAGAAATAAAGAGCTCGTCGAAGAAATGAAAGTAAACAAAATATAATTGGAAAATGTTAGATTATTTATATTTTTTCCAATTTTTTTCTAACAACTCATACCCGTAAAAAACAATAATTACACTTTTTATCATTCCTACTAAGACCACGAAGAACAAAACTTGCTTTTTATTCGAGACGTTGATATTTGTTTTTCAATTATGAAAACAGTCAACTGTCGCTCAAGTATAAAGATGACATATTTTTTTTTATATTTCAATTATAAACGATAACCATCGAAAACAATAGTATTTGTAAAAAAAGATACCGAATTAACCCCGGGAAATTGACAACGATATTACTTCGTAGTTTTTTTATAAATTATATCATGTTAAATCGTATCGCATTATTTGTGGATTTGTACCCGATTTAAAATTGAACATTAATTAGTTGCAACGTTTCAATAAATTATTATTTTTAATAGAATGTTATGAGATTCTGGTTGGATCAAGGTATAGATGGGTACAGAGTGGACGCCGTTGCGAATTTGTTCGAGGACTCCAGATTTTTAGACGAGCCCAGAAAACCAGAGGAGCTGGCCTCAAAAGAAAAAAACACTCACGAGCAATATTATCATCCGTATACGGTAGATTTGCCTGAAACGTATGACATGATAAATCAATTCAGAAACGTCATGGATGAATACAAACAAAGAGACGGAAAGACCAGGTATCGCGTAAAGGATTTAATTTAAAAAACATTACGAACGTGAAAAAGTCGAGACAAATCGGTCGACGACAATATGTTTCCAAACATTTATGTTTCGTAATACGTAAATCATGACTATATCATTTCGATCATAATAATAATATAACGAGTGGGTATTTTTCCGTATTGGCATAGAAAATTAGATTTCAACACAAAAAAAATCATCGTCTTAAAACGTTGACGTTCAATGATCTTTTTAAATTTAATCGGAAACGTTTAAACGATTGAATTTTTTTTTTCCCATTTGTTCCCTTACAGAGTTTTGATCACCGAGGCGTACTCGTCTATAAACAAGACGATGATGTATTACGGCAACGAGAGCGATCCGGGAGCGCATTTACCGTTCAATTTCGGGTTGATCATCGGACTGAACGACGAGTCGAGCGCCGCCACCTTGAACGACGTGATTTACACGTGGCTCGACAACATGCCGCCGGGGAAATGTGCCAGTTGGGTGGTAAACGCCGTCGTAGTCGTCAAACGCGATCTACGGTTGTGGAGTCGCGAACGACCGGGTGGATCGATGTAATGAAATTGTGACCGCGGTCGGTTTCAGATCGGAAATCACGACCAACACCGCGTGGCCACTCGATTCGGCCCCGAGATGGTGGACGCCATGAACATGTTGATCCTGATGTTGCCGGGCACCGCGTTCACGTACATGGGCGAGGAGATCGGAATGCAGGACGCCAGGGTCAGGTGGAACCAGACGGTGGACCCGATAGGGCTGAACGTCGGCCGGGACGGTTACCGCGAATCGAGCAGGGACCCGGAGAGGTCTCCGTACCAGTGGAACGCGAACGTGAGCTCGGGATTCACCAAGGCCACGAAGACGTGGTTGCCGGTCAACTCCAACTACTGGCGACTGAACTTGGCCGCACAAAAGGAGCAGACCCGAAGCCATTACGCCGTGTACAAACGTCTGACCGCGCTCAGGAGAACCCGCACCGTGCAGCGGGGTTCGTTTGAAGGATACGTTTTGTCCGAGTGGGTGTACGCGTTTTCCAGGTAATGGCGACCCGGACAGCAGTTCCTTCTTCCGACCACGTCGAAACGATAATCGTCTTCGGCAGCGGGCCAATATTACGGACGTTGTCGTAGAACTTTCACATTTTCCCTCGCAATGCCCGTCACCGTTGCCTATCGGTTGTTGTTTGATCGTTTATCATTCGGCCGATGCGTTTTACGAACAATACGGCCGCGTTTGACGTTGCTTGATCGGTGCATTTTAATATTTACTCGTTTTTATAACGGTTCTAAACATAATCTTATGCCCGTAAAATATGCGAATTCAAACATTTATTTTCAAAAATAATAGTTGGCTACAAAATACGGTAAAACCTCGATCGTCCGTCGTTCCCTCGTACGTTTACTTCTGTCGCACGTAACGTCTCAACCGTAAAGTTACCGTGTATTGTAAATAAATTTAAAAAACAAAAAATTCCCGAAAGTCTTCTAAACAAACTGATATAACTAACTTTTTCAAATGATACACGTATTATATTGTATTATTTATATAATCTACTGAGTTTTATCTACTTTTTTCTACTTTTGTCTAACTCGATCGTTCTTCGCCTCATATCCTGATGCAGATTTATTGCCGAGGTTCTGCTGTGTGATGATTTATGAGAATACGTGACGCGAATCCCCCTTTAAGAAAACCCAAAGAAGTATTTATTTTTTTAACAATGCCTAAAATATTCGTGTTTCGTATAGGTCATTGTCGGGATCACAGACGTACTTGGTGATAATTAACTTGGGGTCTGAGTATGAAACGGTTGACTTATCTAGTCTGCCGGTGGCCAAAGAACACGGTTTGATAGTGCACACGTCCAGTTTAAACTCACAGCATTCTTGGGGGTGAGTGTATTTGTATTGTTATTACTTTTGAGACGGACTTCACTTTTATAATATCGATTTACCTGTTGATTTTTATTTTATTAGGGATTCTGTGAATACGACGAGTTTGAATATGAGACCTAAGTCGTCGTTGGTTCTAACTACGGAGATAAATGGTCTGACCTTGTCTGCGCAATCGCCCAGTATATCGTCGAGTATATTTCTGGTAGTTATATCATGTTGGTGGACTATCCGATGAGAAATAATTGGTACCAGAGAAGATCTATCATACTGTTCATTGTTGTATCGTCGTTTTTTTTGTTTTGTTCGTTTCGATTAAATAAACGTAATTGCAACACCGAAATCGCGAATAAGAAAACTTGAAATTATAATATGGATTTTTGCATTTTCTTTTGAAGAATATAACCAGGAAATCGTAGGACTTGAAATTATTATAGTTTTGCAAATGAAAACGGCATTTTTTGTTATGGAGTGCATAATATAAAGATTATTAGAAATATAATATTTTTCTTAAACATGTATAATGAATATTATCTCAACTAACATTTTATAATATTGGTAACTAGAAAAATATTGCAGATTACATAGGACGTAATATGTGAGTATATTTTCCTTCAACGAATGTCTTGTGAGTTTTATTATTCTAAAATAATAACAATTTATTTGGATATTAGTGATAATATTAAGTTGACGAATAAAAAAAAATGTTATAAAATGCAGAATCAATAATGCTAATATAATATTGTGTATTTTTTAAAACAATATAATATTATACCTTTCGACAACGTTCGTGTATGTTGTGTTATCTACCCGTAGGCAACAGTTCAATATTTATTTTATAAAAAGGCTCATTCTTACACGTGCATCCTTCTCGAATACTTCTTACATACAATCCACGAGCGTATGACATTATATTTACATTATTCACGTTTACAGCGGTGAAAAATAGTGCTAGAAGATCACTTCGCGCGGCAGCATATAATATAGGTGCACGGGTGGATTATTATCAGAACACAACGGCGCTCCGCACGTTTATCGTAAGACGGCGTCGAGGCATATCCACCAGGGAGTACTAAATCAATCAGCAGTGCGAAGTGTCTTTGGTTAAAAATCTGAAAACCTCGCCGTTACGGTTGCGAAAAAAACAAAACAAAACGTCGTTAAGACGAATCGATACACCGCGGTAAAGTACGCGGATCTACGACAATATAATATCGAATACTGACCGGACTTGAAAACACGGGCACAAGTGTCACGGTGAAATTCCGACGACGAATTTGAAAAAAAAAAAAACGTCTGTAAACGATCGTATTAAATCGATTCGTAGTAGATAATCGGTACTCGTTTCACAGAGGAAACAACGAAAAAAAAAAAAAAACAAAAAATACAAATCGACATCAGCGAACACAATAAATAGTAAACTATTACGATCGAAACGTATCCGGATGACTAATGACGTTTCAAACGCACGCGGCGCTTTCTTGTAACAGCCTAAAACTTCTCGGTACAGATGGGTGCACAGTGGCGAGTTGTTTGAATACAAATCTATAGTTATTGCGCAAATGGACCTCATTATGGTAAGCGATTCGATTGCTCGGTTTCACGGTCGGGACGTGACCAAATTATTTTCGTATTGTTTACCGTCGTCGGTCTAAATGCGTGTTACGACAATATGTTATTGTGAGATATTATTATTTTTGACAGCGCGTCGACGGTGGCGAGCGGGCCACCGAAACGTACGCTTTATTGAAATCGGAGGTATTTTGAGCTCGCAAGTCGCCGCAGAATCGACTTTTAAAACCGTCCGCCGACTTTTGAAGCCGTTAACACACTCGCGTCCGGGAAAAGGTTCGTGCCGTTGAATCATGATCGCGTTTACGTCGTGTATTAAGATGACATTCTGGTAAGTAAATTATCAATTTGTGCGTTGAATAATTATAGTAAAAATTTAAATGTATGTTATGTTTTCGTTTTGTTACTCCGTGTTACTTTTCGTCGTCCAATAATATACCGAGTTTAAAAACAGACTGCGAGTTACGATGTAGTTCGATCAAAGTTATTTTCATCTGAAGTTTAATCCAGAAACAAACGTGTTACCGCCGATCGCTCGGCGAAATATTCTCGACAGTTTTATATAGAATCGGAGGATACGCATTTAGTCTGATTTAGGAATTAGCTCACGGCTTGACGTATTCGCAGGACGAGGACTTATACATAATAAGATATTACAACGTATTAGATAAATTAAAGTACAATTTTCGGACGATTCGTCGAGTGGATGAACGACGACGCACGATGTTTGGTCGGCTATGCCTAATTTGAAATTTAAAAAATTAAATGCCAATCTAAATTTCCTATAGCCGAATTATAAATCAAAAATTAAAAATCTGATCAGATTACAGACCGCATACTGACCTAGTGTTTGTCCTTGGTCGCTTCTTTTTTCGGAAAGAATAATGGTGAACGTATATATGTCACGGTGAAATCTCAAATCAAATTAATACTAGAAATCAATTATAAGTATAACAAATAGTATACGTTGTGATTAAAGGTGTTCGTTATTTTTTTACTTTTATTTTAATTCAAGTGTTTTAGATGAGACGAACGTAATTTCGCTGACAATAAAATAATAATAATTGTTACAGTAGATAACCAAACCGTAATTGGATACATTGCAAATAAAGAGATATAGTAAAGTATGCTCGTTTTACGATATAGTAACAATACTACAGAAAAGAACTAGTTAAGAGTTCATTTAAGTTAATTGTATACTCGCCTATACCTACTTATTCAAATATTTTCCATTCGTCTTAGATAATTAAGTGCCAAATTATCGAAAACCCAACGTACAACACCTTCAATATTTTAGTTATATAAAAAAAAGAAACAAGTGTATTGCGATTTTCCAGTGATCTCTTCAAACATTTTTACTGGTCGAAAGAATAAACCAAGAATTAAAATAATTGTTATTGTTTCTTACACCTAAATATTTCGTACGTACTTATTTACAATTTAATAAAAATTACACCGAGCAATTATCGCTTTAAAATTTAAAAAATGAATCTATTAATTATGTTATAGACTGTTAGAGGCCAAACATTAAAGTAGGTATTTATGCAAAACATCTATTCATAATTTGTTATAATTTCAAATCAAATGGTCTTCGTCTTCATTTATTATTATTGTAATTTAATTGAAATTTCTGAAAACTTCAACCCTCTACCCCCCCCCTCTCCATCTTCGACATTTCCTGGTAGTTTGAAATACAACAATTGTACGAGAAATAATATTTTTAAATGTTTTACATCGAATTTCACCTGTCATTATATTCAGCGATTCACATTCAATTCCATATTTTCATAAATTATTGAAATAAAATCGTAGTATAAATTAATATCGGTACATATGAAATAGTGAATTATTATGTAATGTCCATATTTCAAGCATCTCTCTTTGTGTGCTCTCGATCAGTGTTGTGGAATGAAGTGACGAGGAACGAATCTGTGACATCGATTGGCACTTATCAGACAGATTTATTTTAGTATAGTGTTGATGTTGTTAAATTTGGCGGAGTGTTCCGTTAAAGAGAAAACCGTCCAAGTCGCAGACGAGAAACGCGAACTGGAATGGTGGCAGACCGCGGTTTTTTATGAGATCTATCCAAGATCGTTTAAGGATAGCAACGGCGACGGAGTGGGAGATATCAGAGGTAATATTGAACTTTTCGTCTATAAATAAAATCCGTAGATACTTGTGACATAATAAACGCCCCTATGCGTTTCAAAAAGGAATCAAAGAAAATGCGGAGCACTTGAAAGACATCGGAGTGAATTGTGTTTGGTTGACGCCCATTTTTAAATCACCTATGGCAGATTTCGGTTACGACATATCGAATTTCAAACAGATTGACAGGATTTTCGGCACAGACGAAGACCTTATTTCGTTGCAAAAAAAACTCAAAATATTGGGTAATCAATGTCTTACGATAAGTAATATATAGATAGGACAGGCGCGACTTTTTTTTTTTAATAAGCGATTGAAAGTTCAAATGTTCATAAAATGTATTAATTATTTTCAATATCAAATAATGAGTCGAAGTGAACAATTTTATTTTCAATCTACTAAAATCTAAAATTATTTGTCAAGATTTATCATAAATTACTGCAACTTATTATATTTTGTGTATAACAGCGAACAATTCACTATCAATTTTTATGAATGTTTAAAGATCAAATTTTGATAAAATCTGTTTGTTCAAACTAAACAAAGACTCTTCATCACGAGTAAATGCGGTTAGGTTAGGATCCATGGACTTTATTTCACTCTGAATCATTTTTCGAAATGAATGGTAACTTAAATTGATTTCAAATTTAGAAGATCGATTTAACAATACCGATCACCTGTCACCTGTATCTCATCCGAATCTTGTATTTTATCTTATTGTTTCATTTACAGATTGTCAAGTTATGACAATTTAATTAAGTTGAAATCTATTATTCCTAATAAGTATAAATATTAGGTATATTATGACTGTATATTTGTACATAAATGGAACATTTGAATAATAATCTTTTTATTTGGTATTCAGGAATCAAAATTATTTTGGATTTTGTACCAAATCATTCAAGTGATGAACACGAATGGTTTAAAAAATCTGTTGAGAGAATCGATCCATACACAGATTATTATGTGTGGAAAGATCCTAAAATCGATGAAAATGGTTCAAATTTACCACCAAATAATTGGGTAAGTGTTTTTCATCAAATATATTTTGATATCTAATATTATTGTAAAATGGGTCTACTTTTCATTTATAGTTTGTTAGCAAAATATTTATGTTGATAAGGTACTCATTAAATTATAAACAGCTTAAACATAGATATTAAATTAAACAAAATAATATGTTTTAAAAACTGTGTAGATAATATTAATAACGACCAAAATCATTTATAATTTTATGTAAAATACATTTATGCACCAATAGATAACATTTTCCAGCAAAGTGCATTCAGTAATTCAGCGTGGACGTGGAACGATGTACGAAAACAATATTATTTGCATCAATTCGACACGAAAGAACCAGACTTGAACTACAGAAACGAGAAATTGGTCAAAGAAATGAAGGTGATAACCGATATTATGTCATAATAAGAAAATATTTTACGATGATAATAGATAATACTTATATATAAACATATGTAAATGTGTGAATATAAAGATAGTACATGTAGAATGTAGATACTTTCAACGGGTACTTAAAAAATCTCCTAACCAAAGTATAGTCTTGCGCCAAAGTAAGTGGAGCGAATAAAGTGTATCGTTCGAGTAATGGTTGGTATTAAAGAGATGCTAACTCAATCTCAAAAAGGAAAGGGCGGCTGTAATGCTTTTATTCGAAATGTGGATAATTGTTTTTATATCCAAATAAAGTACAAGACACTTTGATATACATAACACATTATAATTTTTTTTTACATCATAAACGGTTGTTATGAAAATGATGTCGAACTTTTAGTCATTGTTTGCTTTACCGAGAAATTTAAGCCAAATGGTAAATCGTTTTGAATCTTATTGACATATCATATTGATTCGCATTTAGAGTAAATAAATATGAACGATTTTCCAATCGTATTAATAGGTACATTCCGTTTTATTTTGTACAGAACGTTATGAGATTCTGGCTGAATCACGGTATCGACGGGTACAGGGTAGATGCCGTTGCCAATTTGTTCGAGGATTCCAGATTCTTAGACGAGCCTAGAAAACCGGACGAGCTTGCTTTATTGGAAAAAAATACTTATGATCAATATTATCATCCCTATACAAAGGATTTGCCCGAAACGTTTGACATGATCAATCAGTTTCGAGACGTTTTGGAAGAATATAAACGAAAAGACGGAAAAACAAGGTACGTTGAAAAATTGTTTTGATAAAATGTAGAGTAAAAATTATCTCGATGTGAAAAATTTCGATTCGAAACGAATTAATTGTCTTACAACTAATTAATTGTTCAATAAAGTCGTTTGATTTTGGTCATCTTACAATGTAAACATTTTGTTAATTAATTAGAGGTACCTACATCAAATGGCAAAAAGTACGTTTTATCACAGTTTTTATTTTTATTTTTGTAAAATCCTCGTACAATTCGATGTATTAAACCACTTTTTGTTTTTTTGCTACGACAACGCGTGACAAGTGGTATCATAATGGTATGATACATTAATTCGTGTAATAATTTCGCAGAAAATATAGTTTGAGTATTTATTTTTACATTTAAAATAATATTCTATGAATAAATTAATAAAACTCAGGTTTTGAAGACGGGAAAAAAATTTCATGATTTCGTCACCAGGGGTGTTTACGTTCTTATACTAATCTCCTTATTTTAAATAAAAAATGTCACACGTTAGTATATTATGGTACTTACTCGAATAGTAATATTGAAAATGTCACGCTTAATGATCGTTAAAATTTATAGTAATTATTGTTCGTTTTTTTCAAATCCTATAATGGCGATGATCAAGAGTTTTGATTATCGGAGCGTACACGTCTGTAAAAAACACGATGAAATATTACGAAAACGAGACCGATCCGGGGGCACATTTGCCGCTCAACTTTGGATTAATCGACAAACTGGACGACGAATCGAGCGCTGTAGATTTCAGCAACGCGATTTACGCGTGGCTGGATAACATTCCGCAAAAGATATGGGCCAACTGGGTGGTAAGCGAGTCGTCGACGTCAAACACGACGGGCGCATTTCAAAACGAACGACCGCCGGAATAAGGACGAAATATCATGACCGTGTTACGATTCTAGATCGGCAATCACGATCAGCACCGCGTGGCCGACCGATTCGGCCCCGAGATGGTGGACGCCATGAACATGTTGGTCCTGCTGTTGCCGGGCACCGCGTTCACGTACATGGGCGAGGAGATCGGAATGCAGGACGCCAGGATCAGGTGGAACCAGACGGTGGACCCGATAGGGCTGGACGTCGGGCGCGGCGGTTACCGCGAGCTGAGCAGAGACCCGGAGAGGTCTCCGTTCCAGTGGAACGCGTACGCCAACTCGGGATTCACTAAGGCCGCGAATACGTGGTTGCCGGTGAATCCCAACTACTGGACACTCAACCGGGCCGCGCAAAAGGAACAAAATCGAAGTCATTACGCCGTGTACAAACGTCTGACCGCTCTCCGGAAAACCAGTACCTTTCTGCGAGGTTCTTTCGAAGGGCACGTTCTGTCCGAATGGGTGTTCGCGTTTTCCAGGTAATTGCAACGCCCAATGCCCGTCACCGTTTCAATATCGATTCTTATAATATATCCGGTCTGCCTCCGTGAGAGTGATTTTTTCTCATTCGAAATCAGTCTCTGTGAAAATCTCGAATAGACCTGTAAATTGCAATAAATCGCAGATTTCCCGAAATACTCGCGCGACCACACTCTAATGTAGAGAACGCGATTGTTGTTGCGAGCGCATGACTTTTCATTCGTATTCGGTCTTTTATGTACAACTTCTAACCTGCAATATCTGTTGTCATTACTCTGAAATCGCAAGTAAACATTGAGGGTTTAACTATAGAGGGGCTCTTTGAGACGTTGACGCCTTGTCGTAAGACAATTGTAGTAGAAGTTTTGAAAATAGTAAATTTTCGTCCGTTTAGATTTTGTTTTTTTAGCGTTTACACTGTTTTTTATTTTGTACACAGGTCACTGCTGGGAGCTGAGACGTACTTGGTGGTGATGAACGTGGGTTCCGAGTATGAAAACGTGGTCTTGTACGGCTTGCCGACAGTCAAAGAGCGATATTTAGTGGTGTATACGTCAAGCGTCAATTCTCAATATTCTCAGGGGTCGGTATACCTACGCTATTATAACGCATGGTTTTCTATACGCGGGTTTCGGGACGGGCTTGCTTTTATCATACGATTTTATTATAATGTTTGACGACATTCAATTTGTTTTTCATTATCTGTTGTCATTAAGGTATACGCTGGACACGAATGGTTTTAAGATGAGACCGAAATCGGCGTTAGTGTTGACAACCGCTTTAAACGATACGATTTCGTCGACGGCTCTATCGTTTCCAACGTTTCCGACGAAAATGTCTTTGACGGCCATAACGTTTTTTTGGGCAAACCGTTGTGGAATATTCCGTGCCTGAGACGATTTATTTATATTGTCCTTTATTGTACCATATTCGTTGTTATGACTCAACCGTCAAGTTTTCGTCGTGAACGTTATGAAACTTCAAAAACGAATCAGAAACATTGTGAAATTAATACATGTATTAAATTAAGGAGAATAATAATAATAATAAACCGTAATTTATTAGTGAATCGTCAATGTCATTCTACTTAATAACATAACACTACGATTATTACTTTGAAACGATTAGTTTGTTATACTTGTAACGTAGCAACGTTGAAAAACCACTACTAAAAAGTTAATGTGTGATATATAGTAATTCAGATATGTTAGGCGTAAGAATAAAACGCCGTTGGCCGGTATTTGACTCACGGTTGTAATTTCTTTTTTTTTACTGACAAATTGCATCTAAAATAGTGAATAATTATTTTATTTTTTTCTAATATAAGTTTCATTGATTAATGAAGTTTAGTTATATTCAAATAAACGTGATTAGAATGTGCATTAATTTGTTTGAAGTGTTAAGATTGTCGTATGTTTCAGTATCAAAATTCACTCGCGCACATTGATATGTTCATAGTTCGTGTAAACTAATGGCTTTATTTGATTTTTTCATCACGTCTTATTTAACGCGCAACTACGCAAGATGTGTCCAACTGCAACTGAACACCAATAATATTTGTATAGGTAATACTTTTGAATACATTTTGTTAACAGCTAGATCATTACCGAAATTCGGGTTTTTCAGTTAAATCATACCATTTCATACTTACAGAATATATGATACGGAAGAACGTGTAAGATATTCATTAAAAAACAATGAAAATCGTTAAAAATCGACACGAAATAACGGAAAGTTACCTGAAAAGGTCGAGTCCTTTTAGTTGTTATTACATAATGCTTTGTAAACAAATGAAAAAACCCATAAAATCTAGCGGCGTTTTCGAATAGTCAACGATTTATTTGAATTTACCACGCGTGATGAATTATGAACTCGTGACCAAACGTGGCCATATTTAGTATACCGGTATAATGTTTCACCTTGTTTTCACGTACTGCTGTTGAATACAAAATCGTCAACTTTACGCCAATATATATATTGAACCGCCTAGGTCTTAACAATTGTAGCAATACGTTTGTCCGATCGCCGTGACCTGGATGTATTGGACCTCGTGTTCGGCAGGTTTGAATTTGTTCAAAAATAATACGTTGTGTGTGTGTTGACTTTGTGTCGACGAACGGTGTTCAAACGTTCATTCGCGGTGATCGGGAGCGGACCTAGATCATAATAGCGTGAGAAAATCGAGAATCGTTTGACTTTTCGATCGCATTCTACCCGAAAAGTTTCGTCCGGCCGAATATCATGTATAAGTTCGCACCGTTCGGTGGAAAACTCTGGTCAGTATATAATATTATGAAAAAAGTATTATTTTAATAACAAATCATTATTAGATATATTATATACATTTATACAATTTAGATTCAAAAATATTTCTAATAACGCCAATGTAAACAAATAAAACAAAGAAAAACGTCTCGCCCGGATCATTTTAAAGTGTAAAAGTGCCAACGTGCCAATGTATAAATAATATTTTATACTTGACGTTTTGACAACGATTTGAAAAATCGAAACTGGTCACGTGTATTAGCACACATTACACTATGATGATACTCCAGGCGAGATCTTTTATTTTTTCTGGTTTTTTATTTTATCCATATTAATATTTCTAAAAATATTTAACAGTTTTAATAAGTTTAACGATTTATATATTTAACAATATGCGAGATGTGCGGTATTGCCGCCGCGCGATCGCCTAACCCAAATCATGCCGTATAAAAATAAATTCATTAAATCGATTTTACTACATTAATTATTACAGATTGTACAAATTCGAAAAAAATACATTACAATAGCCTGTTTAGACAAAACTTTACTTATTTTAATACAAGCAATAGGTCTATCGTTATTTTAAACGTTAAATGTAACCAACGCATAGTTTAAAATGTATAATAATAATAGTGACCGAATTTATTGTTTGTCTGTATTTTATGACGCAATATTAATTTTATTCGCGGACGATATAAACGAAAAACTACGATATGCTTGGACGCGGTAATGTAATTCTTATTTTAAGAAATTCTCACTATGAGTCACAGCTCCTGGAGACGGCCCCATACATGCGATCCTTTTACTACGTAGTTACAACAATGAATATCCTGGTGTAGAAAACAGTTATCAAAAGACTACGCGATTAGCATTAGCATAAGCTCGGATTTCATAGCATTTGTTAATTATTATAGAATACAGTTGAAAATAGCAGAGTAAGCTATATTCGTACATTTTTTTCAGTTAATTCAGATTCAAAAATAAATCTAAAATTTTTTATTGGATATTTCGGATTTGTCTGTGTTATTCTCCCGATTTTGGTATGATTTTTGCTTATTCGCATCGAATTTGATCCAATAAAAAAAATAAAAGTTCACTAATCGTACAAAAAATATGTTCAGTGAGTATATATTGTAAATGTTCAATAAACAATTAAAAGAAAAAAACAAATTTGGAGTAGAAATAATTTATTTCCCATTAGTATTGGAAAAGTGTAATATCGTTTTTAAGAAAATAAAACAGACAACAGTAGAATATAATAATTAAAGATGCTATAATTTTGTTTTTGATTAATTTTTAGTGAATTATGGTAAACAGTTGATATAATTTCACAAGTTTAATGTGTGCGTTAGTTCAATAGTTCAAAGTTAATAAAAATTTAAGATAAAAACAAAAATTTCGTGGAATAAATGTATTTAAGTAATAATTAGCCACAATGTCATAATAATCGTGTTATTTAAATAAATCGCCTATTAGGTGTTGTGTATTTATGATAGTTATTATTGGTTTTCACTGTTTTCAGTTTACTAACAGTACCTATAACTGACGAAAGTGTTTTTCTGATTATTTCTTAGAACTATAAAAGCACAGAAGACAAAAGAACGTAAATAAAACATTTCGTTGAGATAAAAAAAAAAAAACAACATTTTTATGAATAATAATAACAATAATAATAATAGCCATGATTAACCGTATAATAATTTACAACCGATTGTCCTGATTTGGCGAAAGCAGCGCAACACGTGTTTACAGACGCGCAACTTGGTATGTTTTATTATCAATAAAGCAAAGTTTAATTTTTAAAATAATCACTAGAAAAACATTACGCCGAACGTCATTGAAAAGGCGCGTGTCCGTGTGTGATCGGTATATAAATAAAAGGTCGCAGTCGAAACGTGATTGTTTTTTATTTCAGTGCTGAGTTGCATTGTAACGTACGCACGTGGTAGGTTCTCGGGCGCATACTACATGCGGCGTTTGTCGAAATTCTCCATAAACTGCTGCCGACGATATTTTTACACCGCGAACGCGTTCGTTTCGAGTGTCATAGCAGTTGATATTCAGATTATCTCGACACTTCAGTATGCGCCGCGAGTGGTGGTAAGCTCGGTGTACCGATAGCGCGGAAAAATCGTCGCGTTCGTTTCCAAAGCCGTCTGATTGTTCGTTAGCGTCGATTGTATGTGTTTTACAATCGATTCGAACACACTCATACGGTTTTTTTTTTTACATACTTTCTATACATTCCGTTCGAACCGACGCGACGATCGATCGAACCATACGTATACGCCGCCGCCGCCGTACAGCAGTAATAATTCTCTCTGTTTTTTTTTCCTCCTAAATTTCAGCATGGTATTGTTGCTCTTGAATTTGGCGGAATATTTCGCGAAAGCGAAAACCGCGCGCGTCGCGGACAATGAAAACGATTTGGACTGGTGGCAGACCGCGGTTTTCTATCAGATCTATCCGAGATCGTTTAAGGACGGCAACGGAGATGGAGTTGGCGATCTCAAAGGTATAGTTTTATATTCTGTTTACGATTGTGTACCGATATCGAGCAGTCGTGAAAATGTCCGTCGTTTCCAATAGGCATCGAAGAAAAAGCGGAGCACTTCAAAGACCTAGGAGTGGATTGCATTTGGTTGTCGCCCATATTCAAATCGCCCATGGCGGATTTCGGTTACGATATATCGGATTACAACGATATCGACAGCACGTTCGGCACGATTGACGACTTTGTGTCGTTGCAAAAAAAACTCAAGTCATTAGGTAAAACTCATTTTCAATCATTATAATTTGTACTGCGGCGGCGGGGCCTAGCGCGTTTGCTCAACGCGATGCGCGAAAAAGCCAAGGTTGGTGGGGGCTGTCTCTGTTTTGGTGACATCCAGACACGTATTTATACAAACTACGTTTTTCTTTGTTTAATATTAATGTGCTATTACAGATAATAGTCATTGGCGTTATTTATGTAATATATGATTTAAGCTAATAAATAAATATTCAAAATATGGATAAGATAAGTAAATATAATTAATATATAGTATAATAACAACGGTGTGTTTGTAACGAAGTCATTAGATTAATTAAATGATTAGATTTATATACCATTTGCAATTATGTGGCGATTCGAGGAAAAGATACTTCGTGCATTCATGAACCATTTTAGGCGTTTTAATTTATACTAAGAGTTTTACTTTAGTAGACAATTATTTAAGAATTTAACAGATACAAAGTCAACATTTATTTAAAAATGTATGTAACACATGTTTTAACTTAAAAGTATTGAAAATCAATCAGTTGTGGTCTATTTTAGTAATGATTAGAAAATATTATCATTGTTTCATTCAATATAGATACTTCAAAATTAATATAATATGTAGATACATATTATATTGAAGTTTCAAACAGAAAAAATATTTTGAATTTTTATATGTATGATTATTGATTATTTATTTATTCAACCAACGCTTATTTAAATATTTTGCCTATAGGTCTAAAACTTATTTTGGATTTTGTACCAAATCATTCAAGTGATGAACACGAATGGTTTAAAAAATCTGTTCAGAGAATCGATCCATACACAGATTATTATGTGTGGAAAGATCCTAAAATCGATGAAAATGGTTCAAATTTACCACCGAATAATTGGGTGAGTGTTTTTCATCGAATATATTTTATTTTCTCTGTGTACGCGATCAGAATATATGGTCCATTAATTTATGTTGATTATTGTTTTGTCTTGTATTGTGTATTGATGTGTTTTATTATTACATTAAATTATTCATAAAATCATAACATATTAATAATAATCATGTACTTGACAATTTTCAGCAAAGTTTATTCAGTAATTCAGCGTGGACGTGGAATCATGAACGTAAACAATATTACTTACATCAGTTTGATCCTAAACAACCAGACTTAAACTATAGATGCAAAGAATTGGTCGAAGAAATGAAGGTAATATATACGAGTATATAATTAGAAAACGATTATTATTATTTTTGTTAGATTTTTAATTTAACTATAATAGTCGTATGGATTTATTATAAATTATTAAATTAGAATATCTGAGAACAATTTTTTATACCAAGATTGGTCGATAAAAAAGTGTTTAGGATCGAACATTTGAGTTCTATTATATTTTTATACGGGTACTTTACTATTTAATGATCGATACTTGAACAAGTAAATTTGATACAAATGGACAAACTATTAAACTACATTTTGATTACCGAGTTCAGATCAGTTCGGGGAAAAATATCTCTATGTGAAATGAGTATCGATTTGAGGTTTATCAATAGCGAAACATAACGTTTTGTTTTTACGACTCTAGACGAACTTGCGATTCTGGTTGGACCACGGTGTAGACGGGTACAGAGTAGACGCCGTGCCGTTTTTGTTCGAAGACCCGCGATTTTTGGACGAGCCTAGAATGCCGGAAGAGATCGCTGCGAAACAGAAAAACACTCACGAACAATACGAACATATCTACACGATGGATTTGAACGAAACGTTCGATATGATCAAACAATTCAGAGGCGTCCTGGACGAATACAAACAGAAAGATGGACAGACCAGGTACGATGGAATATTTTACCATGAAAATCATTGAACTGCAGTGATAACGTAAACAGTCGACTCGTCACGACCAGACGGCATTCGTATATTTTTTATTCCCGTCAATCATACTAGCCTAATGTTTTCATTTTTCTTTTTTCGTTCTAGAGTTATGATAACCGAAGCATACACGTCACTAGACAACACGATGAAATATTTTGGTGACAAGGAGGCTCCGGGATCACATATACCGTTCAATTTCGGACTGATCAGTCAATTGAACGATAAGTCGAAAGCCTCCGATTTCAAGAGCGTGGTGCTCGAATGGCTGGAAACCATGCCCCCGGGGAGTTCGGCGAACTGGGTGGTAAGCGCCACCACAATACCAATAAAATATATAATGCCGTAACATTTTACTCTAATCGACGAGAAAAAACAAATCGAGATGGCCATTTTGTAAATACTATTTGTAGAAAAATATCGGCGGTCAAAAATTTTAAATTAGGCCGAATCGTTAATTTTGCAGGCTTCTTAATAAGTACTTATATACTGCTCATCTATGTCGTCATTGTACAGTCGATGGCTAGTTGTCGTTATTGAAAAACATCAACATTTTCGTTTATTTCGAATGACGAACACGGCCAATAGTAGTAATCTGTATATATTTCTCACACCAACATTTTCTCCGAAGTAAAATTATTATAAAACCACTTTTCTGGACATTGAAAAACAACAGAAAAATAAAAACAAATTCGATTTTTAATTCGAAACGAATGCTACAACTGCGTAACACAACGATCTAGTTAGTATGATTGTAAAACGAAAAATAAAAAAAATCGAAAATTTAAAATACCAAACGTACCAATAGTGTTTGTCAGATCGCAGTATCTGTATTTCATATGAACTCGTGCAGACGCTCTCGATCGACGAGAGATCGTCGTGTGATAGCGATCGATAATTATTCGGGTACTTTGTTTTCCAGATAGGAAATCACGATCAGCGTCGAGTGGCAACTCGTTTCGGGCCCGAGATGGTGGACGCCATGAACATGTTGAACCTCTTGTTGCCGGGCACTGCGTTCACGTACATGGGCGAGGAAATCGGAATGGAAGACTCCAGGATCAAGTGGGAACAGACGGTGGACCCGGTGGGTCTGAACGCGGGCCCGGAGGACTTTCACCTGGTGAGCAGGGATCCCGCGAGGTCTCCGTACCAGTGGGACGCCAGCGAGAATTCCGGGTTCACGGACAACTCGACCACGTGGCTGCCGTTGAACGCCAACTACTGGAAGCTCAATCTGGCCGCGCAAAAAGAGCAAAGTCGTAGTCACTACGCCGTGTACAAACGTTTGATTGCGCTCAGGAAGACCCGCACCATTCAGCGAGGTTCTTACGAAGGAGACGATCTGTCCGAGTGGGTGTTCGCGTTTTCCAGGTAAACACCACTATCTATCTCTCAACCACGTCAAAACATCCGTCACTTTTGGTCACTGACCACAGAGTTTGTCGTTACAATCATAATTATTATAGTCCTTTCCCCGCCATACCTCGCGATACGTTTTACGATGACGTGCGAATCAGATGGCGGTCAAACGGTGGGGGGGGGGTGAGGGCACGAAGGGGATAGATATAAATAAAATTAAAATGACTCGAGTATTTTATTTCGAAAAATATTGACATTCTTAAAAAAAATGTGGCCACTCAAGAACGTATTAGTTTAAACCCCCGTCCCAGATTTAAAATATATTATTTTCGGAAAATGTGATTGAAAATTTGACGGGAAGAAAATACGCTCGATGTGACTGTGACACCTTGTGGCTTTTGTGTTCTTCGCGTGCTAGCGCCTCTAAACGCCGTCGATGTTGTCTTGTTAAAGGTCACTGCCGGGATCAGAAACGTATTTGGTGGTGATAAACGTTGGTTCGGAGGATCAAAATGTCATGTTGACTGATCTGTCAACAGTCGTCGACAACTGGAACGTGCACACTTCAAGTGTCAATTCGCAATACTCCACGGGGTGAGTACATGAAAGTCGCATATCGATGCAGTGATTTTACGACAAAACTTATTCACAATTTGTTTGTTTATCGTTTTGTGATTCAGAGACACGCTGAGTGCGAGTGGTTTCCAAATGAGACCCAAATCGGCGTTGGTGTTGAACACGAGTTCCCGGGATTCGAAATCGTCTGCTTCGTTGGCTCAACCGTCGTTAATGTTAGGACTGGCTTTAACGTACATGTGTGTACGTCGGTACTTCGACGTCTGAAAAGATTTATTGTATAATGATTGTATTTTCGTTCCGTTTTGATTGAATAAAATGTAAAACTCGCGAGAACGAATTATTGCGTTTAACTTGAAAACCGTCGTTACAACGGAAAGACAATATAATATAATATTATGTATAATTTCTATACGGGTTCTCGACTGATATTATATACATACCCGAAACGTATGAAAAAAAAAAAAAAAACCGCAAGTCAGTGTCACACGACCCGAGAGCGTGCAACACAATCGATATTAAATTATAATTGAAAAGTTTGTCGTGTCCGTAACGTAGCAACGTTCTATTTCCCGAAAAACAATAATGTTATATTATAATACTTTGGCGTCGTAGTATCACACGCGTTGCACGTAAGTACGCTGTGTTGCGTTCGAGTGCCGTACGATACTCGAACAAGGATCATATTTTCTCTGTATACATTTTAATAAACGCTCATCACTTGTACGAGGTAAATGTATGACTTGTTTTTGTTATTCGCACCGGACTATTTGTCATCCTTGTTGACAGCTATACACGCGCCGAAAACTGCACTTTCACGAAAGAAAGGACACGTATTCGCAAGATTTCGATTGTAAAATTTACGAAAAAAAAACATTTCATAATATTATTTTCGAAAGTAATTGAATCGCTTATTGCAGAAACCCCATAAGTGACAGAAGTTTAAACTTTCGAAAAATTGATAAAAACTTCACATTTTCCAAAGAGCATTTTTTTTTCATTCCTGGAAGTTTAAGAGGAATACTCTATACACAACACCGAATATACTCATATACTCACCAAGGTTGAAGGGAAAGGGTATAGAATATAAGAAAATAAAAAAAAAAGTTGTTTTACAATTTCTGTCACTTATGGGGTTTTTGCAATAAGCGATTCAATTATGGAGTTGGAAATGTTTGTTGATTTTCACAAGCCGTTAATTTTCTACAATTTTTGAACTACATTAAAATTTCATGTTTTTTCGTTTACATTGACATGTTTACTACAATTAATATAATATTACGTTATGATAATAATTAAAATATTTAAAATTTAACTGACACAAACGATATTGTTTAAAAACAATGACTTCACTTAATAACACGTTCGAAACACCAGATTTTTTCTAAAAATTGTTTTTTTTAGATATTTTTAAAAATTAAAACAAATTTTTTCATTTTTATCTCGAGTTTTTTTTCTAATTAAAATTAAAATCAATTTGAAAGTATTTTTACGTAGAAATACGAAAAATTATTAAAAACTTAAACTTATTAAAAATAAAAATCATAATACAAAACGATGTCACGCGTGTGTTTTATAATCTTTATTAATACGTATTAGTGCGTGCGCTGTAATATTGTGATTAAGTATATCCGTCCATTTTTTTTGGCAAATAGCCACTCGCAATAGGTTGTACGGATATAAACAGTCATAAATCATTTGAAAATATTCGCCGAGTTAGTTAACATCGCGATTATTATATTGATTTCGTCGACGTGAATAATTCTAATATTGCATAACGTGTTACGTGCAATGTTCATACTTACTTCCGACTCGAATTAGTATAGACTAGACCAGTGGTCGGAAACTTTTTTGGACTGCCGCGGCCGGGCCATATTCACAAAAGAGTTCGCGGGCCAGACAAAGAGTGCGTATATATACACAACGTACTCTATCTTATCGGAAACTGTCGAGGAATACCTGCCATTGTAAAATATGACTGATAAAATACTCGTACCAAAAACGCAACGTTCTTGGTTTTCTAAATTGTACAATATGATTATTTCGATATGATATTCGATTGAATTTCGTCGTTCTAGAATTTAAAGCGAGCCCTATCAAATAGCCGCCTCACCGGTTGCCGACCACTGGACAGTAGACGGTTCGAGGCAGAAGCAGAACTATCGAGTCTAAAACATACACCGACGTTGTTAAAAGTATAATACTTAGTGCTGCCCAGATGGTGGGTAATTATATATTTAATATTACAGATTTATAATTTTACAGATCAGAGCGGTGAAAACATTTTCGTCGCCGTATGCTGCTGTTGTCACTCGATTCGCAATATGTTTAAGCAATTCGAAATAAAACCGGTCAACGACCTGCGGTGTGAAGAGAAAAGACGTATTGTTTTTAAAAAAAATAATAAAGTTTGGATATTAATTGTGTATTATTTATTTGTGTTTTCGACGGCAAAAATATAGACAACGAGAGAAACAAATCGATTAAAATGGAGAACAAAGAATACTCTTATTATCTAAAAATTTTTCGACACATTTGTTCTATCATTAAATACGTATCTTATTGTATAAGTTGCCAAAATGTTAAACGATTGTACTAATTATAACTATAATATTGTTTTTAACAGAATAGAAATGACTGTTTATATAGATTTTACTTGTTCTGTTCCGGTGTTGCGTAATATCATATTATTTGTATGAAACGGTTATTATCATTGTGATTTTTTTATTTAATTGAAATAATATCGATAACTTTAAGTCGATATAATTATTGACTAGGTATTTTAAAACAAACGCTCATGATGACGATAACAAAGCAATGACGTTAACCGTCGTAAACACTAGGTATAGGTACTGCAAATAGTTAAAAGTTATGGAAAAATCATCCGTCGTTCCGCTTTACAATTTACGTTATTTTTCAGTCAGTACAATACATTTTATAATAATGTTGTAAAGGAAACGACTCAACAACTTGGTCAAACGTTTATTAGAATATGACGATACGCGTGATTTCTAATTGAACAGCACAAGTAACGAATTGCGTCGGTATTAAAACATTCCTAGATGCTCATCGCCGAGCGTCTATAATATTTTAATTTAAACAATTGGTCCGGACAATGTAATATATAGTTTCGTACGAATTCGAGTGCTACCACACTGACGTCGGATGATAAACGATGCAACACAATCGACACGCGGGATAGCGTTCCAATCGTTATTTCGGAGAACCGGTTGGTGGTCACAAGCGCGAGTACGCGCGCACACACGCACACACACGTACAAATAATTTACGTAATATTATATACACCTTTTAACCCGTGTAACGAGATTTTAGACATTTAAATCTATTGGCCGGATTGGACGTTTCGAAAATCGGATGGTTTTATTTATTGTGTATAGACCGCAAACGCGTCACGGTGTTATACTACACGCGCACGTGGCCTATAGGAGTATAATATACTTTTTTTTTTCGTAGCGTTTTAAGTTTAAAATTTTTTAAGAAACTCGCCAAAATAAAAAAAACGTTTTTGTAGTAAAAAAAAAAATAATTACATTTTTTGTAGTAAAAAGATAAATGAAATTTTTTATTTCAATGCTTGAAAATGAAAAGAACGATTCGTTAAATCGTAAAAACAATATCACGTGATATAAACGAAAAAAAGTTCTGTGAGATATTATTGCATAATGTATTGTATTTGTTCGGCATTTATATGCGACGAGTTAAATTTTCATTTATTCGAATTTGAAAAACGTTTAAGTAGAAAAATAACCAACACTGGCTCTACGGTTATAGTCGTTATTTGAGATTTAATGTGGCTGGCTCAAAAATAGTTTGTTGATTTCATAAACGTTTTGTATAAACGGATTTTCTCATTTTTTTTTCTAGACGACAGTGGCAGTAAGACTTTGAAAGAGCAGCGAAACCGAATCAATGAAGAATAGCACGGCCGCGCCAGTACCTGTACCAGCCAATTTCAAATTTGCAACAGAGTTATACTGTTTGAACATTTCGTTCTTATCATTTTGCATCATTTAACGACCATGATCGTTCATAATTTTTTTTTTTTGCGAAATACAACCGTTAATAGTTGTAATTCTCACACAACAATGTATGTGATAATATTTTTATGAACATATTACATATTTTTGATGTATAATTTCCAGCGCATAAAAGATTACTCATACACTTGTGCACTACTTTGTATTTCCTTTTTTTTTTGATGTTTAAACATTGTTTCCTGTACTCGTTACTTGCATATATGTACTCGATAATGTGCGATACTTGATGATGGTCAGTTGTCACACATTATTTTTCAAAATTTCATCGGGTTTTTTCAATTCATTTCAGATATTTTCATAAGGAAATCAATAATATTCAAATGTCCCGTTCGTACAGAAATTGCGTGCGTGCATTGATCACTAACTATAGCGCCCTCTATCTCGTCTCGCGGCGCGTAAAACGTTAGTAATATAGGAACGGGCCGGTCTATTAAGTATGAGAATCTATGGTATTTACGGACGACGTACGTACGCACTATACCTTTACGGAAAATACAAGTTTTCCCGATACGGAAATCACTCGTACGGAGGACGAAATAGACCACCCGGGGCCGCGGAGCAACGAATACGACCGAGGTCTTGAACCTTTTTTTCTCGCTCGATGAAAAAAAAAAACAGTTCGTAAAATAATATTTACAATCGACTTTGTTGTTTTGTAACTATTGATAATTATTACGCATGGAAAAGATTAAATAAACTTTATAATTTTCAAACGACAGAAACGTTTTTATAATCTGATGTAAATAAAACGACGAAAATGATTCGTTCAAGGAAGACTATAATATAGGAGAAATTATCATTTTTCCGAGTTCAAAGTTTTAATTAACAAACCAAATAAATCCGATATCTATTATTGTCACACTATCCGGCTAGACAATAGTAGACTCGGAAATAGAGATAATGATTTGGACAAAAGTCGTTGGTTTTCTCTAGTCAGCCTTTAACATTTTGTCTTTTTCGTCGAATAGTCTTCGGATATAGTCGTCACTCGCCTGATACTTTATTTTGTTGATTTGTTCACCGTTGCATTCTTGAGTTGCTGTAGTCTTTTTTGAGTTTAACCGATTGATTTCGCCTGTTTAAACAACGTTAAATATCAAAGTTGAATTATCATTTTTGCGTTCAAAAAATGATACAAGTAGAATGTAGTAGGACTCAGCCTCTTATTTTTCTTTTAATTTAGTTCTAAATTTAGTTTTAATTTAATTAATTTTATTAAAATTCAAAAACATTTAAATTTTTCAAGTTTCAAATTACCAACAATTAAGTATGTAACCAAGCACAACACAGGCCGATTCAGTTTCACTTTCAATTTTTATTGGATCTATAAGAGCTATTTCGAGTAAAAGATACATTAATTATTATGCGACCTATTTCATGCGTAATGATTGATTTTTTTTCCGTTTGGCTTTCAATCTCTTTATTGATCATGGGGGTGGCAAACGTTAAACAAATTGCTACAGAGAGCCGATGGTCCTTATAATTAATTCTGCCCTGTACGAATGAATACGCACACACGTGTCTATATTAAATTAAATTAACTAAATCAAACCTATAAACGACGAGGATGAAATAAATAAATAAAATTAATGAATAAAAAACGTTTGTTAAACAATAATAACAATGATGATGGGCGGCACGTCATCGCATAGCTGCGCACACGCATTTGAAACCAGTTTAAGACTCATTTGGCCATATAGCTATACAATGCCTAGGTAAAACGCAGCAGACATATGATATACATTGTCGTAAAAATACTAATGGTTAGCGAGCCGAAGAATTATGTTTAAATTCAATTAGTAACATGTGTCGCTTTTTTTTTTATATTTCCACAAGACAATCTATACTATTGTAAGCAATAGAATGAAACATCACAGCAGAATCGACAGTTTTTTTTTTTTTTTAGAAAACGTAATTGTTGTTAATCTACTTGCAGTTCAAATTTATAGTAATTTACTCGAAGTCAGCCATGTTGCTATAAATGTCAATTTCCACGAGAGCCGTAAAAATAATAGAAACTGTCATTAATCATAATTCACTGGAATTATTCTTTATTTTTTTTTCTCACAGAATTTTATTCTCCGCCTAACGAACAAAACAGCGTGATATGGTTCATTTATTTTAATTGATGCTCAGAATAATTTATTACGTTTATTTCAGGTTAACTTATTGTTTCCACGGGTAGTTCATTTGATTTTTCCAGAAAATAACGCGACGATAATAATACGTTAAAGGCTATTACATAAGTACATATTATATATGTGTATATGATATGAATATTAAAACGCGCGTTCGATAACTTACTGTCAACGCAACCGACGCGTAAAAACGAATTTCTCCCGTTCGATGATCACTCGCGCGAGTATATTTCAATTATGTTCTTATAGCTAATCCAAACATACACAATAATAAAACATAGTATAATATATAAAAACAGATCAAATTATTCGTACAACTCTTCAGATTTTCATCCTCTTTCGATGCCGTTGAATATAACAGCAAAACAACGCCCCTGATATAAACATTATTATATTCTTTAAACAATGTGTGCCGTCGTCTTTTGTGTTTCTACAGTAGGCACTCCGCGCTTCTATATAATATAAGCATTTGGTTCACATGAGTGAATTGCCAACCCTTTCGAATATTACTCACGCGGGGCTTCACTATTTTTGTTCGGTATTACCTTTAAAAATACGATTAAGGAATTACTATTGCCCACCTCCGTACAGCACGTTATTACGCAGTGTTCGGTTTGATTTAACCGGGCTTGTTGTTGAGAGGAACGTACCACGAACGTTCCGAAACGATTGTAAAAATTGAAGACTGCATCGTTTAAACACAAATAAATTTTTATTTTCATATCACTTAGAATTTTTATTTGTAAATATATATATATTATATATATATATATGTGTTTGTATGTATATATATATATATATTAAACATTTTTTTATACAATACAGGCCTTTAATTTACACACAATGTAATACTAAATGCGTATTACATGTTATACATTATTTAAATAATTCACTACATAAAACTGAAAGCGTATAGGCCGATTACTCTTCCAGAGTTAAATTCATCATAGTAATACAAGATTGTACAAATAAAATTAGTCTACCCGTAAACGGATGGAAGATTACAATTTTTTTTTTATTTTTTTCTTCTTCTTTTGATTGGATGGTCACGATTGGACGTTAACCATTGAAAATACTGTGGCGTATAATGTAATGTCTACACAGTAGACGCGCGTTTATGATATTATTTCAACCGTCCATAATATGATATTAACATGACGTTTGACCGACGACGACGACGGTGTTTAATAATCGATACCGTAAGATTAATAAAAAGTCGCGATCGTGTCGTTTTCGATTTAAAGGCACAGAAACAGAGAGAGAGAGATTCGATCTCCTACGATACCTAATCAAAAAAAAAAAAAAAAAAATAATAATAATAATAGTTCAGTTAATATTATAATATAAACGTCTGCGCGGTATCGGTAACGGTTTCGAAAAAAAAAAAAAAACAACAACTTAATTTTTCTTTTGAACTCGACGACGACGCGTTCAAAGCTATACGGGCGTGTAGGAGGTATACGCCGTGTGTGTGTATATACACAGTTTGAGCGTACTTTCGTCGCGAACTTTTCGATTGAAAATCAACTGACCCGCCGACGCGATCGCATATTATTATGGAAAAAAAAAAAAAAAAATGAAAAATTACAATAATAATAATAATAACGTTAAAATCACAGGTGGCCCCCACTTCATACATTGTTTGGAAAAAAAAAAGGAAAAAACTGAGAGAGAAAAAAAAAAAAAACGATTACACGTTTTCGATAAAACAATGTGACGTACGCGGCGTAATCGTTGTAATGCGACCACGTGTTACGCGCGTGGACGACGCAAGTGTGTATTGCGGTTTTTTTTTTTATCGGACGGGTCGACGACGTATCCGCGGCGGCGGCGGCGGCGGGCTACCTCCATTCGGCCGCGACCGTGTCATAATACGAAGCGGGGGATTTGTTTCAATATGCCGCGGTGCCATGGTGGTGATGAGCCATCAGCGACGTGTGGTGATGCGGATGATGATGGTGATGGTGGTGATTGAGGTCGGTCAGATAGTGGTGGCCGTGGTCGACGGGCGACGGTTGGATCGACGGCGGCCCGGCCCCGGCGTTCATGTACCTGCGTGGGGAGGAGAAAAAACAACGTTGTAATAATCATCGTCAAATATTTAGCCCATTCGGCTGAGATTATATCTTCTATAGCCGAGAGTTTGCGCGTAGGCTACTATATATGTATGTATAGTATAATAATATCAATTAACAAATAAGCGCGTGTTTCAAATATTCGATCGAATTCGAGTGAATATCTAATATCGAGTGTGATCTAAATAATAATATTGTTCGTGCGGTTATTGAAGCAAATCGTTGGCGCGATGTCGTCGTCGTCGCAATAATGCAGTGTCCGTATTGTGATGGGGCGCGGTGTTGAGAAGATGACCGTTCGAGTGGAAAACGTCCGTAGAGACATTCGTAGAGACACACGATGACGACGAGAATAAAATAATCGGTTCGGGGCGAATATGGAAAAACGTTGGCGTTCCGACGAAAAGCGCCGCGAAAATCCCTACGAAAAACCCGTGCGTTAACGAACACAACCTGCACGTCTCCGCGAGTGTCTGTTCACTTTTTTTTGTTCTTTTTAATTTCGTCCAAAAAAGGATTGCCAAAAAACCCCATACGCCATATATATATACGTATATACACTCATACAGTGGCGTGACGCGTTTCTCTCGGGATCGCTATGACACGAACGGGTGGGCAAAATCGGTTGAGCGAAAATCGCGCTTACCAATCGGACGTCGGCGGCGTGGGCAGCGGCAGCGCTGAGGTGGCTGTCGGGTGTAGGACGGACGGCGTCTGGGCGCCGCCGTGGTGGTCGCCGGGCGACACGACGCTGGGCGTCGCGGTCGTGCAGCTGTCGGTCACCCTGATGGATCCACCGGACGAGCAGTTCGAGTCTTCCGAGTCGTAGTTGCCGTCGCTGTCCAGTTTACCGTTACCGTGTACCTGCGCGTGCGTAAAACGAGTTGCCATTACATTTATGTCGTATTTATATACGCGAGTCGATGACGGAAAAATTGCCAAGACGAAAAGCAAAAATGTTAAACGGAAAGAAGGAGAGAAATAGTGATAGAGATAGACAGAGAGAAAAAGCAAACCATGCGTTCGCGTCAAGTACCTTCATGTGCTTTCTCAGGGAACTCGGATGAGTGTACGACTTGTCGCATCCAGATATTCTACAGTTGTACGGCTTGTCTGAAGTGTGTACGTGCGAGTGTTTTTTCCTGTCCGAACTGTTGGCGAACCTCCGGTCACATCCTTCGTACTCGCATTTGAACGGCTTCTCGCCTGTAAAAACACAATGTGTCGTCCTCGTTATTATTATTGTAATGAAGGATATTTATTTTTTTGTCCTATAAACAAAATCACGAAGTGATACGCGATTCCCTGGAGTTCGAAAAAGTGTCAAATGCACACTCTCACGCACAATAATGGAAGTCCGGACAATAAATTACGACGTAAATACGGTATGTACGTATGTGTACAGAGAGCGTTTTATCGATTTCGTTTCGACGATAATAATAATAATGGTCGTAGTGGAATTTTTCGGAACAATGATGTACCCTGTAAATTACTTATTCGACTTATTCAATACCTATAACGTTGCACGTAGTTGTCGTTAGTAATGTGAAAAAGAGAGAAAAAATGGTCGTTTAGAAACCTTGAAGATTTTAGGTCGGGACCTTTTTTTTTTTTCTCGACTGGTGGTCAACGACTGCACGTTACTCCCGGAGTTTAAGGTTCACTTGTGTTACTCGGATAGCCCATAAATCCTGTTCTAAGTGATGTGGGATTACACAAAAGGCCTTTTATACGCGCAACCCGTGTCGAATCGTCGATTTCCACCACAAAAAAAAAGAAAAAGAAAAGTAAAATCGTTCTGTTCTGTATACATTACGAGGACCCGAATTTATGTCACGTTGTCGCAGCGGACTAACTGATGTGCCCTTGGTCGTGATAGCGTATTATCTCTGATCGCGGTCGTATATGTACCCATAGTTCACGCTATAATACCTAAATCATTTCGAGACACCGAGTTGGCATCCGTACGGTGTCGGCCGGCCAGGTAAAGTCATCATGTTATATTACGCGCACTCTACATATAGACATGGGATATATTATTCCGTTCGAACGTAAATGTTGCTCGGTGGAAAAACGTCGCAAACAATAACGCACGACACGATAAATACGCGCGCGTTTCGAATGTATTATTGACTACGGGAGGTCAGGCTCGACGTTATGTATACCCGTCTTACTTTATACTCATCGCGTCCGTATCGTATTATATCGACGGTTTTAATTTACTCCGACGTTCTCGGTGGCAACGTATGATTTCACGATTCAGACACGATTGGAGTTTACGACTAGTCACACGATGTGTGTGTGTGTGTGTATACACGCGCGCGCTCGCGACCTCTTTTACGGTAACTTGTACAACGTTCGGATCGCGACGCGTATTATATTGTTATCCGGTGCGAATATGATTTCCCCGTCGTACGGCCGAGCCGTCGCAAGTCGCGCTGCCGAGGTCATGACAGTTGAAAAGGAGTTGAAAGCTCGTTATCGACAATCTGATGGACGTGATACTGTACATGTGCGCGTCGCGTGCACGGACGATTCACACCTCCGGACGGCGAAGACGATTTTTCGAACGCGCGTTTCGTTTCCGAGACACGTACGTCGACCCGCGGTCGTCCAAATCGTCAAACTATATATACGTATACGTATATATAATATACGAGTATATACACTAAAATAATATTATACGATGACGTTCTCGTGTGCGCGCAAATCCATACGTGGGGAGGTCGGACACGGACGTAACGTCGGAACGGTTCCATACGGTCGTCGTTTAACGGACCGTTAAAATAACAATAAAAAACAATAAAAATAGCGTGTAATACTTTCGGTTATATTATTATGTGGCGCAACAGTAAAAAAATAAAAATATTCCGGAGCTGGTCGAGACGTGACCGCCTACGCGCGCGCTCGTCGACTGCAGTAAATACATAATAATAATAATAATAATACACGTCGAACGGATATTATCGATACCGCGCGCATATAGTGTGGCCATCGCGCGCGGTGTAAGCGAATTTACGCGTTCCCCCGGCGTTTAAGTCGCGGACCTCGCTGGTAATATAAACGATTAACGATTAGCGACACGAATGTAATAATATAACATCGAGGTTTTCGTATGTATAACGACTCCGGTGCGCTCGTATTCGAACTCTCCTATACATACATAACGAGCTGAAGATGAGTGTTTTAACGATTTACATATGTTATGGTATACAATGGACTGGAATGCAATAAAAATATACGTGTGTGTATATTATACATACCGTACGTCGTCAAAAGATAATAATAATAATAATAATAAAATCTTCGTTTTTCACGTCCTCTATACACACACACACGCGCACGCACGCACGCGTGCACACACACGAACCCAGACTTACACGCACACTGCTTCTCGTTTCATAAATTGGGTGGCATTTCCAAGGACTCTTAATTTTTAATGAGTTATTTAGAAAAAGACGACTAAACGGGTTTATGACTTATGGGTTTGAGAAATAATACGAAAACAACGTGGAAGCGTATTATGTTTCGTTGTGAATGATATATACACGCGCGTCTCCGGAATCGTGCCCACTCACTGCTGCCGATCGTATTATGTTGTACGCCGGAGATTACAATCGTAAATAGTTCGAAACGTTTTCCAAATCGGAAGAAGGTCTAGCGTAGGAATGAGGAAAATAACATCGGTAATACTAGACGAGGATAAAAAAAAAACCGATTGAAACGCAAAAGGAAACGTATATAACAGTATAGCGTGTCGTTGTGAACCTGTAAACAAAGGAACTGTAGCGTCCTGTCGTAATTTGCAGCAGTGCAGTGTATAGACTGGCAGGTACACACGCGTACCTACCTATGACGATTGTCCAATATTTTTTCCGGTATAAGTTTATGAAAGATACGAGCGCGGTCATATAAATACGTTATAATATATACCGTTGTAAAGGTCAAACGAATATTATTTTATTACAGAGCGGTGTAAAGTATTACAATGTCAATCGACGTCGATTGTACGTCATGAGTATATTTTATCAAATATAATATATTATGACGTGTACGCTGCACAGCCCGCGTGTGTAGGTAATGTATATCATGTGTATATCATGCGTGTATATGGTACGTAATATGTTATATACAAATCGAAACCAATAGTATCGTTATAGATCTAAAACGATTATTTATTTATTTTCTCATGCGGGATTTTTTTCCTTTTCTCCAAACACTCTATTGTCGTGGCTTACGCGCGTACGTGCGCGGTCCACCGCAGTCCGTATCTAACATGCATCGGACGCGATTTATTTCATACTCGAACGCATTAACTTGTAAGTCCGGACGGGGTTCGAGAACTCGTCCGGACGACGACGACGACGACGACGACGACTACGACGCTAGGAAATTCGAGGGTACGACGAACAATAGGGTTTTTTTAGATGTAGATATTACATCAGAGATTCGTGTTCTGAAACACGTATATATGGGTATACCGTATTATATTGTTATGTATGAATTCGGCGTGTGTCGATGACGCGCGGTCGCCGACCCTGCGCCGAGTAGTCCTATTGTTTTATCACGCATATCGTCGGAATTATTAACGCGAAGAGCATCAACGCCGCCGAGTAAACACTCGGATGGAAAACGGACGAAACGTCGTCGCCAAAGTTAATCCATATCTGTCAGATCCCTGTATACGTATATATATATAATATAATATATTACATATATTTATCGAAGGCGGACGCGGACGCTCGTGTATATACGCACACACGAACAGCTGGACAATGGGGTGTACATCTGCCGGACGGAAGCGTCGATGACCAATGACTCCGGTAGAGAAGAGGACCCGTAATACTACAAAAGATCGCTACTTAATAAAATCTCTATTGAATGTCTATACACGGCCGTCGCATGCGGCCGGGCCCCGAAAGGACTTTAAGGTGCCGAACGAATCGACAGAAAAGAGAAACCCACCCGGTGTTAAATTGTAACGGGGGCCAGCACCTTCGCGACGGGGCGTCTATTGTGACGCGACGCGTACGTATAATACGTGCGCGCCCCGATCATAAATATTGCACGCGGGGACACACATTTTTTCCTTTTCTTCTCAAATTTTCGGTTTCCTAGTAAAATTTTTTTCTCCCGCTCTCTAGTAGCACAAAATATTTACAATGTGTGTAAACGTGTAGGCTTGTCCTTTTGCTCGTCCTCTATAGAGCAGACCACACGCGACGGACAGACCGCAACGCATGAGACACATAGACATGACGCTATATAATATTATAACGGTCGATCAATATAGATTAAGAAAACGATATTAATAACAGAACCGCCGTGGTCGGGCGCGAAAACGCCCGGATCGAATGGAAATAGTTTTGACCCATAAAACGGCATAAAATATACGCGCGCGTGCGGTGTATTCTTCGCGTTCGGTTATTTTGAATAATAATATAACGACCCGGCCGTCGACCAATCGCGGCGCGTGTAGGTACTAGATGTCTATTGTTTCGGACGCGTACAAATAAACGCAAATCATTTCACCGTCCGTCTACTGCGCGAGGATATCAATATAATAATGGTAATAATATAATAACAATAAAAAAAAAAAAACACAACAATAATTACTGATTGATGACTCGATTCTGTTCAAACAATGTTATGCCTTAAATATTATTACGCCGAGTTTTTCTCTATTGTTTACACCCCGATACCCGCGGGTGACCTCGCGCACTCGGTTCCGACTGTACGTTATAAGGCATTTCGGACGGCGGCGAAATTAAATAAATTTCCAATCTCGCGGCACGTGTACGCGTTATATAAAATGTAAAACATAATATGTCGCCGCGGACAAGTGGGTTTCGCGTCGTGTGCGCGCGCCCGGCAATACGATAATAATAATATTATAGTCGCCTATTAACACGCGAAACGAAAATAGTTGTAAAAATACTGTACGTTAGACGGGCGCACACGTACATAACATTATACGCGCGCAATGCCGAACGAAGAAAAAATATAATAAAATAAATTTAAACACACGGCGGCGGATCGCTTTTTTCCCTTCCGTCAAGTTTACGCGCGCGTGTGTGTGTGTACGAGTGATACGCAATGATATTGTAACTCGGGGGACTATTATATTATACACACGCACACCACGTCTATATATATATATTTAATAATTTATAGCCATCTCGATTCCGGTGGTCCAGCAACAAACGACACCACAAATCAAATCACCAGTCCACTTGCGGTTTTAATTATACGTGGACAATTAAAAAATTGTACAGCCCGTAATGAATTTACAATATAAAACGGCTTATTATATATGAATTATACAACGTCTGGTTCTTTTTTACTCGTATGAATATAACGAGTCCTCTCCTGAGAACCGTCTTCGGTTTATTATTATTATTATTATTATTATTATTAATATATTTTTTTTTTCCGTACACATTTTTATTCTCTTTTTCAATCGTTCAGCAGCACTTATCTTAGGATATCATTATCATACATACATACATACATACACACGCGCGTTGGAATTATTTTGTGATTCGTATGCGAGGGGCGGGAGATAGAACCTGACAGGCGCAAGAGCGTAATATAAAGAGACGTAATAATAATAATAATAAGGGTTATAAACAGAGAGAATTTGTCAGCATTACAAAAGGGTTGTATAACATAAAAGAAATCATAACAGCCTTGAGGAACGTTACCGGTTTACATGTATTTTCGTAAGGATTTACGGTTTTGTTCTTCTGAGGACATTATTTTATTGTTTCGCGCGTTCGACCAGTACATTTTATTATAGGTATAACTATCGTAATTCAGAAACGTAATAGTATTATGCAAATAATGTGTGTTATTCAACCGCGATTAATGTCCTCTGCACACGCGATTGTAATGTTTTTCCCCGTTTTACGTTATAATAAAAAATTTGCTTATTCATTAATATTGTTATTTGTTAAACGGATTCCATTGACGAGTCCGCGCGTCTGCGGCCACGACACTAATAAAATACAAACGTCCGTGATACCATGAAGGTACGCGAGTTGTTTTCCATCGTATTCGAAATATAGCTTTTATTATTTCTGTTGTTTGTAGGCCAATGTAAGCATTGTATTCCAAGCAGGGTATTCAACGTCTCGATATAATTTTTCTAGTATTCTATGTACGAACTTGCTAGAAGTCGGTTTTTTGAATCGTGTGCAGAAGTCGGCCGTCAATCGGTCGGACAATTTCGATACTAGATAATTATTGTAAATATTTAAATAAAAAAACATCACAATATTGTGCACATTATTATACTCTCGGTTTATCTGCGCATTGGTTATTGGGGGGGGGCATGTTTTAGGGACCATTTGTCTTGCATTGTGGCGTCGGTGCAGCTGCTCTCTTCGTGGAAAAAATTGATATCGCCGCTCTAACGACACACACACACACACATGCACAAAACCGACGACAATAATTTATCACACTGGGCGTGATAAAAATTCAGAGAGCGTATGCCTACTCGAAAACCCTCTAAACGGTTAGGGGCCGCAACGGACAATAATACTGCGCAAAAGCGATTCGAATAAATATTTAACGCGACGTCCAAACATTTGCATAGGAAACAGACGGGACAAATAATTCGCCTCGCTCGTGCTCAAAGGCGATACTATTTTCACATTAATACGTGTGCGTCTGAAAATTGCAGCGTACGTACGGATCGCGTGTTGCCCTTATAATTAAATTAGAAAGCGTACCACACCTGTTTATATTTGTTCGACGACGACGGGGGGAAAAAACAACTAGACGCGGACAATAACATCGATTTACCGCGAACCAATTTCCAATGCGTATACTATATATATTACATAACATGGTAAATTCTGTGTATTTTCCGGTATCATCATATTATAAAGCGTACCTATAACCTTTTCATAAAAAAATTAAATCTAAAATCGATTTATCGTCCGAAAAATTCCCTGAATCATTTCGCGTTCATCCATTATACACAATAAAATACACCTTTTGTCGGTATCCCATACGGCCATATAATCGCCCCGAAAATCTTGATTCGTCATTAATATTTTTTTTCTTTTTCGGCCAAATATATTATATCGTAATCGTTACGAAAATCCCCTCGACAAATCACAACGGCCTCGTATAACACGTTATAAACTTTATACGAGCGTACGCGCGCGTGCGTGTACGTGCGCGTATCATCGAAAACAATATAAAACACGGCATTCATACGTACGTTACTTATAAATGGTAGGATGCTTACTTTTATAACGTTCCGAACTGCGCACGGCGTGGGCAATCAACGTTTAACGTTTATCATATTAGTTATGCAAATTTGATCACTCATTACACCGGCTCGCCCGGCATTTACGGTACACGTATACGTAAATATATAATACACATTTGATATTTAAACCTCCCAAAAGTTAATCGGACAGACCATCCGGACAACATTGATTGATGATGTTGTTATTACTGTCATAACACGATAGGGATATCGATTTAAGCCGATGATAATATGTCATGTTAATTAAACGGTTGACGGCCCGTCCGTCTGTCTGTCGGATTATTTTTAATAACAATATGTTACACGTATGAGAGCGATATCGAGAGAGCTGCGGCGTGCGTGCGTCAAAATTCACTCGACTGCTATCACGGGTACACGCGTGTTATTATTATACGACGCGATCGGAGCGCGCGTCGCTGGAAGAGACTTTAACGAACGCGCGTACGCGAGCGACGATGTTCCCCGGCCCCGGCACGCAGGCGACCGTGTGCGCGTGTGATTGACTCGTATGTTACGGGTGGTATACGCTCGTATTTCGAGCCGACTGCTTTGAGCGGATTCAAAAGTAAAAATATATAAATGTTTTTTTTTTTCTCTCCGGCTCACGCACGCGCTCGCGCACACTCACACGCACACGCACAACGGTGTATAACGTACATAATAATAATAATAATAATAATGCATAAAGACGTTCGGGCGGAAAAACGACAAATATTGCGGATCGATAAACATCTTCGCGTTCAACAATGGATCCCCGGTATCAATAATCATAATCTGATTGTACCACGTTTCCCCTCGAATAATATATTTTTACGCCGAAAAAAAAAAAAAAATGATTATCATATACACAAACACAATAATATTATATTGTGAAATCTGGCTGTAACATTCCTGCAGCGGGATTCATTACACCCTTGTCACGCTGACAGCGAATCTGATCGAAAAATCCGGTCAATTATCCCCCGTGATCGTTTCCAGTGCCTTTTGACCACCGAGATCGTCAATCACCACGCGACAACGGCAAAAGGCACAATTGCGTTTCTCCGTATTTGTATTATATATTATATCACGTACGGCCGAGGATGATCGTCGATTACACACGCGGGCTCGTACAGTATATACTACACTCGTATATATAAATACGTCCCTATATATACACGTTTATGTAGACTTACACAATACGCGAACACGTCGTTTGCGTTTTTGTCAAATTATGATACGCAGGAGGAGGAGCGGCGGTGACGGTTGATAATCTTACAGCCGAGTCAATAATATTACGGTGAGGTCGGAAATAAACGTCTACGGAAGGGGGGGGGGAAATAGCTCTACCCGCAACTGATTGACAGGACAATGACGGCTCGGGTTTCTTTTCTTCTTATTTTTTTCTTTCGCTTTTGTAATAAATAACTTGTGTTAATAATTTAATCGTCGATGCGCTTTTATACATAGGAAGTGCAGATTCACGTGTGTAACATGGCGAATAATTATTGTCTGTAGGACAAGTAGTATATATTATAGTGCCGTGAGCTCGGCCGATTTCTCTGCGGGCGCGCGGACGCATTATGCAAATAGACTCGCGCAACCCATGTAAACAATAACCGCGAATATCTTGCAGGCCGTATATTATTATAATATATATATATGTACGCAATCGAAATCGAAAGATCCGTGAGAAACGCGCGACGGCGACATATTCGACCGCACGACGAGTTTCGATTAATTTTTCATAACACGTCATTATTTATCCGAAATAAATAATAATATACATAGTCGCGTCGCAAAACATGTTTGAGGAGCGCGCGCGCGGGCACGCGGTTCGTACGATAATATGTAAAACGCCGTAGCCGTATAATTCAGATTTTACGATGTTCCGATGTATATAATACTATTGCCCGCCGCTCACTATAATATTACGTATTCTTTTTATGATACGGCGTAATATATTATTATAAATTATAATGCACGCGTCGAATTTGTCATATTAGGGGACACGTTCGCCGTGTATAATCGGCGCGGTAATCCGATATCGGTATATGTGTTTACGGAACACAAACGGTATTTTCCGCGGATACATATAGTGTACAAGCCGTAATATTATACGTCATAATGTCGGATGATATTACGTTAACGTCGTCATACCTATGTTTAATATTTTTTCGTCTTCCAGTTGGGTTCGTCCCGGCTCGCCGTCGAACAGTATGTGACGCGCGAGATTCGCCTAGGTTTGGGTCTTGTGTAATTTCATACGGGCACGTACGCGTGCGCGAATACGTACTCGTATAATAATATAATATACGCCGCGCCAGTTACTTGCGACAAACCGTTGGACGTATATTGTTATTATACGGTATATTATACCTATACGGAACGCGCGATGTAAACAACACACGAGATCGAACCCGTTAAATCGAGTAAGTGGCTGATTTACGAGGGGTAAAGCGAAGTCTAGGGAGTTCGAACCCGCCTCGCGCGTCACCCGATACGACGACGTAATTAATTTTTCGATAGCTGGTTTGAAAATATATATCGGTATAAGACATCGTGACAGTCATCGCACAGCATTCGTATACTCACGATGAAACGGTTTTTTTTTTTTTACAAATACAATAATTGGACGTCTGAAAACATACGTTGAAAAAAAATAATTAATATGACTGCGAATATTTACCGCGATTCGAAATCCGTTACCGGATTTATATCGAGTGCCTAAAACGATTTTCGACGGTTTTATACGAAAGTCTTCTCACGCTCTGTTTAAATCATAATAATTATTATATACGCACGCGAGTGTTTATATTATTATTACATTTATATACCTGCCCGTCTGCGCTGTACACCAATACCGCGACCGTGGGCAAATTATAAATATTTATTTGCGTCTGCACGTCGTAATGAATTAAACCGCTCGGTCGGTTTTCCGGGTTCGACGCGGTCGCGCGACGGTTGTCGGCGGGCGCCGCGGCTGCAACGTTGCCGCGTAAAAACTCAATATTACGATGTATACGCGGCGATGTAATAATATGTATAGAATATACGCGGCAGAGTAGCGCGTACGAGTATGTCGTGCCACGCGCGCGATTAGAGTTCGGTTTTTAATTATAATACGCTTAGGTCTTTTGAAAAGACCCCACGCCCTCGCCCGAGATAACCGCGCGGGGGATGCGAACATTGTTATTATATTATGTGACAAGACCAGACGACGTGCGTGCCGCGTCGTTGCCGCGCCCCGCCCGACCGGCCGCCCTGCCGCGCCGCCGCGGAAATTATATTTTTATTTTTTATTTTCGGGACGACAACCGCTAGCGCAAGGGATGACGTCACAAAGACTGTTGGTAAAAAAAAAAAAAAGAAATAATAAAAACGTTCGAGGAAAAAAACAAATAATAATATATTATTGTTTTATATTTTCAGAAACTGAATGGAGTGCGAGAACGCGTAGTGTGTGTGTGTGTGTGTGTGTTATATAAACGTAAACGCGTAGGCGTTCAACGACGGATGTCGTTAACGAGACGATATTCGCCAACACGGCGCGCGCGCGCGCGTGTATTCCGGTCTCGTAAAATAAATAAAACACGGTCAGAAAACCTGCGGCGCGAGGAGGACGCGCGGACGGTGAAAAATGCGCTCCGAGTGCGCGAAACACATCGGCACAAGGGGTTATTATTTACGACCGGTCCATTGTGCGAATCCTGCGGCCGCGGCGACCGGAGCGGGCAACGATAAAATTGTCAATGTCTACGGGGCAGAGAGAGCTACTCTATAATACGACGACGACGACGACTACTACAAATACTACTACACACACGCGCGCGCGCGCGCGGCCTATTGAAAATTTCGAAACGCCCCATAAATTACCGCGCCTCCTGTCCCTGCGCAGTGTGTAAATATCATAATCGTAAAAATAAAAATAAATACCGTCGTCGTCTCGCAGATCCGCACATCCGATACGGCGTTATGAATATGTTACGCGACGATATTTATATGCGTGCTCGCGAGAGACAATCGATATCGGGGCGCGGGCGAACTCGCAGTGATATCGTATATATACATTATACGCGCGCACAAACGAGCGCGCGTTTTACGCGGTAAAAGTACGCCCGAAAATACGTTTCGCACTCTTACGATACAATAATAAATATATTTTAGTCCCCGGAAAGCTGCCGTCTCGCGTCTCCCCTCGAACGTCACACAGCGCGTGTTTATATTATTATGTATTATGTAGTAATACAACATACTCGTATATATATATATTGAATAACGTTCCACACGATTTGACTTCCGATTTCTCTCCCCTCTCCGTCGGCCAGCCTTCCGGCTCCTCGTCCCCTCGTGTCGTCTCCGCACGCGGGGGCCGCGGACGCGTTTCTCCGGAATCGAGAACGCGAATACCCTATAACCTAACTCGTTAAATCGTGACGAGCACGTGCGATATGAATTTCGCGCGTACGTATATATTATAATTAAAAGCTCGACGGCGGAGAAATCGAACATTCACGCCATTCCGTATTGATATCACTCGCAGCAGCTGCAAATATCATAAACACCGTACGACGACCGGGTGAAAGGAACCATGTGCGCCGTATATTATATTGTCGTCGTCGTCGTTTGTAATTATTTTCGCACGTCGAGCGTTCGTTAGATTTATCATCCGTGCGATTATGAGACCGTTCACTCTGCCGCGTTGACGTCCACGGCGCTCAGACACATTCGCCAACACCGTGTGATATTATTGGATCGTCGACAACGGCGTCTGTTTTGTTTTTCTTCCGAAACTCGAACACTATATTATTCGCGTTTTGGTTTATGTGCGACGGTTACAGCGGACATGACGTATTCTCGTTCGCGACGGACAAGTTTTTTGTTAAAATTTACGAAAATCAATTTCACCTCGCGCGGGATTAACGATGGAAATCATACTTGGTGTATACTAAGGTGCACAACTAATATATTAAAACGAATCTGTTTAAACCCGTTTTGGCGTTTGAAAACGGTACGGGCGAGTCATAACAGTCATCTTAATAAATACCGGTTACGCAATAACGCCAAAACCCGCGGTCAGCTTTACCGGAGACCTGCAGGTAGTGAACCGTTTACACACACACATATATATACAGTATTTTCCGGACCTTTCTTTCCTCCTGGTCGTGTTCCGGACGTGCCCGCGGTCCGCCGTACATTGTCCGGAGTTTTTGTTGTGCGTTAAGGTGCTAAATTCTCCTGCGGTCTAGTCATTGTTCGCGGCATCACCCCTCATCTCACGGCAGCAGCAGCAGCAGCGGTAACGGCAGAACTACCGCCGCTACCCCCGACGCCCTCGCTGCCGACCACGCCTAATTGTGTAATTAGACACGATAACAGCAACGAAATATATATATATATATATTATTATTTTATATGTTTCTACGCCGGCTGACGACCTTTTCGGCGGCCGAATGTTATTTTTCTGTTCAGTCACGGTATAATACTTCCTTTTCGGAATGCTAATTAACTTAAAAAGCAACCCGCGGCCGGTCCCGAACTCCCCGTCTATTCGTGCGTTTTCCCGCCGCCGCCGCCGCACGACTATTGTTTCCGGTAGATTATTATAAACAACAATTATATACCTATTTATATTATAAACATTATTGCACGGTCACGCGGCGATTACCGGGAAACTTTAAACTCTTCGCCTCGTTTTACGGGATTTCGCGTAATCGCGCGACGGCGCGGCGGCGCACAGTGGTCTGAAATACAATTCTAGATGGAAAAAATTAATTTCTTTTAATTTTTAGTATAATTAGTTATGCAATAAATCAAAATTACATGATTTGAGATCGGTTGTTTCAAATTATGAATCAGTTTTGATTTTCGTCACAAGGGGGAGGGAGGGGCTAGGGGTATTTTTTTAAGAGTAATAAAAAGTATGTATTTTACATCATATTATATGTTTTTAAGGCTGCTTAATTCAAATATCACATCAGTTTTGAAGATAGCCCCCAGGGGAGGTGTCTAGGGGTCATTTTTACATGTTTCAAAATGTGTGTATTTTACATCAACTCGTATAATTTTAAAATTGCTAAATTAAAATATTGCATTAGTTTCGAAATAATTTCTAACTAAGTCCTCTCTCAATGTTACAACTTATATTAAGGGGATAATTTTTTTTAATTTTAAAATATATTCAAAGTTGTTATAGTTTATATTTTTTTAAATGATCGTCAATTTCTGTATCATTTTGTGGTTCAGCGTTGCCGCTAGAACTCGCTAGAAAAAAAATTATTAAAATTACAGACGCAAGTGGACGCAAACCAAACTTTGAAAATATCATTAAGTAGAATAAGTACTATATAATCTATGTAATATTTAATGATTAATATTAATTAATTAATATATATTCACTATGAAAGATTAGTACTTTTTGTTTTTACGATTTTTCTGATATTTTAATTATACTTATAGCATGAAGTTTTAAAATATTTCAAATATAATACTTCCCAAAATTTTCGAAATCCATGTTGAAAATATAAAATTAAGTTTAAGTTAAGTTTTATTTTTAATTCATAAAGAATGAACACAAAACGCTAAATGAGTCGGTTTATCGAAAATTCAATAATTTATATGTTTTCTTTACATATTATCGCAATATTCTTATCGAATATCGAACTCATTGTTAAAATGGGTATTATTTTTACAATCTATAGTACATATATATTCGTATAAAATCATAATATTGCAATTTAATGACATTATAAAATTGTGTTTTTTCCACCTAAAATTGAAATTCATACCACTGTGCGGCGTGCCGACGAATAATGTTTACTCTTAGAACGCATAATGTAGGTTATACGTATATAATATTATACGCGTTTGGTGTTTCGCACGTTTTTATACATGGACAAACGCGGAGAAAAACGATTAATTTATACAACGGACGGCCGTTGTAAAGACGACCGCGCGTAATATTTTCGAACGGTACGAAATTGAACGCGAAATCGATCTCATCTCGTCCCGAGCACGACGAATACGTGTGTACATATGGTATTATAAATTAATCATGAAAATTTCGTGGCAACAAACGATCGCGAGATTCAGCATTGATATTATTGAATTGGATCGCGCGGCGGGTAAATTCTCTTTTTTTTCTCTTGTAAACAAAGATTCGGTTGAGTAGATTTTCTTAGAACTCACTTTTTTATGCTACTACCTAGTAATATTTTTTTATGTACGCTACTTCGAAAGTCGTAACATATTCGGATTATTAATGTACCCGCTGCAAATTCGACGATAAACCTGTATTCGAAATCGATAATTTCAACTCGATCCGGCTACAGCAAATTGTCGTTTGATGCTTATGTTTTTTTCTCTCTTCTTTTAAACGATACTTGCGATCATGTTAATGCGTATTAATAATGCCGTAAGATTTATTACGATCAAACATGTCGAAATTAAATACTCTATATTGTATAAGCGGTGTCCGTAAAAATACCCGCGGTAGAGATTAAAAAATAATTATACGAATAAAATGACAAAATAACCATAGAAGGGCACGCGGCACAATAAAATATTATCTCAGGATATGATAATATTGTATAACACATTGCACGTTGATTAAATTCAGTCGTAAAGTAGATTTGATTTTTCTTATTGTTTTTTTTTTCAGACGTTTTATCGTTTTTCAAGTGTCTCGATCGGACTTGGTCCGTTATGTTTAGGTACACTTGAAATACGTTTTCTATATTTTCGCTATAACAGAATTTCCACCTCAAACGAATCATTTCGAATGTTACGAAAAGAGTCGTTCAATGCATATTTGTTCGTCTCCGAACCGCGTGTTATAACTATACCACGATAACGATATAACCCCTCGCGTTTTAAAAGGTTCAGAACGGGTCGATAGGTCCGGTAAGTGTTTCTCGGGTAGCACAATCTTTTCTGAGATAAAACCGTGAGCCACCACACCGCACCCACGCTTTTGGACGATCACACGTGTGGACGCCGACGACAGCAGCGACCGCACGTGGACAGCAGCAATAATAACAATAACAACAGTTCAAAAACCTGCGGCACCGAAAATTAGTCTATATATGTCATAAAACGAACACGATGCCGACCAGATGGCTAAGACCGTCTGCGATGCGTTCCGAGGTGCCACGCGTTCGGTCGCGTGACGGATTCGCCGCGGCAGACACCGTAGTCGCGAAATAGGTTCTCGGGCGCCGTTTTTCCGATTCGCCGCGGGACCCTCGAGTTGCTACGGGATTAGGGTGCAAATCACCGCCACGAATAATTTTTCATCTCGCCGTCGACCCCCGGAAACGAGGACGCGTAAAAAAAAAAAAAAAAATAAAGAATAAAAATGCGCGGCGATACGCACCGTCGCGGTCGGTGAAAATATTAAATATTACAACATTCACACGTCGATAATGCTTTCCTAGTCGATCCGTTCAGAATCGAAAACACGTTGTTCAGAGTCTCAATATTATAATACCTTGGAAAAAAACCAAGTATGCAATTTAATGCCGAAATATATTGTTTACAATCAACGACGGTCGAGTTGAAAATCCGAAATCGTAACAACGCAACACGCATAAATTTGTTAAAAAAATACTTGTTGGTTTTGGAAAAATTATTTTAAAATCGCCCGTTTCACAGCCTCGTCCTGTATAATACTAAAAGTCACACACATTTTTAAAATTTGATATTTCGTAAAACGACACACGCTTATTGTTATTCTCTCGCGGGACGTCGCCGATGAGTTTTTTTTCACACACTCATTTATCATAATAATACGACATTCGCTCGCGCATATATTATTTTAATACTTCATCACGCGTCGCGTTTATCGTACAGTGAGTATTATATTATAATATATAATAATGACGATTGTTAAATGTATGTCGCGGTGAGGCATGATCGATGAAAGAAAATCGTAAATATATAATGATATTTCTCGTGAGTATTATTGCATTTTCAATATCGAAACGAATTTTCAATAAACGATCGGGATTCGTAACGGTTATAGAAACGCTTATTATTATCACTGGGTTTAGATCGTAGTAAAACGTATACTGTTTGCGAATCGATTTTGTATAACGATTGTGATGTCAGAACCCACCGGTAAAGAAATTTCGAACCGAGAGAGTTCCGGAAAGAAAAAAAAAATAAGATCGAGACAAATATTATAATGACTTATAATGCGACGAGCCGTCATTAGTCGGACCAAAAACTGGGTGACGGGTGCGTTTAGTACGGTACAGGTATGATATATGCGTGAGTATACTATTATAATATATGCAGTACGCGTAAAAATATTTCTATTAATTTGGTAATGTTTTTCTGACACAGTTTTTCTTCCAACTGACGCGGCGAGAAGGGGGGGGGAGGGAGGGTGGGAAGAAAAAAATCGTTGCCGTTTAATTTATTTCGAACGAAAACCGGTCTCCGACGAATATAATATACACCGGCAACGATATTTTTTATTTTTTTCCTCTTACATGTAGAAATTATAAATAATTTTTTTCATCGCTCGGCATTTATTTGATTTGATTTTTTTTTTTTTGATTTTTTTATAATGAAATAATCCGGGCAATCGAAACTCGTATTTTCAAAAGAACGAAAATATCATGAATATAATGTATATACGTACAGGTTTATACATTTTTATAGGTACAAACAAATTAATAATTAATATATAAAGGTAGGTAGTATATATAGTTGTTTTTTTTTTTTTTTTTCGTCGGTAGGGTACGAGCTTTTTCTGTGCGACCTCTCCTCCGCGTGTATGCAGACCGCAATCTTCACCACCACCGTCGCCGCTCGATATATTTATACATTTATATACACACACGTATACCTTATATGTTATACCGTCGTCGTGGTCGTGGTCGGAGGTGAATTACTGCGAACAACTTTAATAAATATGGCCGACCGCGGACGATAGAAGGGAAGGGGGAAGCGTTCGGAGAAGATAATAATAATAATGATAATAATAATAATAATAATAATAGCAATAAAAACGGAATAAAACGCGACACGCAACGACAATAATGTCCGGCCATTACGTTGTCACCATTGAACCGTAACAAGTGCAGTGCCGTGTAAAAATAATAATATGGAAACCTCCTCTCGTCCGCGCGTACTACAGCGGCGCATATTATATACTTGCGGCAGTTGCTATATCATTTTCGAAATCTCGTTTTGGCTCCTGTTACACCGTGAAATATGTTAATGCGCTGCTGGTTGACACGTGCATAATTAATTTCCACCGCGCGCGCCTATAATGCTCGTACACAATATACTCGCGTACACGAGTACGATAGACGGAGACGGGACAGAAAGAAAACGATACATAAATAAACACATTATACATATTATTATAAATATATACGATGCGATACGTATTGTATATAATGTTACAAATGAATATTATTATTATAATGGACCGGTGGTAGAGCGCCGTCGCCGCCGAAGTGGATCGTGAGGAATTTCACGTGACCGGAAACAATGTCGCCGCGTCGAGAGACCGACGACGGCCGTACGTATACATATATATATTATACGTATACATATGTATATAAATATGACGTTCGGAAGTCGGAACAAAAATACGCGTAAATAAATTATACTCGTTTACGAGACGGAAAGAAATAGGGAGAGGACTCGTTTGCGTATATATAGGTACGTGAATACGTGTGGTGCGTGTGATGCGTATCCGGATTATATCTGCGGACGGATCGAGAGTTGGCATTTCGGACTGTGAATGAAAAAAAAAAAAAATAGTAAAAAAAAAAAAACCGTTCCTCATTCTTCTCTACGGCACCGGTGTTTAAGTATGCGATGTATATAGCAATAATATTATTACTACGACGTATATACTGTATACACACACACACACACACATATATATATATACCTTCGCTTATAATAATACACATAATATATACCTCTAAACGTCTGAATCCGGTCTCGCAGCAACGGCGGTTTTTTTTCCCTCCGTTTTGTTTACGATATTGTCTGAACGACAACGTCTGCTGCACGTGAGCAATAACGTAGCGAGGATTAACGCGCGCACACGATACTATAATATTATCATATTCATATATTTCACCGAATTTACTCGGAACAAAATATCGACAATGGGCCAGAGCGAAGCGTGGCAGTACGAATCGCCGTCAGAGACGTTTTATTATTATTATTATTATTATATAATATTTGTATACACGTGTCCGAGTTCCAGTGACTTGGTTTCGGTTTCATTATTTGCATCGCACGAATTCCAGCGGCGGGTCTTAAACACGTATGCCATCGAGTACGTTCTGTCTCGAAAAACTCGCCGTCTTCGAGGTGTATAAATCATATCTATTTCGTCACGGCGCGTTAATATCGATTGTGGCGCGTAACTATAGAATTCGCCACGACGCGACGAAGGGAGAGTCATTCGATAATCCGCGCGATAAATTAGTTCCGAATCGTAATGATAATAATTGTCAAAAACAACGTGAATCATACAAATAATAACAATCTTACAACAATAGCGACACGGATCCGAATAAACGATTTCTTATTATACAATTACGATTCTAAAATACGATAATTACGAAAAATACGAGTTTCTCATGCGCGCGCGCGCGCGCGCTTCCACTGGTCTCCGACGACCGACCGCGTCGGTGTATTTTTAAATATATAATTGAATAATCTCAATCGAAAAAAAACTCCACGATAATAATTATGCGGTCTGTGGACGAAATGCTTATTATCGGCGCGTTGACATTGAAAACGAAAATACACGTTTACACAAAAGATCCAACGCTTTCGCAAGCCGAGTACGAATTTTTAATGAGAAAACGTTTGCCTCGCGTGCCGCGTGTGACGCCGCGGAGTCAATATAATAATAATATGGCTCGGCGCGCGCGCACGGTCGAACGGCGTATCAATACAGTCGCGCGCACACATAATAATATATTATACGTCTATAAAAAACAAAAGGTAATAAATACCATATATAATAACGTGTAGGTATTATTATTATTTTAAATCCGCGTTGCTGCCGTTGTGCTTCGGATACGGGCCTTATAATAATAATATTATTATTATGTACACCGGGCCCGCCGCCACCGACCGCATACCGTAGAGTCATCATGATCGGCCGCGTAGAGTTTTATTTTATTTCGTATTTTATTTTTTCCCTTCTTCTTCTTCTCCCGCGATAATTAATTACGTATGGCCGCGCGCGCCGTCCCCACCCGCGTCAAAAAAAAAAAGAATATATATAAATAAAAAAAAAAAAACGTCTATATCGCGCGCGCGCGTACGTATATTATATATTTTATACGCGCGCGGCGTCCGCGTATAAATCATCGTCGTGAACTGCAGTCCGGGACCCGAGTGGTGGTGAACAGCCAGTAAATATAATACACGCACGCGCACACGCACGTTATGTATATATATGTGAACACGCACGCGGTAGTTATTTATTGCGTTCGCGGTCATTTCTCATATTATATACTTACACGCGTATCGTCTCCTGTGTATGTGATGTGCGCATACTTGAATATATATACATTATATTGTTGTATACGTGTCGGCAGAGTCTATATAATATAATATCGGCGATGGCGTGTTTACTGCGCTGTGAGTTTCTAATGGGATTTTTTTTTTCGTTTTGATTTTTGGAAACTAAAAAACGAAAATAGCATCGCCACGTATCCCGCGAACTCGTCCGCGCGGCATGTGCCTGACACGTCAACGCGAGCGCGCGCGGACCACTACCGGACGGGAAAGGATTTTCGAATATCCGCGGGCGAGTTCGAGTCATAATGATATTATTATAATAATACGTATATGCAATGTCGTAACGATTGCGATTTAATGCCGTAAACGCGACGGCGATTAAAACGCGATAAATGCGCGTCGGCCGCGGGTACGAACGTTCGCACTCGAAGGACTGCGATGTTATTGAAACGATATTATTCGCGTTTCCGCGGTCGTGGCCGCCGCGTCCTCGTCGCCGTAAACGACGGCGCACGCGAACTGTCAGCGCTACCGGCCGTCGACCGACAAGCATAATAATATGTCGTCCGACACATTTCAAGCGATAAGTTACCTTCGTGTTATTATGTGTTTCGATATGATAGTTGACGTGTTTTACGTTCGCATGCGTGTAATAAAGTAGTCGCCCCTCGCTTTCGAGACTCGCGGATAAAAAATCGCTCATAAGTTTCAAAATCCACTGGATATGTATGCCGCGAATGGAGTAAACAAATATTGTCGTTTGTAAGACTCGTCATTACTCCTTTGTGAAGACTAAAATTTTGCTCGAGGACTCTTTCACAATTTCGCAAAAATTTGGTAGATAATGTGGAAATACTCGAGGTAAATAGTCGTAAAAGATTAATTTTCAAAAAGATATTTTGTATTGGAGCGGTTTCAATGCGATGACGTTATTGAGTTTTTAAAAACATTTACTCAATACCGTACCTCTTGTTGTATATTAAAATATTAAATATGAATAATACGAACAGTTCTGTTGTTGCTAGAACTGTTGAAAAATATTAAAAACTAACAAAAAATTACACATTTTATATAACAAACATACTATTAAAGTTAAGCATGAAGAATTATGAGTTATAGGTACTTGGATTTTATGTTTGCACGTTTGATTTATCACACGACTTATATGAGTTATATGCCATTCGACAAGCAAAATGAAGTCGCGTTAAATTAAAAAAAAATGTTTTCGTTTTTTCCCTCCCACTTTGCCTATAAGGTACATTCGGATATTCGACTCACTTCGTGCCGGTTCCAAAGTGGGTCTACGCGTCTAAACGACGTTTACCGAATATTATGATTATGAATAAAATTATCGAATTCCGCGGACGTACGTGGTGGTAACGGGTATTTTTCTTTTCAGCAGACAGCTATAGTCGACTCAAGCGTACCGACGCGTATACGCGACGGATTTATATTAATACATTTTTGCATCCGCGACGACCGCCGAACACAGATCACGATGTAAACTCGCTCGGAAATCCGCGCGTCGAGAATGAAATACAGTCGTGTGTCTCTGCGAGTGGCGACGCCTTATTTATTGTAAAACTCAACGGATAAAACTATTGTCTAGAGAGAGAATGGGGAGGGGAAAAAAGCCGAGTTCTTTCCTTTTACGTCCGAGTACGGATTGGTGGTTTGTGTGCGCGGTGTTTCTGCGGTGAATGAAAAATCCGCGCGTTCGCGGGTGTACAAGAAAGGATGTGCGCGGAGTGGGATACGAGACGTCTCGCACGCGGGCGGCGTCGATCCTGTCAAGTGTTTTCAAACACGACAATAATAATAATAATATAACATGTATATAGACAGCCGGGAGACTACTACTATTATATGATATACAGTTACGCTTTTGGAAATCCGACCGCTATTGGAAAGACCGCGGTGGAAACACGGTCGCCGAAGTTATGTATACCGGACGAACAATAATGACGCGCGTACCGCCGTCGCTCGCCCCGTCCCCGCGCGCAGCGGTAGCGGCAGCGGCAGCCTCCTCACTGGGCGTTTTTTGCGGGTAAATCGCGCCGTATATTATTATATTATATATAGTATAGATGTTTCAATAGCCGCGCGTAGCAGTGCGCGTGTAACATAAGCCGTATAATCTACATTGTGTGCGCGCGTCGAGAGGGACAAGAGAGAGAGAGAGAGAGAGAGAGAGAGAAAAGAAAAACGTGTAAAGAACTAGAAGACGAGGGGGAGGGGGGAAAGAAGAAATATTTCGAGCAAAAAAAAAAAAAACTGGCCCGAGTATTTATATATCTTTTTCTCTTTTCCCCCCGCGAATTTGATTTATTTACCTGGCATTATGTTACCCCGAATCTCTGCACACACGCGCGCAGATAGTATTGTGTACGCGCGCACTTCCGTCGGCGGTCGCTCATACATACGCGAAAGAAACGTTTTTCTCCCGAATATTACTACTTAGTTTTTTTTTACTCCCCTCCTCTCCACCACGCCGCCGCGAGGGTGGATCCTGCCCTTCCCGCCCCCGCGCGTCACAATGTTTTCGTCTGAAATCCGAATTACACGCTAATTTTGCGGTGGAAGCGTATAAAGCGCATCTTCCGTGCGCACCGATTCTTCGCGACGTACATATTACGCAACGCATTTATTTATACACACACACACAATGCCGAGTATTATAATAAACGCGCTATCGGCATATTATTATTATTATATTGTTATTATATTATGCGCGGCGCGTACATAATAATAACCTCTGGCCATTTAGATTGGGCACACGTGCGCGAGAATCTGTTCACGTCCGCGGTGCGCCGGGCAACGTACGAGGGTGGACCGGCCGATGATATTACGACGATAATATGCACGACGCCTTCTATTTCAAATCCGCAGAGAACATCGAACGATGCCGACGCGGTCGGATTCACGGTCCGAGCGGATCGCAGACGGTCCTCGTGCGTGATATCCGAGGTGTGCCCGGGAGACTTCAACGGCTGGGGCTCGGGCGATTTCTCGTATGCATTCGTAGAGGTCGTACCGTCGCGAACATTATTGACGAACTTCAGCCAAATCGCGCCGAAATATTTGCAAACTACGAGACGGTTTTCTTTTTGGACGACTCCGTGAGTCGAACGCGCGCGCACACACACACACACGTTCACAGTCGGACGCCGGGAGAGAACCGGAGAGATTTACGACCACCGCCTTCTGGTCGTTGTTTATTTAGTGTAACGTAACGTTTTATTACCGCTATCAAGAAACAATGAGATATCCGATCTTATCTGCGACTGTCTAATCGTACGAGTAAATAAAATCGAAATTAAAAAGCGTTAACATAACATAATAATATTATATGCTTCGGTTTTTTTTTTTTTTTTACACGCGCAGTAGGTAGGTACGTTAAATTTAATCGTTTTTAGAATAGTTTTTTGATAGTCTACTATAAAAACATTTTTATACGCGTCCGAGGTGTTCAACGTTATTGGCACGGTTTTATAATTAATACAAACGGTATTAATATATCATAATACGTATGCAAAGTGAGAAAAAAAAAAACACAGTTGACGCAGTAAAACGCGACGTTATGCTATAATATTATTATACTTATATAATATTTAATACGTCATAATCCGACGACGATTATCGACCGCATAAAAAGTAGATGAATATCTATATGTAGTTTTAAATAATATTATTTTATTTAATTAGTTCCATAAAACCGGATTATGAATGCGAGTGGTTTTTTTTATGTGGCATTAAGATTAAATGCGAGTTTAAAATCGTTTTCCGCGTGTTATTATATTTAAATTGATCATGCATACATAATGTAAATGCACATAAGTTATGATGTATAATCATTTACGCGCTTTCTTTTCATTTTTTTTTTCTTCGACTTTAAATAGACATATTTTCAATGGTTTTCTATGAAATACTCTCGATAAACAACACAATAATAATGAAGTCGATTTGTTATTACCAAAATCCGTTTCATACAAAACAATAAAATACACACGCGGTACTATTGCCTTCGGATTAATACGATTATATGTTTGTTTTGATATAACGAAATGACCGGGAGGGTTCAATACGCACAGCGAGTCCCTTTATTTAACAGTGTCACGAAAACGACCGAGATAACACTATGACAATAATTATTATATATGTACCGACGTAATATAAACGTAATGTAACACATTAATAGTATAATAGTTATTGTTGTTGTTTTATGTCGCGAAAAACACGCGCGATTTCCGACATTTAAACTCGTCGCACTCGAAACCCATGACATTGCAGAGTGTATATAATCTAATAACAACCCTTGTGCCCTATATGTATATAGTCGCGTCATTTATTAATGGCGTGGTATCGCGTTGTAATGCGATCCGCGTGCAATAAAGACGTCGTAATATCACTCCGGAACAGATTGTTTACCGTGTAGAGATTGATTGATTTTTATTTTTTCCCTCGGAAATCTTTGTAACGAGCCAATAATAGCCGTGTAGACCGTTCGAATTACGATTTAAATATGGTGTTCATCCCTTGTACGTCGATCGATAACAAGGGGACCGCAACGAACCCGCCCGCGAGCTATCGAACCCATGTAAGCCAAACAACAAACATCTGCTGTGACACGTCCGAAAACAGTCGCGACGGGTCCGAGACGGGACACGAATGTTTGTTTATCTATGGCTCGTGCCACCTACACGGGAGAGCGGCAGCTAACATAACACGCGCGCGCGCGCGACCGTGCTTCGAATTACTACGGCCGAGACAAAGAGACATCGGAGAGAGACAATCGCCGTTCCCGCATTCCGAATGTTTCAACCCGTTTTCGGTGGCGGACCAACGTGAACGCGGAGTTATTTCTAAAATTAAAACGTTACGACGACGTATAAAAACGACAACGAATAACGTGGCGTTCCAAACACGGTACAGTAAATATGCGGGGCGCACGATGATTAGTTTAAAAATCACTAGAGGCGAACTTGTGTTCGCATATATTATGTAATTCGAACGAAAATTTTCTCACATGAATTAAGGAAACGCCCACACGCGACGAAGCGTAGAACATTGCACGCAACGATGAAGGTATACCTATATTTTTTCGCGAGACATATTTACGCACATCAAATAAATACATATTCATATCAAACTAAGTATATATATGTGTGTGTGTGTGTGTGTGTATTCGACGATAACCGTATATAGTAAGTTAAAATAATGAAAAAAACAAACGTATCGGTTATTTTCCATTAGAAATCGAAGGACAGAGATAAAAAAAAAAAAAAAAGGAAAAAATTAAATAAACTCGTTTGTGCATAATATACTTATTGGTCGAACTCCGTTTAAATCACACGCCCATCGCCTCGGGAGCATTTGCCACCACCGGAGCGACCGGCGAGTAAGAGAGAGAGTATAAAAAAAAAAAAAAAAACACTAGAAGCCTTATCGGAAGCGCATATAACAAGTGTCGGGTGCGCGCACGTCGTATATACCCTTGGGCCGTATACAATTATCGCTTAACCCCTCATTCGTCTGTACATGTACGATACACACGCGCGCGCGCGCGCGATATAACAATAATATATATTTCTCAACAAACGCCTCCTCGCCGCGAACACGGTTTGTTGTTTTCTCACAAATTAGCCTAATTGCCCGGTGATGTATCGTTTGTTCTGGGCCGCGTCGTAAGTATATTATATTTTTAGTGAGCCCTCGGGGGTGAACCGGCGTGGCGCGCGCGCGTCTACCTGAGAGATCTAAACGAAAAGAAACGCCTACTATATGTACGAGTATATAATGATATAATATTATTACTCGGCTGCCGAGGACGGCGAAACGGTTTGGAAATCAATTACCGCCCGCGCGCGCGCGCGCGGTATACCGCTGCGGGGAGATATCCTTCGCGAGGGCGTTTACCACACATGATACGCGATTCGTTTTCCAGGAAGTAGAGATGACGAAAGTATAATCCTTCGCGCGCGAAATCAAATTGCGGTGTTCAAATTGAGATATTTTGGATTTCGCCGCTCTGGGTAATTTATGAATTTTTATTGCTACTACCCCTCTCCTTCTCCTCCTTTGCGATGCGATTTCGAGTTTTTCTTCTCGTAAACATATCGCAGAAGGAATACGGAACAAAGTAAAATCGACGGACAATTTGTATAAAAAAAAACACACGATGAAAACATTTTATGTTTTGCGCATACGTTATCCAATTCTTAAAAAGTGCATCCAGATGGATCATTTGATTTCGTATTTAAATTTATTATATATAGAATTCATGTTTTGTTTGTACGCGAACGTTTCCAATACACGATCCATTAGGACGAGGGTCGAACTCAAAATAAAATTTTTAAACGCTGTTCAACCCATCACAGCTGTAGTCCCACGTTTGATGTCGGATGAAGATCGTCTCCGCGCTGTCTCGCGGTTTTCCGTTAAATCCGGGTCACGAAATCCGCGCGGGACGCAAATAATATAAGAAAAGAGACGACAACCGCGGCGGTTCCGACGTCTTTCCCGCACAATACGACTGTATGTATTATATTATTATTGTACGTTATATTTTATTGTGCGCGTCGCCCGGTCGTTCATCATGTTCTCGGAAAATCGCGAAAGGGTGGAATTGCCAACTCTTTCTCTCTCGGCGACTAAACGTCTGCACGTGGATCGCGATGACGCGCCGACGCACATTCTCGGGACACGCGGGGGCGGCGATCCTCTCCTCCCCATCCTCTCCCGACCCGACGACCTTTATGTATTATAATAATATATATTGTTATTATTATTTTTTAAACGCACCCGGCTCCTCCGCCGTCCTCGCGCCGAAACGCCACAAAGAAGCCGCAGCATCACAACAATAATAGTAATAATAATAATAGTAATGCACGTTGCAGTATTTATACATACGTATATATATACATATGCATTATATACACGCCGCGCGCGCGAATAATATTATATAGTATATATTATGCACCGGAATGGAAAGAAATACAGTGCGGAATCGGTCACTTGGCACTTCATTGTGATCCGAGTGCCGCTGCAGCGCGCGTGAAGGCTCTCGTACTCTCTTGACTGGCCAAGTGTGTATTTTCCGTCGACAAAAGACGGATTTGCCACCGTCGTACACAATCATGTACGGTCGTATTTATGCACGCGCACACACACACACACACACACACACTGGCGTAGAGGCACTCGTATACAGCAGTCGGGTCTTGGGTGCGAAACACTCGGGAGCTCTGTAAATATTTACAGGAAACCCCTCGACTCGATTTTTCTCCCTTCGGGGTAGTATACGCACAAGGCTAATGACGGTGAATTGGGCCGGAAAGAGGGGGCGGACGGGGTCCCGTGAACGTGGCCGCGTCGCGTATTGCGCATACTGCACCTATATAAAAGTATACCTTTATATCGCCGCCTTTTTATTCGGTTGAACGTGATGTATATACGTATGTATAACGCTTCGGACGTTTATACAACTTTATAATATTTTATTTCGTACTGTTATCGTACTCGCCGGCGGCGTCGACGTCAAAGTGGTAGGCAAAGGCACTGTGTGTCGTATAGTGGTGCGACTCGAGTGGTGTTTTCGTGTTGTTATTAGTTTTTTTCCTCCCCCTTTTTTATTTATTGCGCTTTTCCGTATAATTTCGAGTGCTTTCGAGAGAGAAAAAAAAAACAACAACGACAACAAAAATACACCGACTAAAGTTGTATACATGGGTAATACGTGGTAATACGTTACGTGAGCGTAACTTGATCGTTATTTTGGGGAGAAGGGAGAGGTTAAATCCGTTTCGCACTCGTAACACATTATATTTAGACATCCTATCGACTTAATCAAGCATGACAGGACCGAACCTCAATAATTAAACCGCGTATTCAAATAACACCGCGTGAAAAATTTAACGCGCATTATTTGGCCCGTGAATTTTAATTCACGAAAATCTTCGAAACGCTCGTCGCCACGTAACTCTAATATAACTGCATCACGCGTCATAAAAATACACAGCACCTATACTACAACACACACATTGAGTTTTGCGAGACGCGTGCGACGCGTCTTTCAATAACGATTTAATGCAATAAGAGATATGATCTGCGATGGGTTTCGTCTCGGGCCGAGGATATGTGTAATTCTACGCCTACGTTTTAATCTCGTACAGTAATTAATACTCGAAGCTCAAGAGCGCTCGTTGGTTCGTTCTGGTCAGGTTAGAAAACAGGGAGAACGCGGGTGGGGCGCCCGCAATTGAAACGCGCGCGCGGCGGCACTTAATCTAAACGGAACAATAAAAACTCGCTCTATTCATTCGGTTTGGCGCGTACGATTATACATAATGACATAATCGTATACGTATATGCCACTCGCCGCGGAACAGCGTACTTGTCCGCGCGCACATAAATAAACGCGAGTAATAACATAATAACGTATTATGAAATATGCTCGCGAATAATAACAACGCGAAACGCCACGCTCGTTTAATGGACTTTTAATGACACTACTCGGCGACGCGGAGGAGCTACCTACGCGGTCGTATTAATTCACACGTCACCGGCGAGCCGCGAAAGACGCACGTCGTACACCGGGTCCTGCGCGATAAAACCGCCACAATCGGCCACTACGAGGCCGTATACTGTACGGACGACGCGGCGGTCACGCGACAACACGGACGTCGTCGTGAGGAGTTTTTTTTGCAGTTTAAAAAGAGATACTTTCCGTCGAAAAATGTCGTGTACACGCTCGGCGACGATTACGTTCACGTAATGTTATTATACCGTCGTCGTCGCGACGGTCGGTTTTTTCTCTTCTCTTTTCGTTTCGATCCTTCGCCGGACTCCGCGCGTTCGTTAACCTTCGCGTGACGGACGGCGGCGCAAAACTATAACGAAATCGGAATAATACGCGCGTCTCGTGGGCAATACTACACGTATTCGATAATGTGTGAGAGGGAAACGTTCACGCGACAGTTGCGAGACGCGCGCGCGTGTATGCGATTTTTTTCACGGCTACCGCTCGCATAATATAATATTATAGTCATCCGTGTACCGCGACATATATGTGCGTTTAGTTTTTGCGATTCTCACGACCGTAAAATCGCGAACCATTATTATTATTATATTGTCATCGTTTCACTCGGGTACGGCGCATTCTATATGGCCAACAGAAGCAAAACAACTGCAGTGTATAATATAATAAATATTATGTACTGCCGAGTGCGCGCGTGCATGCGTGCTGTGTACTCCAGTACATAAGCCCGATTTAATACTGAAAACCGGGATTTAAAAGGCTTTTGTGCGGGATCAGTGAAGCCGACAAAACGCCGTCGCCGCCGCCGAGGGGGTGAAAATAAGAAAATCCTCGTTACACGCACGCCCCCTAATTATCACGCGAACCGCGTTACGGCGTCTCGTCACTGTGCCGGCGGATTTGCCGGCGATCGCGCGTGTTTGCTAATAAACGATAATGCGATAACACGCCGAACGTGTAAACGCGGCGCTATTGTCGTCGTCGCGCGCTCATCGCGTGTTTATTCCGAAAATCCAAACGGCCAAAGGGGTTAAATATTTTTTCATAGCTCGCGCGAGATTTCATTATTCGACGGCGTTCGTTGTAGTATGCCAACTACTTTGGGTAAAATTAATGAAAAAAAAAAAAAAAAAACAATGTCTACCGTTGCGGTTTACGCGTACGACATTGTGATTATAATCTGAACTGAAAGGAGGGGCGACCGAACGACGTTATTTTCCTCGTTCCGCCGGGTGTCGGATACGCATAAAAATATTTGTAGATCGCGCGTGTATATACGCGCCGCGCAACAGTGGTCTCCGTGTTCGTTATTGATTCTTGCCAACACAATGTCGCGCATTTAGGCACACTATTGTTGCAGTTAGGTGTCGTATAGTTTTTATATACGAGTATGTGTATGTACATATTATACCGAGAACGCGGAGGTTAGACCCATTATATAATAATATTATTGTTATCGTTTACATATTTACGACTTATAAACGTACACAGGTATCAATATACAATCGTATACTATGCGCGAGGAGAAAAAAAAAAGGAAAGAAAAAACGCCGAGAAATAAAATCATACGATGTTATTCTTTCATCGAACTCTTATCGAAAATAAGACCACAATTAAAATATGCGTTTCCATTTTATCGTCTCGGCTGTGAAATAAATTCAATATTTTACAACAGAAATATTTTATAATTTACTCATAAATTGATTGACTTATTAACGTTGGAACTCGTGCAGTATCCAACCTATTGTAAAATGTCATAAACCAAAAACTGCAGAGTCAAGTGTTACGTATCTACCTACCGAATGATTAAAATTCGTCGAACTAAAACTTACTCAATGTTTTGATAATGATCGTCATTATCAATTTTTGATCGGGGCCCCTATAACTACGACCGGAAAGCGCCCCATTGGCTCCCTTTTAGTCCGGGCCTGGCGAAGAGCGAACTGGCCGATTGAGTTTTAAACTGTTGTCGAGCCAACAGCACCGTGTAATATAAACGGCTATAATATAATAATAATATAAATACGCGTATGTGAGCGCGCGCGCGCGTCTCCGCGAAGGGATGTGGCCGACGTATTCGGATTACCGGAGGGTCCTTTGTCCCGAGCGTTTTTTTTCCCGTACTCATCGTATCGCATATATACGTTTTTTCTCATCGCGATTATTGTATATTTTATGTATATATATATGTATGGGCGAGTGTGTCATATAAGTACGGGGAAACGACGTCGTCCTGCGGGGGGGGGGAGTGGACGAGAGGGGTGTTTGCGGAAGGGGAGGACGAAAACACAAATACGACTAGGGGAACGCGCGAGCGGATCGATAAAGGGGTGGCCGCGGGGAAACAGTTACAATGTGTGTACAGCCAATGGATGATCTCTGCGCTAACATGGCTGCTCTATACACCATCTGTCACGGGGAAATATAATATATAATATTAGATGAGACAAATTATCGTTGTCTGAATGAAAATACTCTCTTTTTATTCTTTCATAAAAACACAAGTACCTCCCACTCTGCAGGCGAACTATATGTACGCGCATAAACGCGGCCGCCGAGCGAGTGTTTGTGGGTGTGGAGGGCGAAGGGGTGGGCACATCGTCACTGCAACGCTGACCCACATTGTATACGTACACAACGTTATGTGATATATTATACAAATTATGCGCATACGTAAATTATAGGCCCGACCAATAATGCAATTATAATAATTATCGGTTTTTATTTTTCTACAGCGCGCACTTCTATATAATATTAGTATACAAATGACTACTTGCTCGCGTATACGTTTATATCGTTATTAAATTGGCGTTGCTCGAGCGGATACGCGTTTCGGTTAAATCGTTCGGAACTTTTTGTAGCATAATAAAATACAAGCGCCGTATAATAATATATTATCGATAATAATAAATTATTCCGCGGTCTATTGATTTTATCGATCGTTACGGAAACTCGATGTCGTTCGGCCTGCCGCGCGCGTGTGTGTCCGGGGCCAAATCGGACGGCGAAAAACGATATTATTATTATTATTATTATTACGATTGTAGAACGTCTATTGTAATCTCCGAAACAATCGATGTACCGTGAATATATAATATTGTTAGACGTCGGTATCGCTCGGATGTAATAATGTATACAAGTATACGGTGTACGACTGACCGGCCGGAGGGGATAAATTCCGACACGTGTTATTATACTATTATCATTTTAATCGCGTGTATATATTGTCTAACACTATACGATATCGTGTTAAGGAGAGGGAGGCGAACAACGTGGCCAGTTGCTCCGGGTGACGGAGTTTTAAAGGCGAATTAAAACAAAAGCTTTGCGGACGGGGATTTCTGATATAGACAATAATTTTTTTGGAAACAAATGCATAACGATATGGTACAATTATTTTTATAATATATTATTGATAAATTCAAGTCCATTTCGAATTATCATTTATGGTGATAAAATTTATTCGCGATTTTCGACATGGGCTTTGAGTTAAAAGAAAACTAAGTCGCCTCTTAAAACGTGACCGAATCTCCGTCAAAGGTGTTATATATCGAGCCATTTTAAAAGTCCATATTCACGCGACATATTATATTCGTCAACACGGCATTGCAGAATATACTATACGAGTATAATAATAATATGTTATAATTATTACGTACACGCGCGCGCGTATAATATATCGCTGTTCGTTAATATTTCGTCGCAACGAGAAAAAGAAAAGAAGAAAAAAAAAAAACGATGCAAGTATCGTTTCGAAACACAATACCTGGTGGTGGTGGTGGCTCGTTAAATCCTTTAGATTTCATTTAGATTAGATTTTAAACGTTTCCCGTGACAAATACGCGGGCGCGTGCGTGTGTGCGGTCGCACGCGTCCGTCCGGATAACGTACGCGTGTATATTACATCGTCGTTACCTCTTCTACACACGCTAACATATTTATATTATGTATTTATATATATACGTACATATACGCGCTCTCTACCTCGGGCCCGTCCAGTTTCGGGAGATCAGAAGTCATCAACTGTGGAATGCGGTTTTCGGGGTGGCGGCGGCGGCGGCGGCGGCGGTATATCTCGTTTTTTTAATCTACACGCGACGCGCGCTCACGGGATTGTCTCGTATGCAAATGACCGTCGACGACGATACGTACTAATAAACATGCGTATCGTACGCGGGATATCGTATGCGCGCGCGTAATGCACCCGCGCGCTATCCCCCGCCCCTCCCCCGGTCGATACCGCGTGCACGCGCTTACTGCATTATTATTATATACGTCGCGAGTGCAGCAGCTAATGAACCGAGCCTGTCAGATCCTCGACTCGCCGCGGCTGGGCCCGGGCGCGCGGACCGGGGCGGCGCGCGACGTAATCGACGCGATCGCGACAAATTATACACGCGGCAATTAAACGCTCCGAAGCCATTAAACAAACACACATCGCGCATAGGACTACACCAGTTTTAACCCCTTACCGCGCCCGACCTCCTCGCGTAAACGTTTTTTTTTCTTCTTCTTCTCTTATCCAAATCGATTTGTCCCTCTCGTAATTGAGACGCGACGACTTCCGCGCACCGATTGGCCATCGTCGCGCGCGCAGACGAGTTTTTACACGGTTTTTTTATACGCTTGATGTGTTAACGCCCGTTTACATACGACGACGTACCGCGAGAATACGTACGCACGCGTACTACGAGAATAATTATTATTATTCGGACTTTTTCGAATAGCGTTTCGCGCGTTTTCGACGACCGAGCGAGCGAGACGGGTCGTCATCTCGTATTATTATTACGCGGCACGCGCGTGACGAAAAACAGATATTCTCGGCCAACAACTATCGTTTTAAATACTGTCATACATAATAATATGACGTACGGCAGACAAAACGTGCAATATCGTATATCACTATTGGAGTTTACGACGTTTCGGAATCCCGTCGCAGGACGTTTTTATGGTGACTCGATGTCGAATCCGATTCCCCGAACCATATTATACCTTTTATAAACAAATTATTATATGAATGTAGTTAATTTGTATATTATACCTCGCGCGTATCCCTCGGATGTTCTATAATGAGTCGAACAAAAAGTGTATTATAAAATTAACTGGTCCGTGCAGCATGGAGAAATAATTTAAAAACCATTAAATCAAAACCTGTTTCGAATTTGATACGCGTTCGCGAGTAGCATTTCTACGGGAACGACGGTACGTATAGCGCGCGCCTATATGCGCGTATAGAAAATGAGCAAAACGGTTTTATTTTTTATCCATTATACACGAGGATTATTATTTTATTTCGATACGTAATAATGAAAAAATAAAAATAAATTACGAACCTCAGCTATTTAATGTGCGACCGGCGTGCCGTATATATTATAATAGGAGTTTAAGTGAATTTCTCGCCCACCCTAACTATGCGCGTTATAATATATAAGTATATATATTACGCTCGATGCTATTAGAAATACGCGATTAGGTCCGCGCGGAATATTGTCGGCCGTCCCTTACCTATTGCAGGACGAAACCGTTCGTATACATACATAAGCCTAGGGACTTAACACGGGGAGAACACGTTAAGTATATATACATATTATATCGTATACGATGCGGTTATCGAAATATAATAATGTTCGACCGTTAATAAACGCCACTGTAGCGAAATAGAGAGGGGGAGAGAGACGATAGGAGCTGGCAACGTGTGTATAATAATAATAATAATAATATATACGCGAGTGTATACAGAGTCGCGGAAGGACACAAACGAAAAGCGTCGGCGGGTATCCTGCGCCATGGGGTAGTGGTGTGCGGTGGGTGCGAGACGTGTATATTATTATTATGAATGTATAACCTATACAGTGTACAAGTATAATATATGCGCGACTACCGTATATCGAGGGTTCATGGCTTCTGCAGGGGCGTAATTCGCGGTTGTTACACTCCGGTATTGGTATATATCGCGCTCGTCCCCGTTCAGTATTGTACGCGCGTGTATGTGCACCGTGCACACGCACACACATAATAATAATAATATTATATATAGGGCAAACCCTCATCCGAGTGCAGCAGCAGCAGCCACCGCCGCCGCCGCGCCGTTTCCGTCTCATTAGTAATTCTTAATGCCGCCGCCGCCGCCCTTTGCCATCGCGCACTTCTCTGGACGTTATAATGTTTTCCCTGTTGCCGTTATACGTATATAATATTGTCACATGTGCACACGTATATATCACGGACGCGCGCGTATTGTCATTGTCTGCTCAACCCGTTCGCGAAGCCCGACGGGGAGGTGCGCCTCGTCGTTTCGCGCGCGCACGGTTTTTTTTTACACCCGTTCGAAAATATTATCGGCCATGTTTTTTCGCGGGCGACTTCCCCGCGAGGAGGATTATTAAAAGAAAAAAAAAAAAAAATTAAAAATAATAACAATAACCTCAATCCTTTAAAACCATCCCGATTGGGTCGTGTAGCGGACGAACAGGGCCGTCGAGGGGATGACGAACGTTTCGGGGTCGTCGATGAAAATATATTATTATTATATCGCGTACAGCAGTTCGGCGCGCGTATAAATGTTACGTAATACACTGTTTCGGTCACGGCTTTTTTTCCTTTACCGAATCGCTTGCGGTCGCGACGGTTATAATAATAATTAATCCGACGACCACAACACGATATAATATACGTACGACGTGTAACGTATATAAGTATCAAGTACATACAGTATATAGGTGAAATCTACGTGGAAACCGCAATACGCAAACTATATGCACGCCTAATATACATAATCGTAATTTTTATTTTCAACCGTCATCGAGGTATAATAGGTGCCACTACTACGTATATTATAATATACACACACTATAAATGTTATAAGCGCCGCTAAATACTTTTTAACGCGATAAAGTTTAACGTCCTTGCAGTGTACTACAGAGCCGTAGTCTTCGTGTACAGACGTACACGATTTAATACTTATAGGCATTACAATACGTACACACATATATATGTGATCTAAATATTACAAATTATTGTATACCCTTAAAAGGGCTTGAAACGAACGCGGCGACTCGTTTTCCGCATGCGGCCGGCGTTGCGTACAATGCCGGTAATTAATAATTAATATACCCGCGCGCGTGTGTACCTATATAGTTTATTATATACTGTTGAAACGTGCCGTGAGTTGCGATATGAAAAAAAAAAAAACAAATCTGTACAATATACATGTCTCTAACGCGCGCGCACTTTAGAAATACTAATAATGTCAATAATAATATAATATGTATCGTATTTTTCCTCTCGGACGTTTTAAATTCGAGAACATTTTCGACGTTCTAACGGACCGACAGAATGCCTGCCGCGTTATTATTTATTTGTATTTCCGACGTGAGCATCGATAGAATAACTCGATTCACGATAAGATCTCGTGCACGCGGTGTGTATATAATACGTTTAAAACGGAAAATAGTCCCGCGCGATATATATATATTGTATATGTGTACATGTATATATACACCTTGTTTTGAGCACGCGCAGTGTATTTCGTTTTATAAATATAACACACTATGAGATGTTTTTATCGCGCATTTTAAGGTACCTATATTTAATCGTATTTAAGATTTTTTTTATCTAATCGGGTGTTTCTCTTTCTTATTTTTAATTAGTCAAATCTTCAAATTAGACGACGTAATAAAATCGCGCGTTCGACTCACGTGCGGACGTCTTGATCAGCACAAGTCATCGTTTTTTATATTTATTATTATTATCAAACGTGCTCGGTATACGTGTGCATATCATACAGTATTATGATCGAGTGTGTTATTATCGTATATATACGTGTGTGTGTGTGTGTATACAGAGTGTTGCGGTTGTATGTGTTAAAACGGGCTGGAAACTTTCCGAGGCACATAAAAACACGAAATTTATGGCCACGCAGTACGGGTTATTATAATATCGGGCCATTATAATATTTTTCTACCAATCTCGGAGTAGGAGAACGGTTTTCGAAATTTATGCTCGGCGAGAACCAGTTTTTTTTTTCCATCTCTTTTTTTCCCGTACCATTCATAATGCGCGAACGTGTAATTTATTTTGTTTATAGAACAACCTAAAAGAAAAAAGGGAAAAAAAAAAAAACCCGTTCCAGATGTCCTCGTTCGATAAAATATTAAAATAATGACATCTCTCCCCGGCACCCCCTCGTCCCGTACCTATATATACACATACGCGCGCGCACGTAATAACAACAATAATTATTACGTGCGCCTACTAACGCCCGTACACGGCCGCGCGAACATAATTATTACCCCGAGAGAGTCCCGAAGACGAGCGGAATCCGAGCGAAAAACCGTTCACAGTGCCGCCCGCGAAATCAAAACGTCATTTTGCCCGCAGCAGAGACCTACGGATTCGAATTCAATTAAATCACGTTAAATACGTCCGGGACGTGCGATCCACCGGGTCAGCATAATATTATCGCGTACGCTATGTATAACACGGCCCCGTACCTCCGCCGGCGCGTATAAACGACAACACATTGTTGTGAGGATATTAATTTAACGCCCCCGTCCGTGTTTCGCGCAGCGTTTCGGCGAAACGTCCGACGTCTCGGTGTACACAGTCGTCCCGAGATTACAATATTGTGTTGTTGTTCTGATTTTTTTTGTTATTTTCGCGGTGTACGCGGCGGCGGCGGCGGGGACACGACGACGACGTTTTCGAATATATTTCTGAATAAACGTGTGTGTATATTATATCGTACGATTGTGCGACGTTTCGACGTAGGCAGTTGCTGCAGCAAACGCGCGGATCTCTGTATATTATGAAATAAAATAATTATAACGCTTAAACGTTCCCATTAAAATGTCATTGGTGTCGCATAATAATTATTAGTGTCTCCTCTTTTTTTTTTTTCCGCTGCGAATTAAAAAAGAACACGCTCTTATTATTGTTATACGCGCGTTGTGACCAGTAGCCGGTCGTAGGTCGTCCTCTACACGATCGTGTATTCGTTGTGATATTTTAATGACTTATTGCGACAATCGCGTGCGTCGATACGTCGATCTGCAGTTATACCTACTGTCGCGACCAGCCGTACGTCGATGGTAAAAAGTTTTTTCGGCACGAAGCCGAGGGTATGTAACTTTCAGAATGTACGCGCGTGATTTCCGGAGCCGAGTCTGAATCGGTATTTTCCGTCGAGTCCAAAAAATACGAATCGTTCAAGTGAAAAAAGCGAAAACCCGGCAATTTGATTTCAAGGTGAATTATTCATCTCGACGCGGAGGAAAACCGTTTTCAAATATCATTTCCGTTTAGAACGTCTAGATCGATGTAAATATACTATAATATGGTTACGATATTTTCGTATACGGATACGTTTTGAAAAATAATTTCAGCGAGCGTCACGGAACATATTATTATACTTTTACGTTCAAATATTATGTACGTATAACGTGTACGGGTATGAATAAGTATGTACAAAATTTGAAGGAAAAAAAAAAACAATACTTGGAATTAAATATTCAAAGATTTTGGTATCTGTTTTAATCGTTTTTAAACATACGAATACGTGTTTCTCGACGGCAATGAAATATGTTTGAAATCTGTTTCGTTGTTGATTTATTAAGGTATGCGTTGAAAAAAAAAATGAAAAAAAACCATGATTTATGTTCGTATATTTTGCGAAATAAGAAAGACAATCAAACTCTAATTTTGACGTAGGTAATAATAATATGGGTACACGCGGTTTGTTATGCTTTATTAGCGCAGAATATCGCACAAGCGCCGACCGTTATAATAATACAATAAATCAAGTATTTATCGCTATATCTTTAGCGCGGAAAAAAAATGCATACGACCTTTTTTTTTTCTTTTGTTTTTTAATTAAGGCTTTCCTCGTTAAACCACAGTTAAACATCATACATCATAATTAACAAAGGAAAAACAAAGTGGGGTCGGAGGTGGAGTAGGTTCAGATCCATACCGTCGATGTCAGCGTCGCATCGTGGCGGGTCACTTCGAGACGGACTTATTTGGCATATTATTTGTATGTGTATAACCTATACAATATACTTTTACACGTACAAGGTGTACCGCGAAGATTGACTATTTTAACGTGATGGGAGTAACTCGACCTCCTCACCCTGTACGTTACGGCCGGAAGTGAACAAGAAGTACGCGTTTTAACATATTATTATACTGCAGGACGCGTACCGTGACGATTCGCACCAGTGGCGGGAGAGTAATGGCGGAGGACCTCGTTACTGTCGATACTCGAAGACAGTGAATCCTCCGAGGGCCACCCTGTACATTATGTTATTATAATAATATATTCATACCTAATACATACGCGGGCCCCGGAGGCATCGTGGTCGATTTTTAAACACGCCACGGCGTATACACATCATGAACGCGACCTATGATCTCGGTAGCATATTATTATTATTATAACTGGTGTACCGCGTACTTTCATACACGAATAGACGTGAAATCAGCTACATAAATCGATTAATAATGTATTATGTTTCTTAACGCCACGCGATCCCGAGTATGTCTATAGTAAACTGCATGCACGCGCCATTTTGAAAATCATATTTTATTGTACACGTGCATATGTATATACACTTATACTATATAATAATATGTATATACGTATATGGGTATCGGCCGAGTGCAGCACCACGGTAACAATGTATAACTCGGAGAAAACAAAAAGAATCCGAACACGGTGTAATAATACGCACGAGCAGAAACGTTTGATCTGCGGGTTTTCTCGCGGTCTCAGAGGCGGGTATCGAAGGGAACAAGAGGGTGGGTCGACGTGAGTTATTGATCGGTTGACACTTGTCGGAATTTAAAAACTTCTGTCCAAATAAACAACAATAATATCATAAAAAATGTGGAAAAAAAAAAGAAGAGAATCGCTGCAGAGCGCAAAGACAGATACAGAAAACGAGTATATAGTCGTAGTATAGTCATCGTCGTAGTCATCGTCGCCGACGACGCCGCCCGAAAAGAGAGAAAAAAAAAAAGGGTGGGTCACAATAGAGGTGCTTGAGATGAAACCACCCTAACCAGTCGGTTATTATATTTTATTTACCCGTATACGCATTAGACAATAAAAAATGAACATTGGATTTCGTCTGTCTCTTTTTTCATTTTTATTATTATTATTATTATTATTATTATTTTTTTATACGATTCCGAGAGGCGTTTATGAAATATTGTCGTGTTATTACTTTGTTTCGTAACACAATATGCAGTTATTGTTTCGGACATTTAACAGAACCGAAAAATAATTGTTTTTCAAAAAAAAGAAAGAAATAACTACAACATTTTTATTATACCATATGCTTTTACGTTTTTAAAAAACTTATATACTACGTTTAATGTGATAGTTTAATTTATAAACGATTCTTTAAATTGTTTTCCATTCGTAAGGTATGTTAATTTTGGTCCAAGATTAAACATCACATTTCATCATAATAGGGTTTTAACCGTATATCAATTTTTTAATTTCACAAAAGCCAAGAGACATCGTGTCGTGTATAATACGAGTATGTATTACATTTTGAATTATCGACACAGTCGCGTGTATGCATAAATTATGTATTCATTTATTTGCAATTAAATGTTCGAATTTTTTTTCGAGTCTATATTTTTATACGTATATCGTCTCGACGACTATTTTCCCACGAATGACGAATTTCCATACAACAATAACTAATGACTTTGAAAAATAATTTAATATCGTAAAATATGCAACACTACGCGCGTCGTGTAATATTATTATGTATGTTTTAAAAATATGAATAAATTTCACCGACAGCGCCGTATAAATATCTATATATTATATACTAAAACATACGACGGCTTGTACACATACATATATACGTATATATATATTATATGTGTGTGGAATTTTGGATGGATCTACCTACGGATTTTCGTGTTTTCAAATGAAACATAAAATTTTATCTGTTGCTGCAGGTATACCTATCCGCTAACAAATCACAATATAACCTAAACTTGTTTTCATTTGAGTTGAAATCGATCCTTGTGCACGGTATTTTTATTTATTTTTTAACCGCGTGCAGCTTTTTAAAAGCTACTAATAATGGCAATGCGACGATATTATAACGTGGTTAATTTACGATGAGAAAAACCGTATCACACTCACAAAGCGGTTCAACAATAATTATTTTCAAATAAAATTAAAAAAAAAATTAATTAAGTACATTACGTTTTACTCGACCGTTGGCGCCGCGTCTGTATAATTATATATTTCAAACGTTTTATGTTTAATTCATCGTTATTTTGTTTCGTAAGTTTTTCCTTTAAATCGTGTCGTAATTAATTTTTCACGTTTAATATTTCAACTAGTTAGTTTTTGAGTTTGTCGATTACGCCGAGACATTATATCATGCGGTTTTAATATTGTTTTTAGGCACATAATACGCGGTCGAAATGAATAACAATTGTTAATTAACGCGGTTAATCGATGGGTTTAATAATAATTATTATATATCAAATTTTGCATAATAACATTAAAGACGTATAAAAATCTACTCTACCAGAACAAAAGTCACCGAAACTCGATACAGTTATAATACATTTATTTCTAAAAATTATTATTAATTTATTATGCTTTTTATCTAGGGTTAATGAAAAATATTGTATATCAAAGTGAAATCAAACAGTGTTATTATTCGGTAATGGTATTTGTATAATACATAATTATATATCTAGTGAGAAGGAATTAAAAAAATTAATTTATTATGGTTTTAAAGGTTTTGATAATTACAGAATACTTCAGTTAAAACGTTAAATCTACCAGTTTTTAAATTCATTCGAATGCCTCGAAATACCTATATGTATGAAAATCCTTTTTTTTATGCGGTAAATACAATGTTTTCACGAACTAGCACACGTTACGATTTGCAAATCGGTTGACACTTCGATTGAAAAAGAATACCGTTAATTCGTATATTGTGAAGTTAATTTTGAATAATACACAAAGATGAACGCATTGGTTTTTATTCTGTAAATAGATTTGAAGTTATGATTTACACCGCGTAAGAGTTGTGAGTTAATAAAACGTATACGATTTTATTTATGAACAAATTCTCATTGAGGGTGATGTTGTGTAAAGAGTGTGGGAGGAGAACTCTCCCGCGGGCCCATTCAATTTTCACTCGAGGTACGTTAATGAAAAGCCCCTACACAGCGGTACGGACTATTAAAAAAGACTGCAAGTGGCGATCATAATATAATTCTTATCAAACACCATTACCCCGAACACCATTTAATAGTTTAATACGCCTGCGCTTAATTGTATGCATTGATGTATATTATATAATATAATATATATAATATAATATACAACAAAATATACCTTTATACATAAAGAAAGTTAAAAAAGAACAATCCATTTTTGAGATGAAAAAAAATA